>JBBBDQ010001766.1:327500-585000 GCA_037127315.1 Ascarosepion bandense | reverse complement strand
ATTTTTTGTGGAGAGTGTTAGTGTGTGTTGGTGGGTGTTAGCAAGATAATGTAGTCAGTCTGTGACCGTTGGAATTTATTAGTTGGTGCGGATATTTTTTTTGTTTATTTTTATTTTTGCAGAGTCTTTACAATCGGTGTAAGTTTGCATGTTTAATTTTAATATTAGGTTTAGGGAATGTGTTTTTTGTCTTACATTTTTAATTTTTGATTTTTTATATCATTGTTTTGGAATTGCTTTCTCTATTCAGTTTTTAATTTTAAATCTTTGATTTTTAATTAGATAATTTTTTGAAAATCATTTTTACTATTAAATTTGTAAGTTTTAATTTTCTATTCTCATATAAATTTCTATTCTCATATCTAGTCTATATATGATTCGATTTATTATGGTTATGGTTATTAACCTTACTGTAATTATATTTATGGTTATAAATCTGACTCTAATTATGGTTATGGTTATTAACCTCACTCTAATTATGGTTATGGTTATTGGCCTTACTCTAATTATGGTCTTTAACCTTACTTTATAATTAATATTGATCAACATCAATTGTGGTTATTAAACTTACTTTATTAGTTAAAACTAATAATGGTTCTACACCTTATTTTAATTCTTAACTTCTATTTTCATATCTATTCAATATATAATTCATCTTGTTATGGTTATGGTTATTAACCTTAATTGATCCTATTCTAATATTGATTATTAACCTTACTCTAATTATGGTTATTAACTTTACTAATAGTAGCTATTAACCTTACTTTCTAATTAATCTTAATTAATACCGATTATGGTTACCAACCTTACTCTTTTAGTCAATACTAATTATGGTTATACACCTTATTTGTAGTTAATATTAAACCTTGTAAAATTTTTTTTATATATACACATATGTATATATACACCGATATGTATGGGTCCTATTCTTGGCTCTTGTAGTGTTTTTTTAGCATGATTGTAATGTTAGCTCTCTGATGTGCTTGCAGTTTACTATGATTTCATGCCTCTGGTTTAAAAGCTTGTTACTGTTCATATATTTAAGTATCTCAATTTTTCTTGATAACAGAGGAAACTTGGGTTGTTGCCAACTTACGTTACTGATTTGTTAGCGTTAGTATTTTCTGACTTTGGTCTTTATTAGTGCTACTGTATTGTTGGTACGTATAGTAATATTGTTAGCTCTAGGTTGCCTATAGAGCACTTTAAAAACGTTTAACATGGAGCAAATTAACATAGATTGCTCTTTAAAAGATATACCTATTCCTAAAAAACATTATTATGAGTTAAATTTATTGAGAAAAATTGAAATTTTCTTAAGTAACCTTAGATGGAAAGCTTTTTTCTTTTTAAACAGCTTAAGGGATAATGACAACATTGAGTATTATGGTTTTAAAACATATAAACACCCTCTTCGTTGTAAAGAACTTGATAATTTTGAAAGGGATTTAATAGGGTTCATTAAAAGGATAAAATATAGAAATCTTAAACCCAATAAAAGTCAACAATATATAAATGCCTTCCTGAAAGCTTTGCCCTAAGGATAAGTTTATTTATATTAAAGGAGATAAATCTAATAACAAGCATAGGATAAATAAGAATTTTTACGTCAAAGAAATAAAAAAAGTTGTTACTAGACATTATAAAAAAAGTTTCTCCTACTATGGAATCTAAATTAAATAATGATGCTAGCTTACTCGTTGGTAAATTCAAACTTTTCAATAGAGTTGAAAAATTAGCCCTGAAGGATAGCTTCATAACGGTTAAAGACCATAAAAGTTTGTTTCCCCTTCATCCTGATTTCCGATTATTAAACCTCACAAAAACTGAATTAGGTAGAATAAGTAAGATAATTTTACAAAGATTATGTGTTAACTTACGCTTATTCTTAAATATTAATCAGTGGCAGTCTACTTTAGACTGCATAAAGTGGTTTAATCAGTTTCATAAATTTAATAACTCTGCTTTCATAAAGTATGACATTAAGGACTTCTACCCGTCTATAACATCTAATATTTTACTTGAAGCTATTAATTTAGCCAAAGAATTTAATGAAATTTCGAATAATGAACTAGACTTAATAAAACACTGCCGCAAGACCCTTCTATACCATGATGAGGAATTATGGATTAAGAAAATAGATGCCGAGGGATTTGATAATCCAATGGGGGTGCATGATGGTGCGGAGGTGGCGGGATGCCTTCTCCTATACAAGCTTAATAACCACATTGATTTCCATAATCACAGGTTGTACCGTGATGATGGTCTGATTATAGTGAATCACAGTACTCCCCAAATTTGTGATAGATTGCGGAAAAAATTACATAATTTTTTTTAAATTAATGGGTTCAGTATTGATATAGAGTGTAATTTAAAAATAGTCAGTTACTTAGATATAACTTTAGATTTAAATACTGGATACATTGCACCGTATACTAAAAATAATCATACTCCCTTTTATGTTAAAGATTCCAATCATCCCCAGCATATTTGAAAAGCTATACCTAAAAATATAGGATACAGACTTTCTAATAACTCTTCCAATATCAATATATTTGATAAGCACAAGAAGATTTATCAATCTGTCCTATTAAAAAGTGGATATAAAGATAAACTACAATTTACTGTACCCAGTAACGGTAATACTAAGAATAGAGCCAGGAAAATAATCTGGTTTAACCCCACTTTCAATTAAGAAGTTAAAACTAAAATTGGGAAAATATTTTTTAACTTAATTGACAAATATTCTTGTAGAAATAATGGTCTTAATAAAACCTTTAATAGAAATACCATTAAATTAAGTTATTCATGGTTACCTAATGTAGGTAAAATTATTAATGGTATTAATAAAAGTAAGTTAAAAAAACCTGAGATGCTTAGTTCCAAACCTAAATGTAATTGTAGACAGAAGAATGAATGCCCTATTAATGGTCACTGTCAGCAATCTAGTGTTGTGTATGGTGTTAGGGTTTATACAGATGAAAATGATACTAATCCTAAGTCTTATATTGGAGCGACTCATGACACATTTAAAAGAAGATTTTATAATCATAAAAGTTCATTCAAATACCAAAAGTATAGCCATAATACTGAGTTAGCTATATATGTATGGCATCTAAAAAATATTACTAATAAGAACCCCATTCTTAAATGGCAAATAATAAAAAAATGCCCTAAGTATAAAGTAGGTAGTAAGTTTTGCCAACTTTGTGGTGAAGAAAAATTGGCTATAGTGTTATTTGAACCTACGCATAGCTTACTTAATTCAAAAACGGAAATTCTCAATAGATGTATTTATTTAAAAAATCACTTACTTTAATTTTTGTTGTTGTTGCTAATAAAGGTTGTTTTACCCTATTTTTTTGTTATGGTATCTTCTAAGGAGTACAATTTATTTTACAATTCTGTCTAATTTGTTAGCCATGTCCTGACGATCCGTAGAGTGAAACCATGGTCGACGTTTGGCTCACTTTTAGATTTAGTTTATTGTATTTTTGCTCTACTTTCGTACTTTCGTATTGAGCTCTCTACTGTTAAGGTTTTTATCTTGGGTTTTTCTTTCTTTCAAACAAGCTCTTGACTCATTGTTATTGGGCTTTGTTTGTTTCTTTTTTTTCTTCCCCATTTAACTCACTTGGTAGTCCTCATTGGGTTGTTGACAACTTACGTTACTGATTTGTTAGCATTAGTATTTTCTGACTTCGGTCTTTATTAGTGCTACTCTATTTTTGGTACGTATAGTAATATATATATATATATATATATATATATATATATACATATTTGTGTGTGCGTGTATGTATATGTATATATGTATGCATATTATTTATCAAAATTCTCTGTTTAGATCCCCTCCAATACAATTTTTTTTTCCAGTCCTCCCCTTTTAGTCCAGTATTAGAATTTAAGGTCATTTTATCCCTACAATAGTAAGACAATATTTTTTTGAAAAAATTTTGGCAGAGCTGAATATTACTTTATGTTATCTTTTTCTCTATTTCCCTTTTCCCCTTTTTTCTTTCTACTTTTCTTTTTCTTTTTCCATTTTATGTATCTATCCCTTTCTTTCCAATCTCATTTAGCTCGTCTTTCTTATGACAGCTGTCTGGCATGGTTTTTTTCTTTCTTTCTCCCCTCCCAATCTTTTTTAAACTTGTTCCCTGTCTATCCTGTTGATTTTTTTTTCCTCTTCTTTCTGTTTTCCCTTTTCCCCACTTTCCTGTAACACGCTTAATGGTTCTTTTGTTATTATTACTTTGCAAAATTTTACAAGGCAGCCATTAATAAGAAGAGACTAGCATGGGGAAGAGACCACAAAAACTGGACACCAGAACAGTTCATTTGATGCACATGTTATTATGCAGTAATAACAAAAGAACTAATCTATTTTCATTTAGAATTATCCACTTGGCAATAAATACTAAAAATAGTATGAAATACATCTTTTTTTTAAAAAAAAACTGGGGTGGCCTAATAATTATGATCGGTAGTGTATATTTATATAGTGTTGAATTGTTATAATGCTTAGTGACAAGGTTGTTGTCTTTTTAGGGATTTACTGATAAAAAGATATTTTGGCAAGCAGGATTTTTATAGTAAATGTTTTTATATCAAAATAGAGATAGTGTTAATAGGATTTAATATTATTTGTGGGTGGTCGATTTCTTTCCAATGTTCCTTATCCTGCAAATAAATGGATGTTTGCTAAATTGCATTATAGTAATGTGAGGGTTTTCTCTTGTCATTGAGGTAAACATCTTTTTATAATGTTGACGTCTTTTTATTGTGTTTACTTGGCCTTTTTTTACCATTCAAAGACCAACCAGCTAATAATATTAAAAAGAAGTTAGCACAACAAAAGTAATTAAAGATAATTAGACACTCTTGTGTGCAAGAAGCTGTGAACGTTTAATGTTTAAAGTGTAGATTTATTGTTGCTATTATTATAATTATTACTTGCTTTTTGTATGATATATTATGTGTCCAGCAATTTTTACAGACTCCCAAAGATAAACAAATCAAACACAATTAAAGCAGCTATCCAAGAACAAAAATCGAAATATATTCACGCCCCAAACCCTAGTGACCTAAAATTCAGACCACTTGTAGCAGGACCAGCCTGCCCAACAAGCAGACTGAGCAACTTAATAGTTAAAATATTACAACCTTACACCACAAAAATAAAAAGCTACATCAGAGACACCATACATTTCCTAAGCTTCATACCACAAAAAGTGGACCAAGATAGACTCATAGTAACATTTGATACGAACTGCCTGTACAGCAATATACCCTATGAACTAGGTAAACAGGCCATTACATTTTGGATTGAAAAACACCCAGAAATACTTCCCACGTGCTTCACAAAAGAATTTATCATACAGAGTATTGGACTAATTTTAGACAACAATTCATTCCAATTTAACAACCAAAATTATATTCAAACAGCAGGTACCACAATGGGTACAAAAATGGCACTGACATATGAAACACTCATCCTAGCATATCTAGAAAAAAGTTTATACAACCAAATAGGATATAAATATGGGGAAGACATAAAAACAGAATTCACTAAATCATGGAAGAGATATGTAGATGATTGTTTCATCTTTTGGAGATCAAGATGAGGAGACATAAATAAACTACACAATCTACTACAAAACTCACACCCCAAAATTAAGTTCATGCTAGAATATAGCTACTATGAATTGCCATTACAAGACATACTCATTAAAAATAAAAACAATTACATCATCACAGACATTCACCATAAACCCACAGACACCCAGCAATACCTCAATTTCAAGTGTCACAACCCTAAAAGTTGTCTAAAATCCATCATCTACTCTTCTAAAATATGCTTTGAGGAACTACGGAAAATATTACAAATAAGAGGATACCCGACTCCACTAATAAACAAGGGTTTCCAACTGGCAGAAGAAATATCATTAGAATCTTTCCGGAATAAAAAGGAAACATAAAAAAGAAAGCTAGTATATATATTCAGTGATGGCCATTAGCACATCAGGGTTAGACCTGGCGAAGTGGAACCTCTACTATTTGTCAGAGTTGTGGAGTCAGAGGGCTGCCCAGAGCTTTTTTTAAAAAAAAAGAACTACAGAGGAAGACTTCCAACACGCAGGAAAACAGGAAGCATTGAGGCAATAATTGTGGCATCATATATATATATATATATATATATATATATATATATGATACTGGATGTACATTTTTAAGCTCAAAGTTGACTAGAAAGTGAAAAACTGGAAGAGAGTTCCACAAGTGAGAAGTGCAAGAAAAGAAACTATGAACATAGAACTTACAGTTTCATCAAGCTAATTGTACTGTAAAATTATGAAATCTTACTAACAATCTAATCTTCTTTTACATTCCATGTCTCTTCAGGATGAAGGCGATCGTAGTCCTACACATCTTCCTGTTCTTTGTAGCTCTTAATAACTTCTGTTCTTTTTATTATTTCTCCCAAACCCTGTTCTACCATCCATTTACTCAAGCTCATCAAGTATGTTATGTACTGCTTTTCTGTCCCTCGTTCCCTCAATCTCACCTGTGAGTATCAGGTTTTCCAAGCCCTTCTTCCTCATTACATGCCCCAGAAATTTCAAATGCCTATACCTGATGTTAAGTATAAGTTTCCTTTTTGTTTCCATTTTCTCCAAAACCTTGTTGTTGCTTACATATTTGGTCCATGGTATCCTCAGCATCTTTCTGTAAAAGCAAAATTTTGTTATTTAAAGTCTGACAATCTACTACTGTGCTTAAATTCATATAGTCACGGTACCATAGAGGAGTATTCATTATTATGAAAGTAATTACTGAAAAGGCAAAGGGAAACTATGCCACAGCAAGGAAAAAGTGACTGAAAACAAGATGCCTGGTGAAGAGCAATGACATTACAGATTCTTCCCTGGATTTTATCAAGCCTACAGTTAACTATTTTTCTAAGTAGCAAACCTAGCAATTGATTCTATGTGATCTTTCCACTTCATAGTGGAAGACATTAGTTCGAGGAGTTGCAACTAATCACTCTCCTGAAGTTTAGCATCAGTCATGTTGATGGAAGGCAGAAAGTATTATCTCAGATGATTAACAGAGAGTAGTTTTATTTTGGAGGTGTTAAAATTAACAAATCATTCCTTGCCCAATGAAGGTAATTTGTTTAGAATCAGCTGCCAATTTCATCTGATTGAATCAATCAGACTTACTATTAAGACTAAAGTAAAATAGTTGTGTCATCATCATGGATATTGAGTTGAAAATTGATATTATCATTGATGAAAATTAGGAACAACAGCATCAAGCTCTTGAATAGCTCAAATGTATGTTTACTCCCCAGCACAAAAATTGAACTAATAAGCGGTTCTGCCCATTGAGTTTTATATAGGCTTATGTTTTTTCCATAAACAGGACACAAAATTTATTTGCCTGATGAAGTTATATCAGATTAGATCAACTCATAGCTCTAAGTATAGAGCCCTGGTATGATGCCTGCATTAATGCAAAGAGATCCAGGACGAGTGACTGTTCAAGACAACCTGCATTTCGCAATTTAATAAGAAAGACTGAATCAGTTTGAAAATTTGTCCAGAAATACCATTACCTTTCAACTTGAGTAGAAGACCAGTATACTAAACTCTGTTCGATGTCTTTGAGAGAACCATTACAACAGCCTGTGCTTCACCATTATAAGAAAATCTGTTGTCTTAGTAGTTGTCTAAATTCATGCTCGATTTCCAGAAAGACTAGAGTGGATGTAAGGATTTAGTTCATAACAGTAACTTGGTGCACTTGCTTTGTGTCTAAGATAATTGCATATTCACTATTAGAACAGGAGTCATTGTTCAAGTGGAATAAAAAAATAGAAAAAGCAGAATACTGATTTTCATGGCTGGTAGAGTTTCTTCTTTTGAAAGATTGGTGCAGTGCAGTTTTTTTTTATTTCTTCCTCTTCTTTTTGGTTTTTGGTCAGTACAGCTAATCATGAATCAAGCTTGAAAGATAGCGTCCTTCAAATAACCTGAAATTTTTTACAAGGTGAAATAAACTTTTTCCCTAAACAGTTATAATTTTATTTTCTATTTAAGTCAGTCAGTTACGTATCATACATGATACATGTTTGGGCAATCATGTTTCTTTTTTTTCCATGCAGAAGATTTTCCTGCAGTAGGTTGCCATTTCTTTCTGCTTTAGATTGGTTGCCAACCAAGGCTATAGAAGGCTATTCAACCCATAGCTGAAGGGAGAAGAGATGGATTAGTACCTTTCCCAAGGGTATTTGTGTATCAGTGAAAGTATAAAATTCAAATCCCTAACTTCTTATTCTGAGCCAGTATCCATTATATCACAGCCGCACTGTCTATGGTTCTAAGTTCCTGGCTACTCAAAATAGGTGGCTGATCTAGATTTCAAGATTTTGCTAAATTTTGAGCTACATTTATATTTAATATATCAAGATTGAGAAATTTTTGACATCTAGAACTTTGTACACGGAATCTACTCCAGGTATACATTAAAAATGAATAATAATGAATGTCCCAGATTTTTTTCCATAAAAATGAGAAAATGCAGGATTTTTATTTGATTTTGACATCTGTCACGGCCATTACAACGGTTTTATCTGATCAAGCTGCTTACATTCTGAAAGTAGGTTTCATCAGATCTGCAATCCACTTTGTTCTTAATCTATGTGCTGTGCCCCTTCAGAATGTGAGCAGTCATTGTTCTACCCAACTTTCTATCCTTTGACACACTTAGTTGTGTTTCTCCCTTCATTGAATCTTTCTCTCCATTATTTTGCCATCCATTCACACAAGCTTCATTCATTATTTAGGTGACCAACTTCCTTACCATATCTCTTTTGCCCTCGATATGCCCTGTTAGTCAAATGTTTCAAGCCTTGATTCCTCCTTTATAGTTCAAGAAATTTCAACTATCCCTTTCTGATTCTAAGTTCTTTTTGTTTTTTTGTTTACTTGTTTTTTTTTTAATCATAATATTTTGACTACTATACACTCATCAGATATCTGTGGCATTTCATCTCTCTGATGGGAATGGTGAGTAGAATCCTCCACTTGATCTATATAGATTACTGCTTTCATTATTGTCTGGCATATCTAAGGTTCTTGTAAAATTTTAAAATTCATTATCAGTTCTTCTTTATTATGTTGATCTGTCAGTCCATCAAATTGATGCCCACGGGACATTCCAAAAAAGTTGTGGAAAAAGCATGTGATAAGAAATCTAAGTAAACATTCTAATATTTGATTACAGCAAAGTAAACTTTGATTTGCATGTTATAACCTGTGTGAACTGGATTTATTTTGAGGTAACAGATTGAAATTTAGCCAACTTAAAAACAACCATCTTATGAACAGCATGGGTCCTGTCAAAAGTGAAGCAGGAACTAACATCTATGGTAAAACTTGTTTTGAACACTCAAGACATTATTGATCCATTGAGAAAAGTCTATGGAGATTACATTCTTTAAGAATCTGATCAGGAGTGCAATAAATGGATAACTCATTTGAAAAATAAGGATGACACAGTTAAAAATAATGAACAATCTGTTTGTGAAAAAAATCTGATCATGCTTAAGATTTGAAAACCTTTAGGAGCAGAAATTAACAAAGTCTCTTCTTCTTCTTGTATGTGCCCTGTCCTTTCACAATGTAGACGATCATGGTTTTCCATGTCTCCTCAACTCTGGTGGCTCTTAGTCAAATAGCAGTCTAGCACTCTCTTCTTTGTTTCTAGTGATTATTTTCTGTGTCTTAGTACTTTACTCAGCTTCTTGAATATGTCCTTCACCATGCCAATTTGCCTTTGGATCTCTGTGTCTTTCCATCTCCTGTTAGAACACTTCCTAGGTATTTAAATTTTTGTACTTGCTTGATTCTGGTATTCCCCACCTGTATTTGCCATTTTGGGAAGTCATCATATATTCACCTCAGAGTCATGATTTAGTTCTTTTCTTTATTACTTATTTTTTAACCTCAAAATATATGTGAAAATCCAAATTTAGAGACCATGAATTTTCAAATTCTGGAATTGTGTATATATATATATATATATATATATATATATCTGTCTATCGCTGCTATCATCACTTCTATCTGCCATGTTCCTTCAGGATGTGTGTTGTCATGGCACTCTACAACTTCCTTGCCATTTGTGGCTTCTAGTAAGTCTTTTTGTTAGCTCTCAGTCCCTGTTTTGCCAACCATTTATACAAGCTCATTAAGTATATTACATGCTGCCATCTTCTGTCCTTCTTGTCTTTATAATATCATGAGAGTGTCAAATTCTCCAAGCAGTTTTTTCTCATTATATGCCCCAGAAATTTAAATTGTCTTTTTCTGGTTCTAAGTATATCATCACTTACAGATGTGATTTCATGTTGATGGAGGTTATATGAAAAAATAAAGTTTATAGTTGGGTTGGGAACAACTTTACTGGTAAGTAATGATTTTGCTTTGATTTTATTTTATTTTAATTTTTTGTTGTGGCTAATTTTAAAATTTTCATAGTTATTTGAACGAGTGCGGTTTTTTTTGTATTTTTTTCAAAGAAATTTTTTTACTGGAGGATAATTTTGTTTTAAAATTCCTCTGTTAAATTCCTTGGTCATCTTCTTTGCTTGGCCATTGTCTAGTTAGTTGACTCCCATACACCCCCCCCCCCATAGTATCCAAAAAGATAAAATAATTCTATCACTGGTTGAGCACGTGTTTTTTTTTTGGGGTGGGGGGTTGGGAACAACTTTACTGGTAAGTAATGATTTTGCTTTGATTTTATTTTATTTTAATTTTTTGTTGTGGCTAATTTTAAAAGTTTCATAGTTATTTGAATGAGTGCGTTTTTTTTTTGTATTTTTTTCAAAGAAATTTTTTTTACTGGACTTTAACTAAGTTAAAACTTAGTTAACTCTACGCCCCTACTTTTTATTTTATTTTTATTTTTATTTTTTTATTTATTTATTTTTTTTCAATTGGAGTAGATAGACTAAACTATTGCCCGGTTCACACTCCACCCCTGTCTATTGTACAGGTGTAGAGGCTCATCCCTTGTTCCCTGTTTAGGATGTGGTTTCCGGCTTTCTCTTTTCCTAATCTTTTCACTCTCACGTAGCCCCCTGCACATCAGTGGTGTTACCGCCTTGCTCGGGGTGATATGATTAAAAAAAAAAATATTGGCTTTTAGTTCTGTTTTTCTACAAACTTTTGAAAACCCCCATATGCATCTTTTTCACTTGATGGGTTGAAATGAAAATTTCTAGGGTTTGAAATCAGTTTGATCAACACTTTAATTGTCTATGGGAGGTAGTGGCTTCTTTTGAGTGTTCAGTCAACATGATAAAACTAAGAAAGCTGGAGAAACCAGATGAATGTGTGTAAAATAGTAAGTTTCTCTCAGAAATTCTGTTTTGCATTCTTCTTCGATATGCTGTGTCCCTCCAGGATGTTGGCGATCATGGCTCTCCACAATCTTCTGTCCTTTCTAATAAATTTTATCTTTTTGCTATCTCTCCTAGACCTTGTTTTGCCATCCGTTTGCTCGGTAGGTTATGCATTTTTTCTTCTGTTCCTCTTGCCTTCAATCTTTCCTTTTGCTATCAAATTTTCCAAGTCCTCTTTCCTCATTATGTGCTTCAGAAATTCCAGCTGTCTCTTCCTGATGTTAAGTACAAGTGTCTTTTTTGTTTCCATTTTCTCTATCCTCATAGAAAGAGCCACGTTTCTTTTGATTCCAGAAAATTACTTTTCTAAAAAATGTTTTACGTAGGAATTTTCAACGTATAACCATTTGCATTTTGAGCTACTTGTCAAATTCACTAATAAATTTTCAACATATAACCATTTGCATTTTGAGCTACTTGTCAAATTCACTAGTAAAAATAAGAACTTCTCCAGGTCTACTTTTTTATTTGAAAAATATATTGCTCAGGTCGAGACCAAAATGGTCACCTTTGTATTTGTTGAAAGTTTTTGTAAATCTTGATATAAATTTTAATCAATGACAGTCTCTACACTGAAATTGTTCCAGCTTGTTATTTGCTCTAATGCTTGATTATATTTATTATTTTTGTTTTCTTCACCCAATATATATATATATATATATATATATATATATATATGATGTTACAGAGCTTGTAAATAGTTTTAAACAGGCAAAACTGCATATTTTTTCTCTAAAAGGCAACTATTTTTAGCCAACACATCATCAAAAGAATCCTTGATATGTTACTAGTTGCTAATGATATATATATATATATATATATAGACAAAAGGAAAACTTTCCTTAACTTACACATTTCATCCTCTGATGAACTTTATCAAAGGTTTTAATTTGCAACTAATGTTTATAAACAGCATTAAAAAAATACACTCATGCACATTTATATGAATTTATAACTACAGAATATAGCTAATTAACCTGGTAAAATATAGAAATTGCTTGCAACTTGCTAGCTATGTCAGGGAACTAAAATACAAAAAAAATAGGTCAGGAGGAAGAAGACTCTTGCATTTTGTTTAGGGAATAGAATCTACAAGTTGTTCCAGGAGGAAATGTTGTTGATAATGAAATATTCCAATCTTAATAAGGTATTAAATAAAAGGTGGTGATTGCATGTATATGTTCTAGAAATTTCCTCCTGGCAAATCTTGAGCTAGGGTAGACAAAGGATTATAAATGGATACATTTTTATCTCTTTCTCTCACCTTCACCAACAGTAAGTTTATGGATATGATCGTGTTGTAGAATGGAGGTGAGATGGGAAGACTAGCTTACTGCCTGGTGGTCAAATCCTGTTAACAGAAAGGCTAGTTTTCCTAAATTTTTCGAAATTACATTGAGCATTTTTTATTAGTATAACTAATTTTGGCAAATAATTAATTTGCTGGTTTGTTTTTATTTGAAACATTTTTCAGATTCAATCTCTGAAAATTTTTGCATCTTTAACTCGATTTCTGAAGAAGCTATAATAAAAGTGAAATGTGTTAGATTGAGACATGTTTCCTACCTTGTTCTTTATTTATTCTATCATTTATATATATATATATATATATATATATATATATATTTAGGGTATTGAGGCAGCAAATAATTTTCTAAACATATACTGTTAAATATAAGAGACAATGAATGTCTATTATGTTTAATCATGAGCCATTCTAAATGTTGTATTTTGGCTTTAATTTCAGTTGAAAATAAAGACAAACATTCTCCAACATTTGGATAATTTTTTATTAATTTGGTTCTAAGCTTTCGGCTCACATGAGTCATCTTCAGAAAATTTATTAAGACAGTAATACAAAAACATCCACCATCTCTGACGATTTTATTTTGTGTTGACATAAAACTTCGCTAGGCAACGGCAATAGTTACCAAAAATAACAAACGCAGTTCGCAAATTTGCAATGCGGTTCTATGATGTCACACCGTGTAATAGCGCGAAATGACAACAGAACCATGTATTCAAATGCAATGTAATGTGTTATGACCGGATTTAAACGTGATTTTATTAAGTGTGGGTTGTTTGGACATGGCCTCCAATATCTGTAGGTTCTTTTTACTGTGTGTATGGGTAAGGATTATTATATTGTTGAATAAAATCTATCTGATATTACCTACATGTTTATGTTGTTCTGAGAAATGTTGTTTAATTGTACTCTGATCAGAAAGGTGACATGTAAGTCTACGGGAGAGTGTGGTTGTAGTAAAACCAATATATGTAATGGGTTTTTTATTAGTACCAGAGATGGAATCTCTGAATGGGCATGTAAATTGGTACACTACATTGGTTTTTTGTAGAGAATTTAGTTTAGTGCTTGTAGGGTTATTAGAGACTATGAGGTCAATTGTTTTGAATTTTTTATAATATATAATGAGTTTAATTTGATTATTACTATCCACTGGTTTAACATTTCTATGTATTATGTTTTTGAGAGGTTTTTCATCTTGTTTGTAATTATGCATTTGGTTGCAATAGTATAAGTTAATAGTGTTATGTTTATTTTGATGTACACCATTATTATTAATATCAATATTGTTAAAGCTATTGTTAACTTTTTTGAGATACATTTTAATTTGCTGATCAATAACGGAGTTAGGAAATCCATTATTGACAAGTGTTTGCTTAATGTTGTGTAATTCTTTATAAAATATTGATTTGGAAGAAGATATAATTTGTGTGCGTTGAATTAAGTTTTTATAACAGCTAACTTATATCGTTGGGGCCATTCACTATTATAATTAAGAAGACACGAGTTTACGCTAGTTGGTTTCCTATATAGAGAAGTAGTAAATCTATGTGTGCTAGAATCAATGAATACATCAAGGAATGGGATTTTGTTATTAATATTAAGTTCTAATGTAATTTTGAGGATGGAGTGACTTTCAAATTTGTTTTTAAGATGTGTAATTTGATCGATATTCTTAGCTAAAACGAAGATGTCATCTATGTATCTTACATATATAGAGGGTTTATTGTTGTCATTAATTATTTTATTTTCTAAATTTGCCATATAATAATTAGAAAAGAGGGGACCTAAAGGAGATCCCATCGCAATACTATCTATTTGAGTATAAATATTGCCTAAGGGATCGTGAAAGTGTGCTTGTGTGGTGCATGCTTAAATTAAATTTAAATTAAAGCCAAAATACGACGTTTAGAACCGCTCATGATTAAACATGATAGACATTCATTGTCTCTTATATTTAACAGTATATGTTTAGAAAATATATATATATATATATATATATATATATATCTGAGTGGGTACAGAATGAAGAAAGAATTTTTTCCGTCCAAAATATTAATTTAAAACAGTGCTCAATATATGATGTATAGAGCTGTGAATATTTATTATAAATTATGTTTTAGAACATGTACATTATTTTTTAATATATGTCCTCAGCAATCATATGTTTGTTTCAATGTTGGTTATGTTTCTTCGGGAGGTAAAAGCAAAACTGAATTCATCTACTCTCTATATTTGGTTCATTGTTGTTGTGGGAGGCTGGTTGAGGTTATTGATAATGAAGGGAATGTCTGGAGTTTTGAAGAGCCTGGTGTGTAAGTGCTAAATTGTTGATTAATGGTATTATCTGTTGGAGTGTACGTTTTTATCTGTTGGGTATATCTTTTGGTTAGAATTTCGCAGAGATTGGTGTGTGTGTGGGGGGGGATTATTACTCCGTCAGTTTTGTTTTGTGTGTTTGCTTGGGGTTTTCTTGTGTGTGTAATTGGGGACTTGTCTTGTTTGTTGACCTTAAGAAGTTTTAGGTGTCTTGCTTAGCTAGCACTTGATTTGTGTCTGTTGTTACCAGACAAATTTTATTTATTCTCTTTCGTTTAGTGGCGAGGCTGTTTTTCTTAGGGTTCCTTATATAGACGTGATAGGGGTGGGGTGTTTTTTCTTTTTAATTTTGATTTTTTCAGTATGGCATATATATGCACACAAACACACACACGCACACATTCTGATCACCTGACAATTGTGGTATCATGAAACCTGAAAGTAGTGGTCTGAACTTTGTCTTTTTTAGGTCATGATGCTGGGAAGCCTAATTGCTCTGTCTTGGTAATTTAGATATAGAGCAGGAGTCAGCAACCTTTTGGAGAGTGAGGGCCAAAAAGCTATGTAGAGTCATAGAGGAGGGCCAAACAGCTATGGCTTCAGTGTCACGGAGGAGAACTATGTTATTAAATATGTGAATAAATTTTCTATGTGTTTGAAAAAAGCAAGGATTCAATATAATTTAATATCTAATGGGAATTTTGTTTAAAAAAAATTACATCTTAAAAATAAATGTTTCATAAATTAGTATTGAAAAAAAAATTCCATTAAAATCGGTTGAAAACAGTATTTTGTATTCATTTAAAAGTGCCCGCTCACAAAAGCAATTTCACAGAAAAAGTGAAAGTGTGGTTGTATGCTAATTTTGGCGATCCCTACAAATAAAAAATAAAAGTAAAACTACATTCTTCCGTTCCACCAGTTCTAACCGGTATGGCTATGACCTGCCTTGCCATGCACATTGTAGCGAACCACCCTCATTTGATTCGCATGGATTTGTGGAACCGAATCTTAAGATGAGGCTTCCCTGATCACTACAATCTTAACCTGTTCAAGCCTAGAGTCAATTATTATTTTCCCCACATATCCAAATAAACTGTGCCTTTTACCCCTACCTCGAGTGGCTCTTAGGCCTTGTACAGAGTGAATATCACTGTAAAAAATATATATATATTTATATGTTTGGGCCTTTGTCTACATTTCTACTTCTTTTTCATGTTGAAAAAATACCCTTTTTTTATTGTATATCAATCAGTTTTGACACATCAAAAAGTAGAATATTTAATCTTGCACAGTTGTTTACAATCTATAATTTGAAGCATGAAATGATTTACATGTCTTTTATTTACAATTGTTTATTGGGTTTTTTGTAAAGCAGGTGTGGTTGAAAGTGATGAAAACAACATTTTTATCTCAATGTGTTAAGTGGGCATATTGTAAGAGAATGCAATGGAGCATTTACCTTTTGGTCATTCAGATTTCACATATATAAAGTTATTTGTCTAAGTTTGAGAAAGTTTGTCTTACTTGCCAAAGCCAAAATAAACACAAGGGTCCATGTGGTGCTGAGCCTTGTCTCAAAGGACTAGTCAAAATTCAAATGAAAAATAATAGTGATAAGAACAACAAATCTGGAGGTGTTCACATTTGTTTATTCATTTAAGGTTAAACAGTGAAACATAATTAGAGTAACTGGGAAATTAATTGTTTCCTTATATGAAATGTCATATGGCCATAACACATTGAAACGCTGATTCTTGTACGATCACTGCAGAAGTTAAGCAATGTCGAGCCTGGTTAGTATCTAGATGTGTGACTGCTTGGAAATACCAGGTGCTTTAATCTTGGATATGCATGTGGTTTAATGGAGAATTGGAGATTAGGAAGCTGAATTTTAATTCCAATCAGGTTCGTTATATTCACTTCTGTGCAAATACCCTTGTGAATTTCATGAAAAACAAATCAATCTATCAATTCATACAAGAAATATTTACTGTTGAGTGAACATTTAATGTTATTGTCCATTGAAATTTATAAAATCCTTTCTATAAAATTGTTTTTCAGGAAATTAGATTAGTCTCAAGTTCCCTGTCATTGCTTTTTCTAGTACTGCTAGCAGTTTCCTTCCAAACCCTTTGTTTAAGTTAATGTGGAAAGTTAACATTTTGATTGTATCATTGGTTTTCCTTCTAGTTACATGTGTTACCAATTTTTATTATTGCTGTTAGAAATCTTCATGAGGTTTTTGTTATTTGGTAAAGTTCTTTGTAATCTTTTAGCACCAGTATGTAGGCACTGGTGAAGGCTTCTGTTCTTTAAGAATTTATTTACTTTAACAATTTCAAAAGTTACTTGTAAACAAGTGCTGTTAAAAAATTCTTGGTCTGACTAAGAAAAAAAAACATTTGGTCATTTGACCCACGTTTTTAGAAGTGGATCATACTGTGAGCTTTTCACCACCTCCTTGTATTTTTTATGTAATCTATTTTTTTTTTTCAAGTGAATATATTTTTATAATTTTCAAATAATCCCTTTTTAAAAATTGTAAATAAAGGCCTTGTAAGATCTTTTTTTTTAATATCATTTTTTTTCTGAATTTTGAATTAAATTCTGAGAATTTGACTTTCGGTGACTCTGAATTTTCTAGGTTTTGTCTTTCAGGATTATTACCTGCAGCTATGTTCATTTTACACATTAATTTCAAAAGTTGTTTTTTTGCCTCTTGATTTCATTTTTTTGTTGTTTTTATTGCTACCAGTAATTTAGCCAATTGATTTTCTGGCCTTCTCCAGTTGTTTTATCTATATAAAAACAATGAACCTCCTTTGTCAGTTCCCCAATATTACAAGCTGGAAAAGAAGTCTGTTTACAGGCATGCATATTTTTTGTTATTACATAACTTCTGTGAGGCTTGACAATAAACAGGGTTCATAGCAAAATTGGAAAGCAAAGATCAAAGAATTATCAGAAAATTTTGATTTAATGTCAAGACAATCAGAAAATTTTCAAATACATCTCAACATCAGATATTTTAACACATGAAAGAAAATGCATGTAATATTTTTTAATACTTTTTTATATTGAAAATTGGACAATATATGATGTTTTTTACCCACTAAAAACAATGTTTAAAAGCACATTGATTGCCTTGACACTGCTATTACTGTATACACTATTGACTCTTTCAACAAGATTTATTGCTTTAAAAAGTGATGATTAGAATTTTAATAAAATCCAAACATGGGAAAATTAATTTATATATTTTCTTTATTCTTGAAAATTAACAAAGATATTAAATACTATTTATCAGATTGATTATTAACAAGAATAATTTTATATTTGCAAATATGTGGACCGGCTATAATGAAATATTTATATACCATTTTATAATAAAATAAATGTGAATTTTTTTTTTCATAAATTTATTAAAATTCCTGTATACAAGAAAATTTAAATATATTTATAATGATGAGTAAATATTATTAGAAATTTTGAAACATGCGTTTTCTGGACATTTCTTTCATTTGCTTTCACCACAGAAATTCATTGAAATAAATTAAAAGCTTCTCTTCTTCTGAACCAAACATTATTTTAATTTGTTTGTTATATATTTATTTAAATTTTCTTGTTTTATATTTATTTATAGAATGTTAAATAATAAATATTGCATTGTAGTTGGTTTACATATTTTGATAATTCGTAATTTTGTTATAAATTTTTGAATAAATAGATTTCTTTTCAAATCTATTTTTTTATAAAATGTTAAATAATAAATCTTAAAATTGAATAATAAATATTGCATTGTACTTAGTTCACATTAATATAATCTTGTAAGTAAATGTTGCTGAAGGAGGCAAAAGTGTATACAATGATACTGGTGTCAAGGGAATAACAACTGTCCTTTTGACCCATTGTTTTTTTTGCGAGCATGAAAATGAAACATTGCTGAAAATTGTGTAAAAATACACTAGCCGTTTATTCGTTGTTTCCTGTTTAAGAATGGGTTTTCAGTTACTTCTAAAGTTTTCTCATTTTCTGTGACTCCTAATAGCCCCTTGTGTTTCAGTGGCAATATCATCTTGTTTGGGGTGAATTGTTTAAAAAAACATCCCAATGTGATCTGTCTTTGTTTTCTGTGATTAGTAAAAGTTGAATAAAAATGTTTACTTCTATTCGTCCTGAATGACTGGACCAAATTTCTAAGTTTAAATTGCCTTCATGGGTCATGAAAAGGTGAAATATGATCCTAGTAAAATTTTGTGCTGTTTTTTGTCAAAATTATTATTCATTGTGTAATGTGGGAAGATGAGGAATTGTTAATCACATGGAAATGGAAAGAAAAAGGAAATTTGGGACTTTTATTGGCACACCTCAGGTAATACTGGTTTTATTTTTGATTTTTGGTGCAAGGGTGTTGTGCCCACCTATCTATTATACACCCTCCTAAATCTAATATACACCTACCAATCTATGATACCCACCTTCTACACTATGCAACATCTCAATTTCCATAAGGTAGTATACGAATAAACTGCAAGAAAACTGAATACATAGTCATCAGCAAAAAGAGCAGCCCAAAGTGCCAAATACAGGTGCGGGGGGGGTGTTAAAATCAAGCAGGTTTGAAAATTTACGTATCTGGGAAGTGTTCTGACTGAAGACAGAAAATATGACACAGAGATATTGAAGAACTAAAAACACATAGCAATCCAGCACTCTCTTCTTTGTTTCTAGCAAAATTGTCCTGTTTCTTAATACTTTACTCAACTTCTGGAATGCTTCCTTTGCCATGCCAATTCACCTTCGGATCTCTGTGTCACACTTTCCATCTTCTGTTATAACACTTCCCAGGTATTTAAATTTATGTACCTGCTCGATTCTAGTATCCCCGATTTGTATTTGGCATATTGGGCTGCCCTTTTTTACTAATGATCATGCATTCGGTTTTCTTGCAGTTTATTTGTAATCCTTTCTTATCACTCTCTTCGGCTACCTTCTGTAGGAGGTCTTGTTGTTTCCTTTCTTGTTACCCATTCCAAACCCTGCTCTGCTATCCATTTTTTCAAGCCTATCAAATTTCATGTATTGTTTTCACCTGACTCTCTTTCCCTCTATCCACCTTGTGAGTATCAGATTCTTCAAGCCCTCCTTCCTCATTATATGACCCAGAAACTTCAGTTGTCTTTTCCTGATATTAAAATTTCTCACCACCACGTAAGTAATTATAATTATTTGTGATAGAAACATACAAGTTGAAACTCACATGGTATATATATATATATATATATATATATATATATAATATTAATGTAATATAATATAATTATATGGTTATGTCAATTTTTCATTGCTACATGGAAATTTCTATGTTTTGAGATTAATTCTCATCATCAGGCAATGCTGGTGTGGTTGTGCAGACGATTTACATTTAAATGACAAATACTTTCGGTTTACTGTGAATGTATGTGGGTGTTTTTTTTTTGTGTGTGTGTGTTCAGCTAATCAGAATGGAAATTCACTTAGGGGTTTGACCTCGAGGAATTTATGTGCTAACCAACTTTTTTCCTCCTCTTTTTTTTCCTTTTTCCTTGACCCTATTCCCCTCTTGTCTGCTTTCCTTCAAGTAAACCCTGAACTGTTATTTTTTTGCTACATCTATCAATTTGCTGTAAAGTTTACTATCCTGATACAAAGGGCGGGGCGGGGAGGAATTATTAAAAAAAAAAGGACAACTAACTTATTCTATCTTTGGCTTTATTTTTATTTTCATTTCTATTTTTATCTAATTCATTGGTGGGCATTTTATTTAATTTAGGTTTTATCCATTTTCTAATGTGAATAATTTACAATGTCTACATATGACATTAATTTTGTTGCGTTTATTTACTAAATTTTTATTTTTAAGGGATCTAATAATAAATAGTTTTTCATATAAGCATAATGAACAGGGTTCATTTAAGGACTTACATGTTTTAGCTTCTTTTAGGATTTTCCACTTTATTTTGGGTGTCTTTTTTGTTTCCCTTAGGTACCAATGATATCTCGATAGGGATGTTCTATTTCTGTATTTGCTATTATTAAATGAAGAGGTATGCTGGTAAATTCTCTGCTTTAGAGTGTTTTTAGTGCTCCCTATATTGAGCACTGTTTATAATAAAATAAATGCCAGAGAACTCAAGATATAAAAAAACCTCGAGTCCTCTTCACTTGGAATTATATAATATTAATGTATAACTGGGCAGAAACTTTTCTTTCAAACATCTTTCATTGAATTTGGCTGACAAGGAAGATTTAATTGATTTTTTATTAAGTTTTTTCAGCATCCTAACATTTGTTTTGTTAGAGATAACGATTGTAAAAATTGTCCATAATTTTTATCCTCCCAAGCACTTTTATGTCTCTGTTGTTTTTATTTTTTCTTCATGTTTTGACTGTTATGTAGTAATTTATTTTGTTTTGTTTTTGAAAAAGAAACATTCATTCCAAGCTATCACATACCCTACTCAACTGGAAATCATGTGAGCATCTTTCTATTTTAAAAAAAATTCAATAATCCATATCCACTATTAAATAATGTAAGGTTGATGGTCAGAGAGAAATGTTTGATATATAATGCCTTTCTAAAAGTGTGATGTTTTTGATATTGTGATTTATAGAGAATTCTTGTGTTTTTGATTAGAATTTTTTTTAACGATTCTTGTAAATTAAGGATTAATAAATATATTTTCATGGCACTTTGGTTTGATAAGTGGCATGTAAGGTGTCTAATCAAGGAGGTAGTAGTGTGTTCAATATAAGTAATTGATGTGTGACAAGAAACATAGTTTTAAAATTATACCTTGAAAATTTTACCAATATCACACAGCTAATACCAATTCTATTGTGGAAACATTGTTTTCCATATTGAAATTTGACATAGTGTAGGTATATTTGTGTGTATAATGATTTACTAATGTGGCACAAGGACGAATGTGTGGAGCACTCACTGAGATTCAAACTCACTACTCAGTCATAGTTAGCCTCAAACTGTATGGGTGGATATAGCTGATTATGAATAATTCAATTTTATTTCCTGTTTTAAACCTTCTTTTTTTTTTAGATCCTCGACGCTTTCCTGATCCCCAACATGGTCTTGTCAACTGTTCCTGGTACGCTCCTAAAGCCTGCTGTAAAAGGACCGAAGTAACCTCGGTTTTCAGCAACATGTACCCACTCTTTGGGGCCTCGGAAGACTGCATGAATCGAATGAACTACTTAATGTGCTATTTTTGTAGCCCTGAGCAGTACCGATGGTATAACGGGTGAGATAAATTGTTTTCCTTGTGTTTATTAATTATTAGCATTTCTCAGAGAGAAAAACAACAAAGTGTCAAAATTTGTTTCTCTTTCTTTTGTTTTGGAATATTGAAAGTAACATAGAAAATGCATGTGTCATCCAACTTAACTTCTGAGGAGATTATCCAGAGGATACTTTTATTTGCTATTCACCTTAGAATATCATGAGTTTTCTATATTTTTACTCGTGTTCATCCAATACAAAACTCAAGATAGAGGGTTTCTGAATGAGGCAAGTGATATGAATATAACAGTAGAAAAATGAGAATTATGTGGCTATGAAAGATAAATAATGGTTGGTCATTAACTTGAATATTGCAACAGTTTGAAAAGTATCCATGCAGTATTTGGCACCATAAAGCAACGGTTTTTGGGCAAAAGCTGTCTGAGCGGCGCCCCCTTTCTTACTTTTGTAACACAGGGAGCAATCAACGGTGACATTTATATTAGAATATGATGAAGCTTACCAATAGTTATGAATGCAGTTGAGAACTTTCAAAATAAATTCATTTAATACATAGCTTTTTCTGTGTAAAATTTCAAAATCCCTCAGAGGATGAAACATGTTTGCTAAGATAAGCTTTCCTTTCACCATTATTCGTAGTTTTTATGCATATATTTCTACACAGAACAACATTACTTATAAAAGAAAATTCTCTTGGTTCTTCTTTGTTAAAAGATGGGTTCTGCCCTGCTGTTGCTGCCATAAGTATTTTCTTGGCTGTCAGTTCTCAACCAGAAGTTATCAGATCGTTCATATCTATGGTATCTACCTGTCATGTAGAAAGAAATGCCGACATCGACACGTGTTTGAAGGTTGATCGCCAGATAAACTATAAACATTTAAGAATGGATTATTTCACTGGGGATCATGTGACCATGATAATAACCTATATTAAGCACAGACAAAAGTCTGAGGTGATCAACCGAGGATCAACTGAGTGGATTACGAATAGTAGAAGCAGTCGTAATAATTACAGCTGAGTAGCAGAGTTCAATGTTCACAGTGTGATATTACTATTTAGTCTTTGAATAGATTACTCAGGAGGACTTCCAAGAGAGGTTACTATGTATTATCAGGAGGAACCACTTAATACAGTATTATTTGCAAGATATGCAAAATAACTATCTTGCAATAGCAAGATACTGGAATATCATCTTGTAGTAATAATTATTACTACAAATGCCCAAGTAACTGAAGTAATATACCAAGACCCAAGACAATACAACCATGTGATACAATAAAACATCAGTAACGTTTTAGGTCATGCGATTTTTGTGAACAGGATACGTGACATCATGCCCGAAAACGCCCATGCATTGCATGAGCAATGAAAAGAAAAGAAAATTAATGGAATGCACTCATGCATATGTAAAACTCTTCCACTCAACTGATTGGCTGCTTTGTCATGGACTATAAAATAGGTGTGTCTGAAGGTTTTGGCAGTGGGGACCGAGGGAGCCGATGACAACGCTGAGAGATGACTGCCCTGTACAAGTGATGACTGCCCCATATGAGAGACGAGTGCCCCATTCCAGCAGGTCCTTTTTGGTGTGATGGCTACAGGTCACAACAATAACCAACAATGTTACAACATTACCCTGACTATTTGAGGTTTACTGAAATGCTCCCTGACGATCTATTGTTGTCCATCTCATTCTCACAGTCAAATCTCGTTACTTCCCTGTAAATCATTCCTAATAGAAGGAAACAACCTGAAAACATTATATTTTAATTAAAAGTTATCATTACAGAATAGACAAACTTTTTAAAGACTAATGTTTTGAACAAAAAACTGAAACTGTCATTACAATGACAAAAATTTTAATAACATCATTGTGAAATGTTTGCTTTATGTTCTGAAATTCATATTACAAGTCTTCATTGTGATTTTATAAGATGTTAATCCTACTTTAGAAAATGTGTGTGTATGTGAGTGTATGCATGTGTAAGTACCTCCAAAAATTTTTAAAAAAGAAGCATGTATGATGTTAAAATGTCCCAAACTTAATAAAAACAAAATTTTATTGTCAAAATCTTCTTTGAATTTTTTGTTTATTAAATTACATTTTTTATCCTTTTTAGACCCTTGAAAATTTTGTATAGGAAATTTTAGCATCTTTTTTGCAGTGAAAAACATTGATTTGGAAAATCTTGCAAAATTAAAGGATTATTGAATTTTATTGAAACTTTCAGAACTTATTCACAAGCGAATGAAATTATTTTAGAAACCTTTCTTTTTTATTAAATCTTGGTAATTTTTTTGTCATATATATTATACAGAAACTTATTTAATTTTATGAAATTTAGAGAAATTCATCTTTATACAGCTTCATGTTGATGTTTGTTATAAACACAAGTTCTTGGAGAATTAAATGCTCATTTTTTTTTAAAACCGTATCTCCAGTTTCTGAAAAATTGCTCTGAATTTTAGAATAAAAATGCAGGAAAACTAAGGCATTACTTAATTAAAAAAAGCTTTTAATTGCTTTTATGAATAAGATATATTGCAGAAGCTACTGTCTTAGGGGGAAAAAAACTTTTTTTGATGAGTAATGGATTTTTACAAGAATTATTTTCATTTTTTAAAAATTTTAATTACAATGATTTATGAAGTTTACTATCTGGCCTTTTTCATCTGTCTGTTGATCTAAATATACATAACAAAATTTCCAACTGAAATTAATGAGTGTTGTTTTGTAGGAATATCTCTTCTTGTTATTTTTAGCTTTGGTCAATTATTGTTTGCTCTAAGTTGGAATCTTTACTACCTTTTCCAAGGATTGAACTCACAGTTAAAATGCCACAACATTCATCAACTTTAATCTACTATGGTATTGTCACAAATGACAATCCTAAAACTCTTAACTTGGAGCCTAAAGCTTAATTTTTTTATTGCCTGATTACTGTTGAAGTGGTTGAGTGTCATGTTTGATTGTCTTCACTGCCACTTTGCTTTTCTTACTGCTGTTGATGAACTCTTGTCACTGTTTCTTTCTCTTTCTTTAGTAATAGCTTCCATATGTTAATTATGACAAACATGAGAACATTAGTTCAAATGTAGATAATAGTAACTTCTCATCTCAGAAATTCAGATTTATTTTTGTTATGTATTTTTCTTCAGGAAAGTTCATGTTTGTGAAGAATACTGCATTGACATCTATGATAAATGTCGACTAGCCTCCTATGAGGGTGTTGCAATTGGTAAGTATCATGTTTATTTAATGTTACAATATTTAACACTTTTGATTAGCTGTTTTCTCAAAACAAGGCAAACTATTTATTTTTTACGATGTCATTTTTTTCCTTGTTACCTATATTGGCATCATACTAGCTGGCCAGTTACTTTTTGTATGAGTGTCCTCATTCTTTTCTGGCTGAACAGACAGACAACTGGACATCGGAATTGTAACTCCAGTTCACTATGTGTCACTAATAAACTCCTTGAAACTATCCCGTCACTTGTAACGCTTCACCACTTATGAACTGGTAGGAGGTGAAATCATAGTGGTTGTGTTAGTACACAATGATTTTCCAAAATTTTACTTACCAACATAGCTTGTGCCATTTTTCTTGAATATGCACACTGATAAGATCAACTCCACACTGTTCAGAGTAGAAATAAAAATAGGGATTTTATTTCAAATATGAATATCAACTGTAATAACATAAAATGGAGCTGCAGTCAGCATAACAGAAATCAGTGCATAAAATAAAATTTGTGAGATGAATTCAAATTAAAGTTTCATTTACTTTGGGAAGAGCATAAATCTTATTCTTCCCACCCATGGGTTAAATAGCAGAGAAGATGGGGATTTTGGTGACAGCCAGTCTATAAGAAGGAAAGCTGTGATTTCAAACTTTCCAGGAAGGATATTTTTAATTCCATGTACTCTCTTGAGGCTTTGAGGTTATTCCAGAGAGGTTAACCTCAGTAACATAGAATATGAGAAAAATTGTTTGGAGTTTTCATGGCACACTGGAGACCATATTAACAGTTCTTCTGAAAAGTGTGAAAGAATCTGTCATATGTAAAGAGAGAGAAAAGAGAGCATGAAATAACAATTATATAGTTTTGAAGAAATTTACAATTTACAACATTAAAAGACTAGTATTAAAATACCTTGTTATAACTCATGAAAATGAAACTGCCTTAGTTATAATCAAATACTTTCATGGCAATTGTTCTGATGAACCTTCCACTATTGGACTTGAACTTTAAATGAACATAATCACAGTACTAGATTGGCATTAAAGTCTAATCCTTTTACAGTTGAAACAGCTAAAAGTAACCATAAGTTCTATGCTAACATTCTCTTCTCTTTCACTTTTTGCTTGTGGAACTCCCTTCCAACCTCTTGCTTCCCTGTTAACTTTGATCTTCAAAAATTTAAATGCAATGTCAATCATTATCTTCTGTCTTCTTAATTCTTGTTCTTGTCTTGTCCTCTTCTCTGAAATTTTCTTGTGTTCTCTAACACCCAATAACCCCTTCCATCTTAGTTGCTTCATTTCCTTGCTTAGGGTAAAATGATTAAAAAAGATTAATGAATGTATTTTACATAGTTTCTCAATAGATAAAATCATCAGCACATTTTATCAATTATTATACTACCTGTACAATAACAGTGGGTATCAATAAAGTAACAATATATCAAAGCTAGTAATGAATATATATATGCTTTCATAAAGCACTTATTTTCTATTCTTTGTTTACTAATCAGTAATGACTTCTTTGTTCACCTGTACAGATCTAAAGGCATACAGGAATAGTGAAAGATGATTTCTAAAAGTTAAACAAAGTATTAAGAAGTGAGAAAATTTAAATGAAAATAAAGAAAATGCTGTGTAATATCAATCCTCTAGTATGCCAGTGAATGCTGGAGAATTTCATCAAAGATGAAAAGGAGATTTGAGGCTACAGAAATGTGGTTCTACAGAAGGCTATTGAGAATATTTTGGATGGAAGTTATGATCAATGAGGTAGTTTCAAGAAAAATGGGAATAAAAAGGACTCTTGTATTTAGAAATAGATAGAGACAGTGGACATTTATGGAATGCTTAATGAAAAAAGAAGGCTTGAAAAATTTGACACTCATGAGACATATTGAATATAAGATAGTCAGAGGGAAGTAGGGAGTAACCTATCCAACTAATTTGTAAATGGGCAGAAGAACATGGCCTGTGAGAAAGATAAGTAAGAAGACAAAAATTGTTTAAAGTGACAAAGAAGAGGAAGCTTTGGAATATGATGACCACCTAAACCTGAACAGATACCGCACAATATAATAAGTTTTTATGGAAATTCTTATTCTGTGAGGGCAGAAGGCAGAATTTATTATCCTCAGCAAGAAGAATTTGAATGTTCAAAAAAAGGCTCAAAGCCACAACATGCCTTTGGTTTGGCTGATGTTAATTTCATGGACATCGGGAGTGAATCAATAATTTTTTTTATCTATGGAAAATTTAGTCTCATATCCTTATCTGATGTTGCTAACATGGCACTGATTTTATTTTGTTATCGGCATTGTTTTTTATAGGGAATTATTTTCTAAGATTTAATTGAAAAATATCTTTTTTATTGCAGGAAGTGCATATGGAAATGGTACTGCCTTCTGTAATGCGCAAAATTTTGAGGTAATTGAAGGAACTCATAACTGCTTTGAATTTGACCCCCTGCCATTTGCTGGGGTCAGCCAACTCATCGCATCACTCACTGTGCTCTTCGTTTGTCTGTGCCTTCTCACAAGTGCAGCCAATATCCTGCTCTGATCTTCTCCACTCTCACTGCTGAAGCAATATTTGAGTTTCATTCTTCCATTACTCTCAAATGCATACACACACATACATGCATATATATATATATATATATATATATATATATATATATATAAGAAAAAAAGGCAGACATGTTATTTCATGGTAAATCGGAAGTTAGGCCTATTTCAGACAAACCATCATCAGCTTCCGATTTTATTGTACAGAAGATTTTACATGAATGAAATTCACAAACAAAGACCCCCCCCAAAAAAAAAAAAACAGAATAACTGTGATCTTTATTTTTATTTCGTTTTTGGGGGGGGGGTCTATTTTTTGGCATCTTTGTTCGTTAATTTCATTGGTGTAAAGTCTTCTGTACAATAAAGACGGAAGCTGATGATGGTTTGCCAGAAATAGGCCTAACTTCCAGTTTACCATGAAATAACATGTCTGCCTTAATTTTTTCTTATATTTGTTCTATATGTATTTATATACATATATATTTAGAGCTCTCTTAGAGAGTTATCTACCACTGTATGTACAGGATACTCCTTTGGATTCTACTATATCTACACTGCATGCTTATATATATATATATATATATATATATATATATATATATATTAGTTTGGCCAGAAAGTCCTAACTTACTTAGGAAGCAGAAAGAAAACAGCAAAAATTGATGGAGCAACACAACATTTATTCTTCAAAATAAAGTCCATTATTCTCGAAGAGCTTCTGCCAGTAAACAACCAGCTTCTGAATCTTTTCCAGATACCAGTTTACTGGCTTTGAATCAAAAATCTGTAAACAATCTTCCTTCCCCTCATCAAAAGTGTGCCATTTGAGTGGAATAAGCTCTAGTCACTCAGAGCAGCATTGTCATACATGCAGGCAATACAGTTTAGCGTTGATGTCATGACTGTATGCAAAAAGCTTGAAATGTGATACTCCTTGGAAATTGCATCAGACAGAGTTCAAGATTTGTTGTTTTCCTAAGTGAGTCAGGACTTTCTGGCCAATCTTTTATATATATATATATATATATATATATATATATATATATATTATGGTTAAATAAATATGCCGAAGTGGAAAAAGTTTTCTGGTGATGCGTTTTATCCTTTAGGACTTCATAGAACTAAATTTGTTATTTTGGTGTGACTGTGCATGAACATGGGATACTGGAAATTTTTAATTAAAATTTTTTTTAATCTATCTGATTTTATTTAGATTTTTTTTCTTTTCATCACTTTTGTTATTAGGTATTCCAAACTGTGATAATAAAAGATCTGTTAAGAATGATGAAATATTATCAGAGCCAGGGCAGAAATTTACTTTACATGACATTGAAATCAAAAGCACACCCAAGATACTTTTATTGTAGTTGCACTAATGTAGAAAAAAATATTCTGATGAAGTCCTAAAGGTTGAAAAACTTTTTCACTTTGCCATTCATCTTTCCATAATATTGTCCTTGATATATAAAAATACATATTGTTATCTCATATATATATGTGTGTGTGTGTGTGTATATATATATAAAATAATTGCTTATCTTTTTTTGGAGGTTTGCAGATTCTGAAATCTTTTCATGAAACAAAATATTTTTATTTTCATCTACTATACATTTCTTAAAAGACTTTAGCTTATGATATAAAATTATTTTAATTTTTCTTTTTAAAGATGCTAGTTCATGGTATAACGGTAATTGTGAGATTAGAGATTCCCTTATCATGAAACCTTTGTAAAATCTTTAGATTAAAATAATTATTCAGAAAAATAGGTTTCTCAAGTTCAATAACTGTTATCACTCTTTCCAATATTGATGGAGCTTCCTTCGTAACCTTTTCTTAAAGGTAGTGTGAAAAATCAGCATCTTCATTATGCAGTTATTTTCTCTTTGAGTTACATCTGCTGTCCATTTTAGTTGTTGCTGCTGTTCAAAGTCTTCAAGTGATGTAAATTCTGAATTTTTTGTCAAGTTCTTTGTTTGTCATTGACAAAAAAGCCTTGAAAAGGATTATGGAGTTTACAGTTGTGGTGAGGTGTTGGAAATTTTGTATTAATATGAATTATATTTTGAGTTACATGGCCATCTTTAAGAAAAATAAATTATTGAATTATATGAAGATCTTTTAAGAAAAACAAATTCTAATAATTTTATGTCATAACTGAACATCCTTTAAGAAAAATATGATACATGATTGGAAGTTAAAATATTTTTATCTCTTGATGAGTGGATTTCAGAATCTGGAAAACTCCAAAGACATGTAAGTAAATTTTGCTCTATATCTTGATATTGAGCACTATAATTAACAAAGACGGCTTGCGTTAGAAAATATATATTCCAGAAATATACTGGTTGACTGTTTTTGACAAAACATAATCTTTGTTACATATCTATCTATCTATCTATCTATCTATCTATCTATCTATCTATCTATCTATCTATCTCATGTTCATATTTATCTATCTATCTCATGTTCATATCTATCTATCTATCTATCTATCTATCTATCTATCTATCTATCTATCTATCTATCCACAGACATATCTTTTGTTTTCATCTTTTGTCAACTTTATTTCTTTTCCCATTTTAATATCACGTTGTCATTTGTTACCTATTTTTTTGGATTATGTTCCTGAACTGATCACAAACCTCTTTAATGGAAAAAAAAAAAAATTGTGTATGCATTTGTGCAAGTATACACACACAGTGATAGATAGATATATTCCTTGTATGCATTATGCCTAAATATCTATAATATTAAATTTATTTGAATATATAAATTGGGTGGATGGGAAGAAACTGCTTTCTTACAAATGTTAATAACTTTATTAATTATTGGTCAATTTTCAGAAAATTCAGCTTTATTTTGCATAGTATAATCGTAGAGGTAGAGGCCAGTGTTAAATTTCTACTTTTTGCCCATTTTCTTCCAATTGGGATAACCACTTCTGTGGGTATCTATCACATATTCTATACTCATCAGTTTGGAATGACAATTTCTGATGCTTTTGGCATTTATTGTGGAACAAGGTCCATAGCAACATGGCACCACCATCTCTTCACTTGTACCATGGACTGTCTGCCATGCATTCTAATGGGATTCTAGATGAGAATGCTTATGCAGGGGTCAGCTGTTGTGCCATTCTGATCTAGACTTGTCATTCTGAAATCAGAACAAAAATGAGCAATTAAATTTTACCAATTTAAAGGATCACAATATGTATTGTCTGATGAAAATGTTGAGATATTGACAAAAGTTACAAGTCATTTTAAATAAGGAATTTTCTTCCATCCAATCTGTATCTATCGTGATCTAAATTCTGTAGATGAGATAAGAAAACATTGTTATTAAATATTTGTTCAATAAGATGAGTATCCACATTTCTTAAAAACAAAATTGTGCATAACTATCAAAGTAGATATACTGGCATAAATGAAAAATAAGTGTGTAATATATAAATCTTATTTGTCAACCAGTGAAGTAAATTGGGATCAAATACGGATTAAATATGGATCAGAATTGCAAAATGATAAGATAAAGAGCAAATAGGAAACGTTTAACAATCTAACATGTTTTGCTTTTTAAAAAGTGAAACATGTTAGATTGATAAATATTTTTTGATTTGTTCTGTTTCCTGTTGTGTGTGTGTGTATATATATATATATATATATATATATATATATATATATATATATATGTGGGGGCGGGTGTAAGTGATACAATCTCAGGATAAGAAATAGGAGATCCAACTTCAAATTCAAGTTGAATTTGTTACATTGATTCACTAGGATAGACTGGGATTCTTTAGCCTTGGTTGGTTACCAGTCTATGGGAATGAAATCTGAATTCAAAACATTAGGAAATCTGGAGACATTGTGGAAGTTCTCTGCATATGTTTCTTTTGAAAAGTGTAGTTGTTTCTGCACACCCCTTCACCATTTTATCAAATCATATGTAGTTTCTGGATATTTGGTTCTAAGCACTTAGCTACTGGATGGAGAGAGAGTTTATACATTTATATATATATATATATATATATATATATATACATGCTCTGCCATCTAGGCATTGAACTTCTGTTTTCTGGTGGGCCTTTTTAACAAACAATTTTGGGAATTGCTTTGTGTGTTTTACAACACACACACACACACACACACACACACATATATATATATATATATATATATATATATGTGTGTGTGTGTGTGTGTAGTCATCTACATACAAACCTGTTTTGCTGTATCACAACTCATCTGTGTGGCTAGACAATCAACAGCTTCCAGCCAGGATTGAAACTCAACTGATTTGGCATCAGTCAGAGATCTTACCTCTGTCATGGCCGAGAGAGGAAAAGATTTAATGTCTTATATATATGTAGTGTATACACATTCCAGCAGCGAAGAGAACTCAGTTCATGAATGAAGAGTAATGCAAAACAAAAAAAGACGTAAGTGACTACAGTTTTTAAAATTTTCTCCTCTAGAGTGCTCAATTGGATAATGAGAGCATAATTAGTCACATGCAAGCCTGTTTTGCTGTATCACTGCTCATCAATGTGGTTAGACATTGAATTGCTTCCAGCCCAGATTGAAACTTGACCATATATATATATATATATATATATATATATATATACACCCTCGTAGCTTCCTAGAGATTGTGTTGCACAAAAATAATAGGGAACTTAAAAAAATTTGACATTTACAGAAAAGTTAACAACAAGAATGACTTCATCAACATTTATTCCCATCACATTCATAAAATTAAATCTGGTATAATTATAGGTTTCTATTTAAGAGCATTATGAATTCTGCAGACTTCCATAGCTATCAATGAAACCCACAAAGAAAACATATTCCAAAACCTCCATATGTATTGCTCTAGTATCGGGAATTTTATGACCCAATAGTATCACACACTTTTTAGCATTACACTCCTTTGCTGATGTTGTTTTGTCATGTCACTAAGCAATTTGGAGGCATACATGCAAATTATTTTCTTTTTTATCACCAGATAACAATGATTTTCTGCCTTTTTATTTTTAGCCTCATGGGTTTTTCCTCCTCTTCCACCGTCTCCTCACTATTTAATGATTACATGGTCAACCATCCATGAAACCATAGGTAGTCATTAGTCAACAGTACACTAGAATACATTAGGATATTTATCGACTGTTTACCTTAAAAATATATTCAAGAAATAAACTGGTTGATTGTTTTTATTTGTGAAACCTAATCACTGCTCTTATCATATATACATATATGTTGACATATATATATATTTATATATATGAAGGCATAACATTATCTGTGCTTTCATAATAACTTATTTTTAGACAAGAGTGCAGATAATTTTTGACTTTCCTACATATATATATATATATATATATGTGTGTGTGTGTATGAAATAGGATACAGAATTCAGACAAAGTCTGAAGAATATGACAAATGTAAAATTGATTCATTAAAACTAGGGACACATTTTGCCATTTCTATGCTTTTTTGGGTCTGATGAAGCTTGCTAAGGCTGAAATATATAATCTAATTTCAATGAAACGGTTTGCATAAATATATATATATATCTATATATATATATAATTTTATAAATGACTGACAAGTTACTTCTGTAAATTTATTTTTGTTTGTTTTTTCTTTCTTGTGTGTGAACAAGAGATTTCTATTTGAACATAATTTAGGTCGAAATTGTGTAACTGATTTTTAGTTCTGAGCTCAAATCTATTTGCTGTTCATATATGTAAATGATAAAATATATTCAATAAAATAGATGCCTCTAATTATAAAAAGCATCTAAAAATAACAGAAGCCCTCATAACCCCACCCCAAACAAAAAATACAGACCAAAACAATAACCTTAACAGCATAAACTTTAAACCCTGTACATATTGGCCATGTACAGTATCATTAATCACAAGGGCTCCGAATAAGCAACCATTTCATGAATTTTTACATATATTAAATCTTCTGTTCATACACAAGAAAAAACATACGAAACTTAACACAAGTACGTTGTCAGTTATTTTTGTTGAAACTTCTATTAGAGAGGAATTGCTGCCCAAATACATAACTATACACACACACACACACATATATAAAATTTCAGATAGATTATGTCTGTAAAAGGAAAATATGAATTAGGACAATAAGAAAACTTATATTTAGCCAGCATGTGTTGTCCTCGGAAGGAATTTATCAAGGAAAATCTTTCAGAGAACAAAGCATGTTGGCTAAAAACTTACACACACTCACACATGCACGCATATATATATATATATATATATATATATCCATCCAAGTATAGGGTAAGTATGAATGGAATAAAATTCCGCATCCAAAGAAACACTATGCTTAAAAAGGTGCCCAATACAAAGTAGAGCGAATAATATTTATTAAGAATTTACAACAAATATGTTACAATATCACTACAAAAGTAGCCACTAATTGTGTCTTATCAAGTGATGGTATTTATTCCGAGTTGAAGAGTTTTAAAAGGTTCAAAACTAGCCAAAAAACCCCTTAATCAGGGAGATATTGTTACATAGTCTATGGTGACAATATATATACATGCACATACACATATGTGCATATATATATATGTATATGTGTGTGTCTATCTCTTTTCCTCTTTACATGTTTGAATAACTTTACAATAATCTAAATATAATGTTATGAAACTTAGAATTTTAAATTTGTAGTCTTTAACATTAATTCATAATAAACATAATTATTTTAAAAATAAATTTTAATTTTTATTCTAAAGTGAAACTAATAACATATTTATGTTATAAATTCTAAATTATATATATATATATATATATATATATATAAAGAAAGTGTTCCCACTGTACTAGAGAATGCAATGTATAGCCTATCTGCTTTTATACTGCTCATCCATACACACACACACATGTACATAGACATATCAATAACTCTATGACCTGATATAATTTTAAGCTGAATTTTCATCTGAAATGTTCACTTCAGTCTGTGTGATTAATGTAAAGACATCAGACAAAGTGCATTGACAAGGAATATGTTAAAAAATATTTATGATAAATGCTTTTTTCATCATGAAGCAACAGGTGTATTGCTGCCCATATATATATATATATATATATATATATATATATATATATGTGTGTGTGTGCACATTAATTAAAATTTACTATATTTGTGAAGGAAGAGTCCCCCTTATTGGAGGAAGAGTGTAGATGTAGTGTGGATATAAGGATCAACACTGCATGGTAACTGTCAGTTTCATGCCTTAATGGGATCATCATCCCAAATGTCATTATTTATCTTGAGGTCTCTCTGTTGGTAAAGAAGAAAACAGTTATTCTGTTCAGGGCTATGGTGCCTCCACTGAATCAACTGAATATAAGCATGCTACTAGATTTGCAACAAGATCTCAACGTTTTACTGTTGAACTAGTTGATGTAATGATATGTTCTATTCTAATAGTTTCTTTCCTCTTATCTCTTGCCTGTGAAACACTTTTGATTTCTTGCTGCTCTGCCACTATACAATCTTCAGAAATTTTAGATGCAACACTAATTGCCTTCTTCTGTTTTCCTGAAATCTGTTCTTTTATTGTCCTTTCTTCTCACTAAAATCTTCTCATTTTTGTTTTCAATCCAAGTAATTCCTTTCATCTTTGTGACATTAACACCTTACTTGGGGTCACATTATAAAAACAAAGAACAAACTGTCATAACCTTTATTTATTTAACTTTTTTCTTATTTTTCTTATTTATTTATTTAATTTAATTTTTCTTATTTATTTAACTGACAGTCACCTGACGGTGTTGATTCCTATGCCTGCACGGATTACATATATATTTAATTATTTATTTATGCATAAGAAAATTCACATTACCTAAAGATAAAAGTTCACTGTTATTTATTTTCAATCTGAAATTTACAACTTTAATCATCATGTATGTTAACAGTTTAGAATTTTATTGAATCTTTCGTTAGTAAATCTGAACATTCTTTATGTGAATATGTTATAAGGAAACATACACAATGTTCTGCATGTTTATACATATATTTATAAATTCAAAATAATGTGCCTGTATATAATATTACATATAGGTGCATACAACACAGATAAAAGAGCAAATATTAAAAATCAAAATATTTAAATGTATATTTTGCTGTTATTGTTGAGATAGATATATTTTTGTTTGCTAGTATACCTATTAATTTATTAAAACGTTTGTTATTTGTCTCTCGTTTGGAACCAATTTTTTATCATATTTCACCCGGTGGGATATATACCAGATGTCAAATCAAAAAATAAATGTATATCTGTGTGTGGAATATATATGCATGACTGGTGTTCCCGAGGCTAGCAGAGATATGTAATTCAATCCGAATTCTTCCGAAGATTATGCTATTTTAGCAATTGATGATTGGGGCTTGTCTTTAATTCAGTCTATCTTCTGTCTAGAGCTTTTCAATTTGTTTTTATCATGTTTGCGTTCACTCATTCATGAATTTTAGGCACTCTTTTGTCTGTAATTTAAATTAGTAACGGAAACTACCTTATCAAAATATCTACACAGCTAATAATGTTTTTGTAATACATTTTTCTTTCTAGATTATTATCTGTTTATAAATTTACTGAGATATGGTAAAAGTTTATAATTTAAAGGTATGCTATATTTATGGGTAAAAGTGCTAAGTATCAGGGACAGTGCATGTGTTATTATAAAAGTGGACTCTGAGGTCAGCACCACTTAGTGACAGACTGTTTCATGTCTGGCAACCTTCATCACCTTAACACTGTCACTCGTCAGTTTTGATCACAGTGTCCACTTCATATATATATATATTAATCTTCACAAATTCTCTGATTGACTTCCTAATGTTGATATTAAATTCATTAACGAATCCACTGTAGTTTTTTCTTTCTTTCTATTTTCCCAAGTACTTTCAGTCTCATCTGAAATCATCTTCAGTGGTGAATTGCTAAGACAAAAATGAATGGTAATTGATAGTTGTGATTTTTTTGTAAATATGCACAAAACATGTTCTGTTTTAATAATAACAATACAATCCCTTTTCTTGACACATTAGTAGACACCAATAATAATTCAGTTACTACTTTCCCATGTAAAAACTAACTAGTGTAAATATGTCCACTTTCAACCATAAAAGGGAATGTTCTATTACAAAACAGCTATTATACAAAAGTTAATAAACCATGCAAAAGTAACTTTTCTACAAACAATTTTATACTGAATCAAAAATAACGTTTAACAAACTCTCATTAATGATGACTTTTTTTAATTACATTGAGATGAACAAATTAGATGAGTGATTAGAAATAGTGACATAAATCAAAAAGAACATAATACTTTCTTAAATAACCCTAAACATATTAACTATCGCACAATCAAATGAATTCTAACTACAAGATGAAAAAATCCTTAAAAAAATACTCATAAGCACTAATATATCTCCCACTGATCCCAGTAAAAAACTAAAACTAATTATATATTATACTAAATTTAATACAACCAATTTAATCATCCACAATAACTGTTCTCTGGCAATTAGTGTTTCACAAGAGACTAAGATTGTATATCAGTTTAAATGTCTTTTAGGAGATTGTATCTCTGATAAAAAGTAATTATATATGTTGGTTTCACAACAAAATTGTCATGGATACTCAAATTTACATAAGTTGGATTTAAGCTCAATTTCACATCATTTAAAAACACATTCCAGTTCACATTCACAATTCTGAAAAAAATGGTTAATACTCCACCATGAATATGAAAAAAAAAAAACTTCAAATTGTCGACCCCTTTGAAAAACTACCATACATTAGCCATTAACTTTTAAAGATGCAGTTGTTGTTTATGTATTGATTTGGTGATTCACTTGTATCTAACCACTGGTCTACTTTCTTACTCTTTCCAAAGAGTATTCATTTCTCATTGCATGTAACAATGCAGTGCAAAAACAGTTTTTTTTTCCAATTTTGTACTCTTACAGTAAGATTACTTGACATTGTTTCATTTTCATTGCGCTTATGAGTAACAATATATTGAAAAAAAATTATCTAGAAAGAAAGAGTCAGGAATAAGTCAATATTTTTTTATAAACAAGTTGGTTAGTTTTTAGATGACCATATCAACAGCCACCCAAAAAATGGCTTGTTTCATGTGTGACAACTTATATATATATATATATATATATATATATATATATATAATGTTTATCCCAAGCTAGACTTAAAATTCAGATTAGGTGTTATGTGCAGGGGCATTAGATTGAATATTAATGTCACAATCAACAAAAGGATTTAATTTGTGTCATAAGTCTGCTTTCAGGATATCATGGGATAATCATACATGAAAACAGGACTAACAAATGTACCACATAAGTTTATTTGTCAGCAATGTAATATGGCTTTTAAAAGCTTGTTTGATTTTAATACTTATTGGAGAGGCCTTAAGTGTACAATGATATCACATGTGTAGTTATGTTGCAATAACAGTTATCCATCTAATTGAGTGAAGAGTCATTGCTATATGGCAATAGTAATGCCAATACAAGCCGTTTCCCCAGGAGGAACCATTCGATATTCATAAACTGAATGGCCAATGCTGTTTTTTGTTGAAATTTCTAAAATCTTTCTCTCAGAATGAATTTTTCAGCAAAATAGCTTTCTCCAGCAGCTGTTATCGCCCTTGTATCAACAGAGATTTCTTTCTTAACCTTTTATTAAAATAAAGATTAGGATGGAATCTCAACAACTTCATTATGTCATTATTTTCTCTGATTTACATGTGCTGTCCATTTTATTTGTTGCAGCTGTTGGTAGTCTTCGAGTGATGTGATTTCTGTTATTTGATACAGTTCTTTGTTTGTGATTCTGTGGTGCCACCCACCATGTCCAAAGTAGGATGGTTCTTACCAAGAATACCGAGAGCTTCACTTGCTCAAAGCATTTTTTAACCATTGATTTGAGAAAGCAGCCATATAATGCAATCCTAGTTTTTATGTTTGTTTCATTTTTTTTTAAATGTGTAAGCAATGGTGATATTCAACAAAAATACAAACCCTCTTTGTAACCAGAACTCATCTTTTTTGTCACACAATAAAGAGGGGGACGTTTGATTTTGGTTTTTGCTATAGTTTCTTTTCTGTAATTGCTTATCTTCTGTTAATTATAATTGTGTCTAGTAGAGCACAAGAAGTTGCAAATAGATACATTTCTCCTGTCTTAAATTGTAATAGTGGTTACTGTCAAAATTGCTGGTTTTGGGGGTTTTTGTTTTCAATGGTTTACTGGTAGAAAGGCATTTTTAGGCAAACAGATTTTTTTGTCATAGAGTGCTCAATATCAAGATAGTGTTAATAGGCTTAGTGTGGAGAAGTTTGTTACTTAGCTGAGGAGCGTTATTTTAGTCATACCAACTCTGAACTTTCATGAAGGCATTATTGTGATGTCTAATAATTATTGAATCTCTTGAAATCAGAAACATTTTATGTGAGATATCTTTTCATATGATATATTGATATCTTTTTCATATGATATCAAATTTAGCCACCTTGGTATTAAGTTATGAGATATGGTTTTGATAATATACAACTTTTACAAATTTATAAATTTCCGTTTGTTAATGCAGTGTATTTGTTATGTTCCCGGTGGGTTAAAAAATGGGGTTATGTGAAGACAGATAAAAGGATGAAATGAGAGGATAAATTATTAACAAAACTGTATTAATTGAATTACAATTCAAATGATGAGTAGAGCCACTGGATGCGCAATGATAAGATGTGGGCCTTGTAGTTTCATCTAGCTCATCTTGGTGTCATGGCCGAAACTCCACTTGTACCCTGAATGCACACCTTCCAAACAGGGGTGTGACAAAAATATTATTTTTCTTTCCTCCAATCAAAAGTGGATAACTTTGATTAAATATTTTCGTTAAAAATATTGAACTAGAGTTCTCTCTGATTGTAGGCAATTCCTGATTGTAAGCTTATGACATCTGCAGTCGTATTTAGGCACTTTAGGCATTAAACCTAAAAAGATTTATCTATAGGACAAGATTTAACTTCCCCTGCCACACATTTATTTTTGTGGCCTAATTAGGGAGGCTTCAGGCATGTCAGAGATGCTTGTAAGTATATGGACATTGCATTCAATGCCCATTCAAGATAACTTCTTTTTTTTTTTTTTTGATCCAGTTGTAAAATGATTCAAGTGTGATCAGCAAAATTTAATATAGAAGTTAGTCAAAATTACTGTGGCTTATCTGCTGGAATTTCTATTCAAGTACAAATAAATTATTTTCTTATCACAGCTGAGTGATAAGAAATCTCTTTATTCATTTTTCTCTTGTTGTCTTGATGTTTTTTTTTTCTTTTCAATTTTGTATTTCACAATCTTCTGGCTGATTCTTGAAATCATATGAATAGATTTGATTGTTGTTTATCTAAATAGTAAAAAAAGAAAAAAAAAATTTTTTTTATAAATATCAATGAAATTGACATGAATATTTTTATATATATATATATATATATATATATATATATATATATATGGTCACTATATATTAAATGTTCATTCTTTGATAATGGCTTATGTAAGCCGAAACCTCAGACCCAATAAAAAAATCAACAATTACTGCGATTTCTTGTCTTTTAATGATAGCACTATCAATCTTATCAGATTATTACGAAAGGATCCTACATAAAATAAATAGACAAATCTTGTCTATATTATTCAACAAAACCTGTATTAACATATATATATATATATATATATATATATATATATATATATATAGTGCTGAATTGTGATGCTTAGTGCCAAGATTACTGTTTTCAGTGGTTTAGTTATAAAAAAGATATTTTGGCAATCAGGCTTTTTGTTGTAATGCGCGCTCTCTCTCTCTCTCTATATATATATATATATATATTTATATATATATTCGTGTAAAATCTTTGTACAATACAGACGGAAGCTGATAATAGTTCACCTGAGATAAACCTATATTTCCGCTTAACCATGGAATAACATGTCGGTCTTAGTTTTTATATATATATATATATATATATATATATATATATATATATTAGTAATAGTAAGAATTAATGGAATAGCAATCCACATTTTGCAGCATTTTTTTTTTAAATCTCAGCCATTGGATGCTTTCACTTTCTTTTAAGGTTCAGTTCCAAATTCCAATCCTTATAAGAAATCCTTATCATACAATGCTGAAAATGTGAATATATCAATAAAGATGAACAATTTAAATAGCATAAATATACGTATATATATATATATATATAGAGAGAGAGAGAGAGAGAGAGATAATATTCTTTTATTTACTCACTCCATAAAATATTGGGAAACTGATTCTATTGAGCTGGCTTAAGATTATAGTGATTGGGAAAACATCCTCTTGGAAGTGGGTTTCTCAAAGTAGTGACTTGTGAGAAGAAACACCTTGAGGGGAGCTTACAACTCACCAATGAAACATGAAGGTTGTGTGCTGACATTAGTAGTTCTTACTTGTAATGGTTAGAATTGGTGGAACTAAGGAATGTAGTTGGTCTGAATGCTTTTCATGGAAATAGTGATTGATTAGTAAAGAGGTTGTGACAGTGAAGATAATTAATCATGCCAATGACTACGTAGGTGCATTTGGACTTTATCAAGGCAGGAAAGTGAAGAAAGGGTAACTCCTGCCAATATATATCAGTAGTTTTCTGTTTTCAGCCTGATCTAGCTCTTTGAAAAATCATCGAAAGCAGCAGGAGTTATGTACTGATTAGAGCAGTACAAGGAACTAACCATTTTCCTAGCATCTGTAATGATGGAGTGCATGTACTAGTTCCAGTGAAGGTTTGGGATGAGCTTTGAATTCCAATAGGCATTAAGGCACAGGGTTTCCCATCTGATCAATGCATTGGACACAAATTCAGGGTTTTACTTGGTGATGATGTAACCTCATTAGTTTGGTTTTGTGGCAACATTATCAAGATCACTTACACTCCATTTGTCGGATACAAGTTCTATTGCTCAGATTTTAAAGATACATTCCTGCCCATGTTCTAACACCATAAAGATAATGAATAAAAACTTCAAGTTTGTGAAGCACCCTATATCAAAAGCAATCTACCAACACTGAACAAAATTAATTATGTGTGTAGTTGCAATGATTTAAAATGTAATTGACTTGCTAACATTTAACACCATTTTGAAATTTACCATGCTTTAATTTTACCATGTCTGCCCTTGGATTGGGAAAGCCTGTTTACAAAACATCGTAATTACAAAGGTTAGTTTTAAAATTATATAGCAGAGCGTGTTTGCACATGTTTGCAAAATCATTATTACAACAATTACTGTGACTTTAAATTTGTCATCACATTTCACTGCTGAGGGTGATCTTGGAGTACTTGGGTTAACGAAAGATATAACACCTTCTTCAATAAATTTCTGCGCAAGAAAATCATTAGTAAATTAGAAAGGATTATCATAAAAATAAATAGATATAATATGTCTATATTAATTAATGAAACATGCTTTAATATACGTGTGTGTGTGTGTGTGTGTGTTTGTATTCAGTTTTTTGGTTATTCCTGTTGAGTTTAAGAGAGAAATAAATAAGTCTTTTTAAACATTTAGATGACTATTTTTGCAAATCACTGTCCTGTTTGTATGAACGTTTGTGGTTGATTTTTTTCAGGTCTCTACCAATCAAAATATTGCACCAATATTTTTTTTTTCAATGATTTTCATCTCAAAATTATATGATTATTTCTCTTTCCATTTTATTTTTGTGGAATCATTTATGACTGAACAATTGGACATTGTGTTTTTTTCCTATTTCCTTTCTTTATTTACTGATAACCTGTTTCGAATTTGTTTTTATTGTGAGATTTTTAAATCCGTTGATTGCAGATAGATCCTGACAATTGTATAGTATTTTCAATGTTTTTTTTTTTGCCACATTCATGTGTTTTAAAATGAATGTACAAAAAGAATGCAATTTTTTTTTCAATAAAATTTACATAGAAAAACAGTTTGTCTTTGTTTTTTTTATTTGATGCAAACAAATTCAGAAAAAAAACAAAACACATGCTTAGTGTTGATCACTTCCCTTGATGTAGTTTTGCTGAGTTGTTAGATTTAAATGGACACCATATTAAGACCATTTTAGTTAAGAATGCCTTTTTGGTTAACATTCTTTTAGTTTCAATTATTTTCATGATTCTTTACATTTTCAGCAAATGAAAAAGCAGAAAACATTTTTTAAATATGAAAGTGAAACGGTAAAAACATACCCTCCATTAGTGAAAGTTAAACCCATGCACACAATCCAGTGATTAACATATAAGAATCTAGTAGGTGATTATCTCCCTTTTGATGTCTTAAGGGGCATTTGCTTGACATGTGACAGCCTATTGATAAGGATAGTTGCAGTTTGACTTTTCACAGTCAATGGTAACAATTTACAGGGGTTCTAATTAAGAACCTAAGGTATAACATGAGTTGTGCCCCTCATGGGGATATTTCAAGTAGAACATTATTTTTTATATAACCCCTTTGCATACTGCTTACCCATTTTGTAATGTATTTTACTTTCTCTGGACAATTTTTTTATAGGTGTATATATTTATCTATTGCATTGTGGGATTATTTTTTTTGCATATTTCACATCAAACAGCAAATAACTCTTGTGACGTGGAACAACTGTACTATGAACCACTATGGACTACTGGAAAATATGAAGTAGAAGATGACTAGATTAAACATAAACGTTTTACGTATATGTGAAATGAGGTAGCCAAACAAAGAAGACTTCATCAGTGACGACCACAGAATTATATATGCAGAAGGTGAAAATAATGAAAAAAGAGTTAGCGTGATCCTGGATACAGACATAAGAAAATAGCTTCTAGTATACTGCCAGATATCTGAAAGAATTCTGGTAGTTAACCTCTCAATATATCAGTTATAATGGTATATGCACCGACAGCACAAAATACAGAAACAGAAATTGAATCCTTCTACTCCATGTTAGACAACGCCAGAGCTCAGTGCAAGTCACAAGAAATCAGAATGATCATGGAAGATCAGAATACCAAAAGTTGGCCAAGGGAGAGAAGGATAACGGTCGGCAATTTTGGACTAGGACATCGCAGTGGCCTTGGTGAGAAATGGGTCCAATGGTGCACAGTGAATGACCAGATAATAACTAACACCTGGTTCCAAGAGCACCCAAGATGACTATGAACATAGGGAAGTCCAAGAAGAGAAAGTAAGAACCAAATTGATTATATTACTATCAAAAAGAGATTCAGGAATACAGTCCTTCACTGCAAAACCTATCCAAGTGCTGAATGTAGAAGCAGCCATCTGCCTGTTATATGCAAATTAAGAATAAAACTAAATAAATTAAAGGAAACTAATGCGGCCCTAAGACGGCAATACAACAGACTCATAAATGACCTGAACCTACAGGAAACGTATACAGACAGTGTGAAAAAGAAATACAAACAAATGTTTGGAAACAGAATCTCAAAATGAGATGCATAAAAAAAATAAAGGAACTAACAGGACAGAAGATCTGCTCAGCAATGGGATGTATAACAGCAAAGAACGGCACACTCATACTAGAAAAAGAAAAATATTTCAGAGATGGGATGAGTCTAATCCAGATCTCTTCCATGACAAGGGATACCAACCAGCAATACACAGACATAGGGTGGGAACTGAAATATTGAAAACGAAAGTGGAATCAACACTAACCAAAATGGAAGAGAAACAAAGCAGCAGAACCTGACAGTATTGTAATAGAGTTGTTCACATCTTTACACAGCTTTGGCGGAGGCAGGATCACAGAAATAATAAATAAAATCTCAATATACTGAAAAACCTAAGCAAATCAATGTTCATAGTGTTACCTAAGAAGCCAGGTGCAAAGGAATGTGAACTCTACTAAACACTCAGTTTAATGAGCCACATAACAAAACTCATCATCCAAATACTGATGAACAGACCACACAGCAGAATCAGCCCAGAGATAGGACAAGAACAATGTGGCTTCGTTAAAGATAAAGGAATGCAATATTCATGCTCAGAATACTATTTGAAAGCGCACTACAAATGCAGAAGAACCTGCATCTGGGCTTTATAGACGATGCAAAGGCATTTGACAAAGTACACTACAAAGATTTTGTTTGAGATGCTTGGCAACCTCGACATTTTCAGAAAAGGATAATTAAGAACCTATATTGGCAGCAAACCACCTGTGAACGAATAGGAAGTGAATTCAGCAGGTATACAAAAATAGAAAGGAACGTAATTCAAGGATATGTTTTTTTTTTTCTGGATCTATTCAACTTATACAGTTAAACAATTCTGAGAGAAATAAAAATCCTTGCTAGGATTTGTCATTGGTGGCCACAATCTCAACAATATAAGTTACGCAGATGACACATTGCTTGTAGCAGACACGGAAAAGAAAATGCAGGACCTCCTACAAAAGGTGGCAAGAAAAAGTGAGAAGAAAGGACTGAGTATAAACTTCAAGAAGACTGAATGTACGATCATCAAAAAAAAAAAAAGAAGCCCCCAATATGCCTACTACAAGTTAGAGAAACTAAGATAAAACAAGTGAAGAAATTTAAATACCTAGAAAGTGTTTTGACCGAGGCTAGAAAGTGTGACATTGAAATCCGAAGACACATTGTCATGGCCAAAGACACATTTCAAAAGCTAACTAGCGTATTCACAGACAGGAAAATTGTATTGGAAACAGAGAAAAGAGTGCTGAACTGCTATATAATATCTGTCCTTCTGTATGGCAGTGAATGTTGGACAATCTCTTCAATGATGAAGGAGAGGCTTGAGGCAGTAGAAATGTTGTCCTGCAGAAGAATGCTGAGGATACCATGAACAGCGATGAGGTATTGGAGGGGATGCAAACAAGAAAAAACACATACTTAACATCAGGAAAAGAGAGCTGAGGTTCCTGGGACACATAATGGGGAAAGAAGGACTAGAGAATTTAATACTTACAGGATGGATATACAGAAAAAGAGACTGAGGAAAACAGCATGAGATATATTTGATAGGCCTCAGCAAATAGATGGCAGAGTGGGGTTTAGAAAAGATACCAAGCAGAAAATTATTGAGAGCGACAAGAGACAGGGCCAAGTGGATGTCCATGGTTGCCTATGCCATGAAGGGACATGAAATATGAAGAAGAAGAATACTTCAGGGTTGTATGTAAAACATTTTCAAGTATGATTCATTTCTGGAATTAATTTCTTTGGCATATCAAAATGTTAGTATATACTAATGCATATAGTAGACCTTAGAAAGTAGAGATGCTTAACACGCACACACATATATATAGGCACTGAGGTTAACACCTAATGATGACAGTCTATACTACGGATACATCAATGTCTATAGTAGATCTTGGAAAGTGAAGTAGACCAACTTATTTCCTCTTTTTTTCCAAGTACCCCATTGAACAAAAAACAATATCACACTCAATGTCTCTTAGTCTTGACCTCTGATTGTTTTAAACTAAAGAAATTACCCATCTGTTTTCATTTCTAATTAATTTAATCCCAGAGATGCACCCATTAAACAAGTACTTAGTGGATAGATTTGTGAGATTCGCATGAGCAAACTAAATATAAGAAATACTAAAGAAGTAAATGAAAGTGTGTGGGTACATATGTATGAAGTTACTATAAAAGTGGTTCCTTCCAGCCATATCATGTCTAAACACTGCTTACTGTACAATCATTCAAGTTAAGTAGTGATGAACCTGATCAGTAGCTAGATGGGTGACCACTTGGGAATGCCAAGTGGGTGGTCAAGGGATAATTACTCAGAATTGGAAATGAGGGAGAGCCATGTTTCAGTTCCAGTTGTGTTTGTCACATTCACTTATGTGCAAATTCTCTTGGGAAAGGCATGAATCCACCTCTTCTCCTATCAGGGGAGGGATAATTAGTAGACTTGGATTAGTAAATCATTATTACCCCTGTCTTTTCTATAAACACTTTCATGGTAATTGTTTTAATAATTGTTCTCTATATCTAGTTTTTATGAATTTAAGTGCAATACTAAACTGGATGTGCGTTGTGGTGCAGTGGATATCGGCTCCAAACGAGAAATTGGGAAGCCGATTTCGAATTCCAGTTAAATTCATTGCATTCACTTACACACAAATGCCCTTGGGAAAGATATTAATCCATCTCTTCCTTCCAGTTATGGGTTAAATAACAAGACTGATTGGGTTCTATAGCCTTGGCTGGCAACCAGTCTACCGCAGAAAGCAATGGCAACCTACTGTTGGATAATCTTCTGCCCAGTAGTCATGTCTCTTTCAAGACATGATCGCCCAAGTGTGTTTCACGTATGGTACTTAACTGACTGACTGACTAAATTGGTAACAAAGTCTCGTCATTTTACAGTTGAAATGGCAAGATGTAATGGTAAGTCCTTTGCTAACAGTTTTTTTTTCTCGTATTTCTCATTTGTGTAACTCTTTTCTGGTTTCTTGCTTTCCAGCCAACTTTGACATGCAATAGTAATCGTTATCTTCTAGCTTTTTGATTACTTTTCTTTTTAAACCACACATACAAGCGGACTGATATCATCAGACCATAAAGACCCCAACTAGAATACACACACATACACATACCACACAGGCCCCAACTAGACATACACATACCATTAATGCCCCAACTAGAATACACACACACACACACACACACACACACATACAGCAGCTAGAACACACATACACACACACACACACACACACATACACACACATGTACAGCAGCAGTGGACAACCCTCAACAACCATTCATAGAGAGACCGTGAAGAAGTTCAAACAGTCAAAAGCTTCTCTGCCATTCTGAAGATGAGATTTTAATCTCGAAATATTAATGTCATAAATAGGTAATACAAACACTTCCTTACCTTCCTTTATTTCACTCAACGCATTGTGACAGCCTTCAATACAAAACCCATACAAAAATAAAATTCACTTTTTTTAATGTTATTGTTCGCTTGATACAAGCTTTTCAATGCAAAGGGCTATTGTATAGAGATAAAAATGAGAGATATTATTGATAGAGATATTATATCGTGTTGTTTTATAGAGATATAAAGATAGATATTATTGATAGAGTTATTGTATGATGTTTTATTGAGATAAAAATCATAGTCTATGAAAATATGTGCAATAGAGAGCAGTTGAAGGGGTGAAAATTGTAGTATGTCAAGAAACATCCTCTCAGGAGTCTCTTTCACAAATCAGTGGATCTTTGGAAAAAGTAGGCTAACTGCAACTTCTTCCTGACTAATGGAATAGGAGGTGATTTGCCCCTGCCTATATGACCTACTCGGTTTAAGCTGTAAAAGCCAGAACTGATACCACTAGTGAAAACAGCTTGTCATCATATTTTTCATTTAGGGGTTTTAAGGTGGAAAATAATTCACGCCTTTAAAGTTTTCTTGAAAGTGGAAAGAGAGACTTGGGCAACTCAAGACCAGACATGGCAATAGTAGTTCATTTCTTTGGTCTTATCTGACTCTTGTAAAGATAGAGGCATAGAGTTTAACGTTGTTGGAAGCATTTTCTAGATGATGTAAGAGAATTTTGGCATCGGTAATAGTGTCTGCAATGATAGGTTATCTTCATAACCAATATCTGTCAACCTTTTTTGCAAGATATCAACTTGAGTCTTGGTGATAAGTTAAAGCCTAGATGTTTGTTAAGGGAAATTCTCGATGCATAGTCAAGGGTGCTAACAAAAAGAAAAGAGGCAAGAGTATCACCCTGGAGGACTCCTGCTTTAATGTCAAAGAAGTTACTGTCTCTGTCAAATATTTGGTATTTTTGTATCACATGAATTCTTAGGATTCAACAAACAAGTCTCAATACAAATTATCCAAAGTGAATCATGAAAATCTGTTGAACCTTTACATACCATAGAAGTACCGATAAATTCTGCTGAAAATGATGTGAGAATTTGCATAGCTAAAGCCTGAACCACCTTGAATAAAATGGATACAATCTGGAAACCTGTTCCACCAGACAACCTCAAGCAAAGATTCTTTTGACCTACTGCAGAGGTGTTTTTGTTGGACTTTTTGTGTACATCATCTAGGCTTTACTTTATCACTAAGACTCTCAAGTTGTTATCCTGCAAAAAAAGTTGACAGATATTAACTATGAAGATGATTTAGCTAATGCACCAAACACCATTACCAATATCACAGTGCTCCTACATCATCTAGAAAAAGCTCCCAATGTTTGACCCTGTCAATAAAACTGAATTGATAGTCTTCAACCAGCAAGGCTCAATACAAACTGTCTAAATTGTATCAATAAAATTTGTTGAACCTTTTACATACCACAGAAGTACTGATGAATTTTGCTGAAAAGATGTAAAAATTTGCATAGCTAAAGCCCGAGCTGCCTCGAATAAAATGGATGCAATCTGAAAATCTGTTCCACCGGACAACCTCAAGCAAAAATTCTTTTTACCCACTGTAGAGGTGGTTATAATTGTTGGATACACTGCATTGATGAGAGCTTTACTTAAGATCTTCTGGAGACAACATCCAACTAAATCATAACTCTATGGATCCAGCCCTGATATTTCTACAATCTTACATAAACACATAATTTGTTTTACAGGACATTACTGGCATGCAAAAAAAGGACTTGTGAGTGATTTACTGATTTTAGTCATAGAACAAAGCAAGTTGGTCACCCAACAACCACCTACGTTAACCAGCTATGTTATGACACAGAATGCCTCCCTACTGTCCTTCCAACCTTGGTGCAGAACCATGATAATTGCTGTGGTAGCCTTATAAATGTCCAACTTGATTGAATAATAAACAAAAATTTAAAGATAGAACATGGCAGGTAGTGTTAGTAATTCTCGGAAACAGGACAAGGACCTGATCATTTCTCCAACATCTTCAGTAACTGAGTTCCATTTGAGCTTAACTGAAATTGATTATAAAATAGTCGTTTCTTAGTTATATATTATTTCCATCACCCTTGTATTAGAATTTACATAGAGTGCATGAAGAAAATGTTTTTTTTTTTCAATTCTTGTTTTCTTCCCAGCTGTAGAGGGGTACGTCAGCTTCTTCTTTTATGTGCCATGTCCTTTCAGAATGTAGGTGATCATGGGCCCCACCCACATCTTCCTGTCTATTGTTGTTCTTAATATATGTTGTCTTGTTATTTCTCCCAAACCCTGCTCTGCCATCCATTTGCTTAAGCCCATCAAGTATGTCACACAATGTTTTTTCCTCTCTCTCTTTCTCTTTCCCTCTATCTGTTCTGTGAGTATCAGATTCTCCAAGCCCTTCTTCCTCATTACATGTTCCAGAAACTGCAGCTATCGCTTCCGGATGTTAAGTATGAGTTTTCTTTTCATTTGTATCCTCTCCAAAATATTGTCATTACTCACATGTTCGGTCTATAGTATCCTCAGCATCCTTCTGTAGAACCACTTTTCTGTTACTTCGAATTTTTGAGGAAATTCCGTTGCTTTCATCAATGAGGAAATTATCAAGCTTTCCCTGCTATATAGGAAGACAGATAACAGTTCAGTTTTCTTTTCTTTGTTTTCAATTAAATTTAAATAAATGGGGTAGTTCATTAAACTCGTTCTGAATTAAGAATCTAAAGTATAATTTATTCTGTCTCCTAAAATGTAATAGCTTAAGTCGACTGAACTTTTTTAAATGAAGCATTTTCATTATTAATTTTAGGCTAGTTTCTTTTTATTACTTCTTATTGTATCATTCAATTCAATTTATTTTATTCGAAGTCGTATGGAATTGTAGAAATTCTGTAAGAGTAACCCCCCTTGTATTTGATCATGACTATTTCTAAGAAAGCCATTTAATCTAACATTGAAAAGTGAATATTTCTGTAAGAGTAATCTCCCTTGCATCTCCATAAAATTTCATTCAAAAAACGACATTTGAAAAATTAAGGCATTTAAGAAATATGAAACAATATTTTCTTAAAAATTATAACTTCCCGAAACAGACTTTCAATACTGTACCTGAGGTCACACAAATAGTTTTTAGGAACCCCTGTCAATTAAACATCGTGTTTGACAGTTTTTTTTTTTTAATTATTAAATATATTCAGTGGTGAACAAATAACGTGGATACATTAATCCGGAATTATCATGGCACCTGGAAATATTGTTCGAAATTCAAAGTACCTGAAGGCTGGATCGTACAACGACCGAAACGTCATGAATATAGTAATAAAGACGAGGAATGTGAATAATATAAATACTACAACCCCAAAGACAATATTTTCATGCATTCAAATAAATGATTTTTCGATTCGCTTACAATGCGTACTTTTTTTTAATAAGAAAAAAACGCTTTCCGCTTGAAATCTTTTCTTTAATTGTATGTCATATCTGTAAAATAATTGTTCATTGAGTTAGTATTTTCTCGTGCCAATGTATATATGGACTGTGATATAGTGAAATAGGCATATATGCGGATGATATATATATATATATATATATATATATATATATATATATATATAAAACCAATCGGAGTCTAACCGTACTGATGAGCTGTGATACAGCGAAACAGATCTGTCTGCGAATGAATATATATATATCGAATAAAGGAATAGGGTTGTTCCAACGAGAGTAATTAGTATAAAATAAAAAGTGTGAGAAGCCGTGAACGTTTTCTTTAAAATATATATTCATTGTTTGGTATTCATACAAGTTATGGAGTATTAATTTGTCATGGTTTGCGCTACACGTGTTTCGAGTCTAAAATTGACTCTCTTCAGGCGAACAAATTCGTTGTTTTACGTTTGGGTTTCTCTGAGTATCTGATCGTTCTGTTTAAAGTTAATAGGAAGTATGTGAAAAATAAGAACAGTAAAAAATATATATACAAAAATAAGAATAGTAAGAAAATAAAAAAGTATATAATAAAATCAATTAAATTTAAATGTGAGTTCAATGCTGTTTGAATCGTCTCTTTTCTCTGTCAGCATGTGTCCTAATGGGTTGATCAGTTAAATAAATAAACAAACAGATGAAAGGGTCAAGTGTTGTCTTAAGGCATTCTGGCGCCTCTTTATTATCTTATGGGTTTGGTGATATTTTGTGTCTTTGTGTTAGCGTGTGTGTGTGTGTGTGTGTGTGTGTGTGAGGGCCTCTTTTATTTATGTCCGTTTGTGTGTGTGGGTGTTTTTTATTTATTGTGTGTATATGTATGCGTGTTTCTGTGTGTTTTTCGGTGTGTATTAGTTGGATTGTATTCTGTGAGTGTGTGTCTCTATGTGTCTGTTTGCGTGTGCGGGTGTTTTTATTTATTTATTTATTTAGTATGAATTGGATTTGCTTTTGAGATTGGTGTGTGTATTTTTTTTATCTATAAGTATATGTATGCGTGTTTCTGTATGTTTTTCAGTGTGTTTGTTTTTTATGTTGTTTTGTTGAGCGAAGGTTTGTATTTTTTTATGATATTTTTTTTTATGGTGTATTTTTTATGATGTATGTTTTTATGATATTTTTAATGCAGGAAGAAAGATTCATAAAAAAATACAAACCTTCGCTCAACAAAACAACATAAAAAACAAACACATTGAAAAACATACAGAAACACGCATACATACACACTAAAAACACGCATACATATACACACAATAAATAAAAAACACCCACACACACAAACGGAACATAAATAAAAGAGGCCCTCACAAACACACACACACACACTAACACAAAGACACAAAATATCACCAAACCCATAAGATAATAAAGAGGCGTCAGAATAACTTAAGATAACACTTTACCCTTTCATCTGTTTGTTTATTTATTTAACTGGTCAACACATTAGGACACATGCTGATAGAGAAAAGAGACGATTCAAACAGCATTGAACTCACATTTAAATTTAATTGAGTTTATTATATACTTTTTTATTTTCTTACTATTCTTATTTTTGTATATATATTTTTTACTGTTCTTATTTTTCACATACTTCCTGTTAACTTTAAACAGAATGATCAGATACTCAGAGAAACCCAAACGTAAAACAACGAATTTGTTCGCCTGAAGAGAGTCAACTTTAGACTCGAAACACGTGTAGCGCAAACCATGACAAATTAATACTCCATAACTTGTATGAATACCAAACAATGAATATATATTTTAAAGAAAACGTTCACGGCTTCTCACACTTTTTATTATATATATATGAAACAGGCTTATTTTTTTTAATCATATCACCCCAAGCAAGGCGCTAACGCCACTGATGTACAGGGGGCTACATAAGAGTGGGAAGATTAGAAAAGAGAAAACCGGAAACCACATCCTAAACAGGAAATAAGGGATGAGCCTCTTCACCTGTACAATAGATGTGGATGGAGTGTGAATCGGGCGATAGTTTAGTCTGTCTACTCCAATTGAAAAAACAAAAACAAAGGGAGAAGATTAGAAAAGAGAAAACCGGAAACCGCATCCTAAACAGGAAACAAGGGATGAGTCTCTTCACCTGTTCGATAGATGTGGGTGGATTCTGAACCGGGCGATAGTTTATCTACTCCAATTATGCGATTGATATATATATATATATATATATATATATATATATATCATCCGCATATAAGCCTGTTTGACTGTATTACAGCTCATCAGTGCAGCTAGATAAATCGTTCGCTTCAAGCTGGGATTAAAACCCAACTGATTTGTCAGCAATTGGAGATCCATCCACCAAGCTATCGGCACACGACAGAGAAAGGCAAATTTCATAGCGTGTAATGTTTTTATAGAATATAAATACGCCAGCATTCGAGAGTGTTCAATCCCGTAACCGAATCGAGAGCGTTCAACATGATAACCGGAGAAAATAACATAAAGCCATAAATGGCCACTATTTATGAAATTTTCCTTTCTCCACAGTGCTCAATCGGCTAGCGAGATATATATATAATATTTTCAAGTGTTTATAATTAAAACATAGTTTGCTGCAACACAAGAGCGATTGTGTTTTGGTGTTTGCTTATTAGCCCTTCGTTAGACAGTCTAAGCCATTAGTTTGTACTAATTCTATATATATAAATTTAAGTCATATTTGACACTTCTCCAATTTTTTAAAGTTCTATCAAAAGTAGAAAATATTAAAACGCTTGGGCGATCATGTCTCGAAAGAGACATGGCTGACTGGGCAGAAGATTATCCCGCAGTAGGTTGCCATTGCTTTCTGCGGTAGACTGGTTGCCGACCAAGGCTATAGAACCCAATCTGTCCTGTTATTTAACCCATAATTGGAAGGAATAGACAGATTAATACCTTTCCCAAGGGTATTTGCGCGTAAGTGAATGTAATAAATTCAATGGAATTCGAACTCGGCTCCGCGATTTATCATTCCGAGCCGATATCCAATGCACCACGACGCACATAAAATATGTAAAGTTTAAAAAAAAAGCCTGACTGATTTTTGAAGTCCAATCTTCTCATCGAAACAAAAATATAAAAAGTATGTCTTAAGAACTTTTTATGAAGACATTGTTCCCGCGAAACAAAAAAACCACAAGAATCAAAGTCAGCATTGTTAAATTTTATTTTATCAAATTAGAGTTCAAATTCAGTAAAATTTGATTAACAAAATTTTCTTTTGTAAATGTTTGTAAATTGTGTCTATTTTTATTTTCTGAAAATACCTCCTCCGAGTTTGAAAAGTCTCTCAATGGATGGCGCTGAGAATATCAGCACATTAAAACTTTTAAAAAGGCTGTTACAAGAAACAAAAAGTTATCTTCCCTTGATCAAAACAGAAAAAAGCAATAAGAATTAATTCTAAATATTCACGAGAATAGACAACATTTAAATGATCTTACAAGACCCACAATAGACATCGTTAGGCGGGAAGGTCAATCGTCCTCTTTTTGCTTCTTTTCAGGCTCATACCAACCATACAGATACATATAAAATTCATATTGTTTTTGATATTCAATCTCTTGCAAGTAGATATATGTAGATTTGTGTTAATGATATATATATATATATATATAAATACGACGTTTAGAACAGCTCATGATTAAACATAATAGACATTCATTGTCTCTTATATTTAATAGAATATGTCTAGAAAATATATATATATATATATATATATATATATATATATATATATATATTGTCATATGCCTGCCTCGACAATAACCATCATGATGATTACACGTCGATTCGGGAATATTTACATTTTCACATCTACGGACAGATATGGGCTAATTGTCCTAGATCATGACAAATGGACAATGATAAATAAAAATAATAAATTAAGATTGCTTTTCGATTGATATAATCGAATGGCAATCTTTCCAAGGTCTACCTCATTATTGACAAAATGCTGAACAACAATCAAAAATGAACGACAAGACAAGATGATTTTAATATAGAAATTTTAATAAGTAATTAAATATTAAAAATAAAAAAATTAAGGATGAAAGAGTGTCTAATGACCTGAATCTTAAAACTTGTATTCGGATACCCAACGTAATCAGAATAACAATTTACAACACATATCAACAAATATGAATGAATGCAGGCGAATATGAATGCAAGATTTTAACACAAAATAAAAAAATGGGGAGAACCATATAATTCATAGCACGTGGTATGCTGCATGTGGTAACATAATGTTCATGGAAGTGTATTCGTGTTCTAACATGGGTCTAAGAATATAATAACTTATCTTTATATAAGTTCCTTCTCTTTTATCTTACTGTATTTTCTTTTTCTCTCTTCCTCCACTTTCTTTAGACAGCTTCGGACTCAAACGCAGTCCTCCTGAAATATATGTCGTTACGATTGTCTCTATTTTCTTTCAGTTGACTGTTGTATTTTCAGTATACAAATATCCTGAAATATCTGCATTCTTCTTTATTCTTTTATTTAAACCAGCGTCGTATTTTCTGTATTCGGACAATTCTGCTTCTTATCTTCAAAATCTATTCCCTTTATATGTTGACTGTTCTGCGTCGCTATCTCTCTTTCTTTTCTTTTATCGATAAATAGCTTGGCTTCGCTTTCTTTCTCTTCTCTGAACAAACAAGAATCAGCGCACGAATAATATTACAGCTTCTTCTTTATCTTCGTCGTTATCTTTCTTTGTTTTCTTGATAAACAACAATTCGACCTCGTTTTCTTCTTGTTTTAACGAATAAGAATTTATAAGTTCGTTTTTCTTATCCGGAGTTGCTTAAGATGAATTGGTCAAATTACGCTATTATCTCAAATGCGTTTTCCTTTATTCATCAATTATCAGCGCCTAGCAAATATGACTTGTTCGTTCAAGATTCAATCTGCAACTAACTTCAAAATCTTGCCTTCCACGTGATTTGATTTTTGGTGCGAATTCTGGCTCCTGCTGTTTCGCGACCTCCATGTCTAGCTTCTATCTATTTCCTGTCCAGACATTTGTAACTAAGGGCATCTAGGTCAACTAACCTTGACCTGCTATTCCAAAACTAGGCTTCCACGTGATCATCCCCTTGTTACTACGCGGAGACCAATCTCAATATATGTGTGTAGGTGTGTGTGTGTCTATCTATAGCCGTAACAATATATATATATATATATATATATATTGTTACGGCTATAGATAGACACACACACACACCTACACACACATATATATATATTGTTACGTGTTAAGTGTAACAAAAGAAAAAAAAATTTACGATAAACACAAAATGATGTATATACAAAATTTACAATTTTTTGCATTCAAAACAAAAACGTAGAATTTACTACCGTCAGGCGAAGTGTTACGAAGGGAAAGGAAGGGTCAGTATCAGTTAAGTTAACGAATTAGTTTAAATGCTATACTTTTAAGAAATCCTTAAATGTGTATACAAAGAATAATTTCCAGTATGGTCAATGAAAATGTCAAAAATATCTATTTACCCTTTTAGTTCCATGAGGTTCTCTTTCAGGTATTACTTGGTTGGCAACATTTCTTACAGATTCTTTCGGCTGGATATAAATCCTTGAATCAAAGCCGGAGTTGATAATGTCAGCTAATTCTTTTAACAACTGACAACGCTTTTCCCAAAACCTATTTTTATAGGGGCGAACACCTAATTTGCATATTTATAGAACATTTCAAATTCTCTCGATTTTACTCGAACATTCTACAATTTTCCAGAAGGTTCTATTCCTAATTTCTCTATTTAACAACTATTTCATAAATTAAACATTTTTGTAAAAACAAGTAGAACTCAATAGAATTGCTTACAAAAAACTTTTTAGACATTATTAATATTATTTATATATATATATAAATGCATCCTCGTAACAATATATATATGATATTTCTGATTTCTCTTCATTTTATTAGTACTCGTAAATAAGTTAAAATGCATAAATAAGTTTAAATTAATGTATCGTGATTTATTCGTAGTCGAGTGTTTTTTTTCCCTTTTTTTTTTTAATAGCCGTACAATAGGTAAATTGTTTCACATTTTCGGATGAGCTCATGTACGGTTCGCCTCTAAATGGAAAGTGGCTCTGACTGTCGCCAATCAGAAGGACTTGCAAGGTTTCGTACCGGGCCCAAACGTAATTTTCCCAGTGTCTGAAAGCGCTTACCGAGGGTGGACCAGAAACTGATCATCTCTGGTCGGCTCGGCTCAGTGAGGGGGGGGGGGTATGATGTTGAAAGACCCAACGCCTCCTAGTGATCCTCGCGATGACATCACTGACGGTACCCTCTAGTGTCCCCACTACGGTGCATATGTTTGAAATATATACAAACAGAAAGTGGTACGCAGGTAAAATCCCAAAGAAGATCTTATTAATATTAAAACTGATCCAGCCAGAGGGTATAGTGGGTTATCCGTTATAGTGAAGTGTATTAGAGTGTTGAAATAGATTAACTGAATTTGGCCTTGGTAGTAGATTGCCAACTATGAGGCGGGTATTAAACAGGAAAATCAAATTTGTATAGAAACAACACACACACACACACACACACACACACACACACCAGATGCGCAAAGACCAGTTTTGCTCATTTGCTATCTAGATTTCTGAGGGCAAACCTTCTGTCCCTTGCTTGCTTGGTATCACCACAAGTGGAAAGAAAAGGGGAGATATATAAAAAAGAAAAAAGAGGAAAGGAGAAATAGAGAATTAGATAACATGATATAATATTCGGTTTTGACAAAAGGTTTTTAAAAAAAAGTTACGTTTAAAATAAAATAGGGTCTGGCTTTTGTTGAAGTCAAATTTACGTTAAATTCTATCACAGGAATAAAAAGGAAGAACGGAAAAATAAGTAGGATGTTGGTGGTGGGTATAAATAAAGAAAGTTTTTAATAAATAAATATATATATAGTCATCCGCAGACAGATTTGTTTCATTGTATCACATCTCATCAGTACGGTTAGACATCCAATTGCTTTTTACCCAGGATTGAAACCCGACCGAATTAGGGTCCTCTGAGCTATGGACGCTCGGTAGAAGGAGACAGACTTTTAGCGTGTTATATATCATGTAAACATACGCCATTAGCTAAAAGCGTTCTAATTCATTACTGAATGAACGATGCGTAGATGCTAGAGTAGCTACTGTCTTTTCAAAGTCTACCATTCTTCCAGAGTGCTCAATCAGGGCGTGAGAGCGTAAGTAGTCATCCGCAGACATATATATATTTGGTGGTATAAAATTTTGTTATGGCGTTAAAGACAAAATTTTTTTAAAGACCAGCCATGCCAAATACAAAAAAGAAACATCAGTCGACCGGTTTCATCCCCATTCATCTAAACTATAAACTGGGAAATATGAAAAATAAATCTGTTATGGGTGACAATGAACGAGAGGGGAATTTTTTATTTTGTTAAGAGTTATTACATTGGAAAATGTTAGAGACCCAACAGAGCAAGCCCATGCTAGCACTCGTTTTGTTTACAAAGTGAGGGACGCCTTCACCTGATAAACAGTGTCTCCAACACCTTCAGATAGAACAATGAGTCTGATCTGGCCAAAACAGAGAACCAGTCAACGCTAGCATATAAAGCACAACTAGGATTATTTATGATTTATTTATAATAGATGATCTTCAATAAAGGACCTGTATGTGTTTCGAATGGTATCACCAGACGAAAAATTCCTATTAAGGTACATGTTGTTTGATACTAACCTCTAAGCGCTGCGTCGTTCTAACTATGTAGTCGACTCCACAACTACATTTAAATTAGTAGGTAACAGAATTAATATGATTGGGTTTGGGTAGAACGTTTTTTCGCATAGATGGAAGGACAGATCTAGCTTTAAACACAACACGCACGTCAGCTGCAAAATAACACTCACGTGAACTTAATGAAATCCGCTTGGCAAAGGTTTCACTGACCCTACTCAATCACGGTATTCGAAGACAGACTTGACATTTTTTAACTCTTGCAGCTTTAATTTTATTAATCTCAGCAATCTTATCTCGAATAACCGATAAAAGACAAATATAGCTATGACCGAGAAATTATTTGTTTTAGGGAATCATAAAAATATAGATAGTTGTAAGGTAGATTATAGATACATTTAAGCGACACCAGTACATCAGTAAAGCATATGATATCAGTGAAATACTTAATTGACAATTGAAAAACATAATATATGTATATTGTTACGAACCCGTTTGGGTCAGCAACACATAAAAATACAATTTTAGTTGAAACAATGCTGAAGGGAGTGCATTAAACTATAACGCAAGATAATTTTATACAGAAAGGAAATTTATTATAACACACAAAAATATTCAGCAAACACACAGGAATAAGGTGACAGAACTATAATATACCGGATACTAGAACGGGTTCAACTTCGTACTAGTTTCACACAATATTAACTGGAAAATAAGAGGTGAGTCTAACGAGGAAGATATTTGGTGGAAGTTTAGGCGGAATGGAAAAGGGTCATTCAACTCGGCTATATATATATATATATATATATATATATATATATATATATATATATACAGCTAAAATTTGGTCAGAGTGATTAACAAAACAATCTTTACTTTTCACGGCAGCACGTGGTGTATTCACTGGAGGTTGAGGAAGGTATTCGTGTGGAGAATTTCAGCTGGTAGCTTGATGGAAAGTTCTTTCGACTTCTTGAACAAACAGCCGGAGAGAGGTCTACGCCTGGCCGGTAGCTCAACAATTCTAGGGTTTTCTACTATTTCTTCCCTTTTATATAGAAACAGGGGCCCATATTCATTGGTCTCTCTTTCTCTGGTCTTTTTCTTCTTTTCACTGTAACCATAGTAACCAGGCTATTCAATCTCTTTTTGGGAAGGGTAGAACCTGACTCAGTGACCTAATTCATACTACTCTCCTTTCTGGAGTGGTAGAACCCTGACCGAAAGACCAGTTACTACTGCTACTGCTGTTACTAAGTTGACTAGTTTAGTCATGACCCAAGACTTTTTTCACAAAAAAAAAAAAAAAAAAATGATTCTAACTTCCTCGTTACAATATATATATATATATATATATATATATATATATATATATATTAGAAAAAAATTTCGATATTCTACAATTTCATCGGTAATACGTATTTCGTCGTCATTTTTGACCTTGCAGCTCTTCAGACTTCCAAAACATCAAGTATTCTACATTATATATATATATATATATATATATATATATATATATATATACCATGTTGAAATTTTATTCGTCTGTTCGTTTCTTCGTTTTTTCTGTCTCTTTTTCTCGCTATGGCCGTTGGGAAATTGAAATGTCTATGCTGTACAACGTGTCGTGTATCTCGCCACTGATTGGTTGGCTCCCTTTGACAGAATTTGAAGGAGCAGATTTTTGATTTTCAGATTTTTGATTTTCGTCGACTTGAGCAGTCCTGAAAATTTTAGCTCTCCCAGACCAAAGACGTAAAAAGAAATCGGAATTTATTTGCGGGTTTGAGAATCTCGCTGAAGAAGAAAATAGGGACCCCTTCTAACTAAAAGAGGAGAAACAACAGGTTAAACGATACTTCTTCCAGAGGAAGAAAGAGAGTTTATTTCTCTAAAAAGAACCGTTTTCCCTGTTAGCCATTAACCCACGTGGCGGAAGAAAAAATATGATTGGACAATACTTCTTCCAGAAGAAAAAAGACATTTTATTTTACAAAAAAAAAAAAAAAGGACAGTTTCCTAGGTAGGTCCACAACCCACGAGGGTTAAAGAAGAGACTTAACAAAAAAGAAAAAGACGTTTTTCCAGGCTTAAAGCAAAAAAGGAAATTTTGTACACCCGGACAAAACAAAAAATTAGGGAAAAAGAGTCGCTATTACGGTAACTAGACGAAGACTACTCTCCCCTAATTTCTCTCCCTTCAGAGGAAAGAAAGAACAGAGGCTTCCGATTGGCAAGGTAACTGTGAAGGACTTTTAACTTTTTTTGTGGTACCAAGGCTATAAACTAGCCTTTGCTAACGGACCTGTTTTGCAGTCTGGTCACAATTCCTCTCTGTGTTCAATAAAGTTGTAATGTTTCTTTAATTTGAACCTTTTGTGTTATATTGTATTTTGTTTTTTTTTCCTTTCCTCTTTGTTCACAGCAGGATTATTTTTTACGACACAAAGAATTTCTACAAGCAAATATTCCACACACACACACACACACACACACACACACACACACACATATATATATATATATAGTGAAATTAATTTGGATGCCTTTATTTAAATAAAATAACAAAAACAACGATATTAAAATTGCGTGAGAAAACATTATAAAAATGTTAGAATTGTGTAAAATTCATATTCAAACTATTTCAATAAAAAAAGGAATTAAATTGTATGAAAAACTAATTTAAACAATACGGTTTCTTTGAAAAATAAATTATTAAAATGAATCCAGGTGGGTTATATATTAAAAAAAAATAAAAATTGATGTGTAAAATTTGAATAAAAATGACTCAAAAATAATTTGATAAAAAAGGTGCCAGAATGAAGTCAGATGGTTTAAACCAGCCAACTGTGAAGTGAAAACGGGCGTGATTTAACTGAATAGTGACTTGAATTTGTTAATTGTGAGAAATTATTCCCACATAGCTCAGAGCTCGAGCAGTGGGTGGAAATCAACAACTATAACAAGACATACCTGGGGATTAACAACAAGTTTATTAGTCTTGCAAAAAGGTTGATTTTTGCAGCTTCTGCTCAGCTTGGTATATAGTCTCTTTTCGAGACGGTAGTTGGCTTCCTTCTGGAGACTTGAGTGAGTTCGGCCTCGTCTTGGAAGGTGGTGAAGTTCTCGTATGGAGCTGCAAATTCCGCGACGTTCAGGAATATTTCTTCTGAGGTCTGGGTTCTACAGCCGTTTCCAATTCGGTCGAAAGAAGGTCGATTCGGCCTCGTCTTGAAGAATTCTTAGAGAAGTTTTCTCTACAAGTAAGGCAATAGCCAAAAAAGGGTACCTCCAAGGGTACGAAGGATTTGGAGAAAGTCTCTCTGAATAAAATGATAAGGCATTAGCCTAATAAATTTACCTTGATATAGGTACAACTGTCTCAGGAAATAGAGACATGAGGGCGCCCACTGTAGGCCCCGCGGCAACATATAAGAAGGAGCGGTACTAAAATGCGACTGTGCTCTGTCGAAGCCGGCTAACCAAAGAGGCCGGAAGTCTTCCCTTCTGTCCTAAGCCCGCCAAAGGTTCGAAACGAGGTCGGCCCACTCAGCCAATCAGCAGGAATGTTTTAAAACAATGTGGAGGATTCATTCTCCAATGAGGAGACCCGTTACATTTGTATAATTTCCAACACACTGCCAAAGGAGCAACGAAAAAGTAATGGTTATCCATTACTTTTTTTTTTCATAGAATAGAATAATTGTATTAACTATCAGTTATTCGAAAGTAATTATTATTTTTTATTTTCCTTTCAAGGGGAATTGAGCGTGCTTCTGTCTGCCACTATAACGTTTATAACTAATGAACCTGGTTCTACCTAGATCATTAAAATTGATAATCGGACTGCAGTCCCTACGAGACTAGTGAGATGTTTTGGACAAATCCACTCTCCCAAAGTATCCTGCTGGACCACTCCTACACAGTCAAAGTGGTACCAATTGTCGCAGGCGTCACAACATACCATGGGAGAAGATCCATCATTACCTGTAGGTATACAATTTGTCATTTACCTTGAGGAAAAAACAAAATCTATTTTTGTCCTGAACAGTTCTCAGGCGAATTTGGAGGAAGGCCTTACGAAGGTCTCCTAAAAGAACATAGTTGTTCTTTCTAAAAATCAACAACAAGTCCAGTAGCTGTGCTGTTAAGTTAACTCCAGCATATGCTGCATCGTTAATAGAAACACCCCCCCCCCCCCCGCCGTTTCAACGAACAATTAAAGACGGGGCGGATTTTCGTAGTGACCCCAAGGTCCTCTTTAATAACGGGCCGGTGAGGAATCCAACAATAATTCTTAAACTCCCCAGGAGGAACTGAAAAGGGTTCGACAATACCACAATCCTCATATTCTCTAAAAACTTGTAAATACTCGTCATAGAGTCCCTTCTTCTCCAAGGAATCTGCCACCCTATGCATTATTTTTAGGGAAGGCACATAATTAGAATCCACCCGAGACAATTTATCTTCGTCCCAGGGCAGATCCACATAATATCTACCATTTTTCAAAACTATGGATTTCTTGAAGTCGTCAATTCTTTCTTCATCATAGGAAGACAAAGTTTCACTCTCGTCGATTCCAATAGACTCGAGAGAGAGAAAATGTTCAATTCCGCGTTCAACAGAGGAATCCTCGAAAAATGGACCAAGTGTATCCGAATACGAATATACCGGATTTAAGGCACTGTCGATTAAGAACGACGAACATTTAGGCAAGGATTCAATAATTTGATTAAAGGGAGGGCACTCTTGCTTATCCTCCCTATTAAATACCGGCTTCAAAAAATGGTGCCCATAGCCGAAGGGAATGATTTCGTCAGAAATTCTCCATGCAGTCCCATTTAGACATTCAACCAAATGCGAATCCTTCAACTGCTGGATTAAATCCAAACCGACAAGGCCATGTAGATCTCTACCGTTCAAATCCTCATAGCCATTACCGAGACGAAATCCTGCCTCCTTTATATTAGAGGTAATCTCATCAAATCTCGGCACTTGAAACTTGAGGTTAAGGTTGTCCGCAAATAAGGCAGAGAAGGGAAAAGGTTTTTGAGACCCTAATCTAATGGAGACATTAAGTTCAAGAAGGTCCACCGACCTGGTTCCTATGAGGGTGTTAACCGGAATTATCACGGGTTTCGGTACTAATTTTTCCCGAGGACACAATTTTTTTAAAATAGCCCGAGAGAAAAACGATTTTTGACTTCCAGAGTCCAAGATACAGTGAAATGAGACGGGACGCCCTTCACCCTTCATGGACACTTTAATAACTGGAAATATACAATTTTCCAGGTCTGACAGTGTAGTCCTTCCCACAAAGGACTCTAAGGCCTTAGGGCACATAACCGTGTAATGGTTTTTCAGTCCACAAGTATTGCAGGGATAGGGAAACCCTCGGTTTCCCTTACAGTCCTGGTCAGAGTGACCACCCAGGCATCTGGAACAGATTCGTAGGTCCTTAGCTCGTCGAACCTTTGATTCGTGGTTAGGATATTTCGGGCAGTCCTTAACGGTATGGTCTGCTAAGTCACACAACTTGCAAAACCTTCTGCCTTCTCTAACTCTAGTCCGGGTATTTGAGGAATCCGTACCCTTTTTGGGATTGGAATTTTTAAGGCTCGACAAATTGGGTCGAGGCTCAGATGAAGAAGAAGCAGAAAATGGCGGCTTGAGCGGGCCACTTTCCCGCCTTTTATCAACTAAAGGCGCCGCTTGCAAAAATTCAATAATGTCGAAAAGGTTGGACATAATTGCTAAAAGAGAAGGATAACGTTCCTTCGTTTGCGACATTAATTCCCTTCGAACGTTAACTGGGAATTTTCGGAACAGAATATGGGCCACCATTGACCCAGAAGTGGAATTTTCCGAAAAAAAATCTGTTCCAAAGGACTTGTCCAACTCAGATAAGTCAAGCTTTACTTGTTCTACACAAGTTTTAAGCTCATCCAATTTGGTAATTTGCACCGGTAGTGGAATTATTTCCTCAAAAATTCGGTCCTTAATAAGGGAAGGATTCAGGAATTTTTGTTTTAAGCTATCCAATGCAAATGTGTAGTTCTCGGAGGAAACATCCAAATTAGAAATTAAATCAAAGGCTTTCCCCTTCAACCTCGACTTGAGAATTAACATCTTGTCAGCATTTCCCAAGTTGGCTGTGCAGAATTCGAACCTTCTGAGAAATGTCCGAAATTCGAATTTATCGGCCGAAGGAGACCCGCTGAAGTTAGGGCACTCCAATTCTAATTTTAAATGTTGAAGAGAGACAGGTTTTATATTTTTGCCGCTCTCTCGACCAGATTTTAACTCAAATAACGTTTCCCTAACACAAGAAGAAAATTTTTCAGAGTCATTGCAAAATGACAACCGCTCCTCTTCAGGAGACTTTAAAATAATCTGGTCAAATAAATTGTCCAAATCCTTCAGCCAATTTAGGATATCTTTCTCTCTTGCCTCAATGGTCGACAGAGAGGAATTATTATCCTTAAGCCAGTTCACTGTACATTGAATCCGAAATTTTTTTGTTTCGATTTTATTGGTTAATTCCTTTAAGGCCGCCATGATGTCGCCCGTAAAGATACTAGGATAAGATGCGAAACAATACCCAAAGAACGGTGACAATTTTAATTCAAAGAACGGCCAAAGGCACGATACAATGCGAAGAGAGAAAAAAGAGGAATTGTTAAGGCTTAGCCAGTCAAAGGGAGGTAACTTCCCCCTCTCCAACAAATTTGACAAACGATAACTAATAATTAGGGAGGGAAAATTTTTTTTTTTTTAGGTAGCAGACAAGAAGCACCAATTCAATATATAGCTAACGGATATAGCAAAAAAAAAAATCATACATAATACAAATAACAATTCTGGAAGGGAAAATTTAAACGTTATTTAAACGTTAAATATGTAACGTCATAATTTTGCAATAAAAGCTATTTAAACGTTAAAATACAAATCAACTCCTTTTTGCAATAAAAGCTATGTGAGAAATTATTCCCACATAGCTCAGAGCTCGAGCAGTGGTTGGAAATCAACAACTATAACAAGACATACCTGGGGATTAACAACAAGTTTATTAGTCTTGCAAAAAGGTTGATTTTTGCAGCTTCTGCTCAGCTTGGTATATAGTCTCTTTTCGAGACGGTAGTTGGCTTCTTTCTGGAGACTTGAGTGAGTTCGGCCTCGTCTTGGAAGGTGGTGAAGTTCTCGTATGGAGCTGCAAATTCCGCGACGTTCAGGAATATTTCTTCTGAGGTCTGGGTTCTACAGCCGTTTCCAATTCGGTCGAAAGAAGGTCGATTCGGCCTCGTCTTGAAGAATTCTTAGAGAAGTTTTCTCTACAAGTAAGGCAATAGCCAAAAATGGGTACCTCCAAGGGTACGAAGGATTTGGAGAAAGTCTCTCTGAATAAAATGATAAGGCATTAGCCTAATAAATTTACCTTGATATAGGTACAACTGTCTCAGGAAATAGAGACATGAGGGCGCCCACTGTAGGCCCCGCGGCAACATATAAGAAGGAGCGGTACTAAAATGCGACTGTGCTCTGTCGAAGCCGGCTAACCAAAGAGGCCGGAAGTCTTCCCTTCTGTCCTAAGCCCGCCAAAGGTTCGAAACGAGGTCGGCCCACTCAGCCAATCAGCAGGAATGTTTTAAAACAATGTGGAGGATTCATCCTCCAATGAGGAGACCCGTTACATTTGTATAATTTCCAACATAATAATGGGAATAAAAAACTCTACTTCCAACCCTGCCAGAGTTGTTATTTTATTTTTTTATGTGATTTTGAAATGCTTATTTGAAGAAGGAAAATATTGATTGCAAAATGCTTATTTGAAGAAGGAAAATATTGATTGCAAAATGGGAATTAATTTGATGCCGCCCGAGCCGAGGCCGTCGCTAGAGGTCTTGCCCGAGCGCGTAAAAGTTTTGATTTGGACAGAAAAGAACAGTTCACTTGGCCGGAGAAAGGATTGATCGTACGACGAGCGTAAATTTCGCTGCTGCTGCTGTTACTGTTAACAGAATTGACCGTATCTTGCGTGCGAACACAATCATTAAATGTATTCAACCACCCGCCCGAGTACCCGATGACCTGGAATAATAAAAGGCTACTATTTCTACTAATAATTTAAAAAAAAAAGGTTTTCTTTTTAGTCAACGTTACTGTTGACTAAGGATATTTTCTAAATTTGATATACAATTGACTTTTATAAACTTATGAGTTTATCTCATTCAAAATGTTTTATATAAGAACAAGTTCTCGGAGAATTTAAATCATCAGCATTTTTGTTAAAACAACAAAACCCTCAACTTTGATAACGCCACTTCCAAAAATCTGAAAATTTCTCAGAAAGACTCAGTAAAGGGTACCTCCATTACGTCATATACGTCAATGAAAAAAACAAAACAAAAAAAAAAAAACAGCACAGTATGATTAAAAAGGGTCCCAAACTTAATAAAACAAACTTTTTCCCTCAAAATGTTTATATTATTTTTAAGAGGAAAGATTATAGTGGGTTATCTATTCTTTTCCAGTTTATAGTGGTGTCTCCGTTCTAGTGAAGGGTAGTTGTATATTGTTGCAGATTAACGGAATTTGGCCTCGTTGTCGATCGCCCACTATAAGTCATAAAATGATTATAAATCAAGAAAAGCAAATTGAGTTGAAAAATAACATTTTATATATACACATATCAATTAAGGTTTTACAATTAAAGTAATTCTTTATATATGGGTCCAATGGATGTTAAAATGTTCATGGCAATAAAATGCTGAAAAGAGAATTAATGCTTAGGAATGTGGGAGCGTTATAAATAAGGAATGTCTTTGATGTATCACCTCCTTAGGTCAGTAAGTAGTTATGAGACAGCGAAAGATAAGATGAGAGGGTTAAGGGAGGCGAGCATAGTTGACTTGGGTCAAGGGAACTACTAATTACACTCGTCTCTCTCGAGTCTGGGTCTGTCTGTCTAGCGATGCTTTCTGTATTGGCTTTTTATTTCGACCTTTTGGATCGTAGCAGATCATTTGGGTATTCTTATCCGTATTTGATTCTGGGCTTCCCATTGGCCGATAAATAGAATTCGTGTAGGCTCGCGAACTGGAAATTTAATATTTAATTAATTTTTATTTTGCAACCGGAACATCTGCGCGAATTCGGCTGCGCACCGACGACTTTTGGTCATTTGCTTTCTGGTCGTGAGAGTGCGAACATCCGGTCCTTCGCTTTTGCTCGGTCGGTATCATATTGCCTATCTAAAATTGAAAAGTTTAATAAAAATCGTTTAACAGAAATATTTTAAATTAATTAAAAAAAAAGAAATTGTTTGTGTGTGAATATGTTGATTTACGTTCCATTTTTGAGTAAGTACGATGTTCCATAAGAGTCATAACAGGTTTCCATAATTATAATATCTGCAGTACTATAAAAATTAAATTAGATATTTTTACCATGCCTTAAACTTAGTGATAATTTAATAATATAAAAATATATAATAAAAATATTAATAAATAACATAAAATAACTTAGTTTGGTTATTTTAATTTCATTCTCTCTTATTAAATGAAAATTATTTTAAAAGAAATTTAATTTCTTATTTATTCAGAAAGCATATTCAAATGTCTGGCTATAAATGTAAACTAAAATTCTATTCAATATTATATAATTGCTGAAATTATTAAATTAAATTTTTAATTTTACTATTTAGTTACCCCCCCCCCCCACCGCCAAAAAGAAATTAAAATTTTATGTTTTTTTGGCCCGTATGGTCGCAATACATTCCGTCTGACAACTTTCGGATGTCATGAATCTTTTAACACTCTCAATTCCGTAATCGAGGTGATGACAGGTAGGGCTACCGTAGTTAAAATTTTTTTCTTCTTGTAAATTTCTGGTTGTAAGGAATTATTACTTGATTGAAATCAGATAAGGTAAGTTTCAATTTTAAAAATTGACATAAATGACTTGTCAGCGAGGTATATTTTATTTTTGCAAGATTTTTAAAACAGAAATTTGGCTACTCTTTACGTACTGTTGACAGAATGTGTCGATCAATAAAAAATGGTGGGAAATTTAAATTTAATTTGTCCGATTAAAAAAAAAAAAGATTAAAATTAGATTAATTTCGGTTTAAAAAAAAAACAGTGTATTTTTCTTTCGGGAATTAAAATTTAATCTCCTGGCTTTCAATTAAAGCTAATTTTAAAGCTTGAAGATTACTTATTTATTCTTAAAATTTAAATTTAAATTTAGATATCGAAAAATGAACGGAGGTACCTACTTGAATTTCAACCTTTGAATTTTAAACTTGTAAAAGATTGAAAGTTTATAAATTATTTTAATTAAAATACACAAACATTGAGAATTCTTGTAAGACTTCATTAGTCACCGAAAGTATTTCCTTAAGAAAATGTTTGATTCATAATGTATTAAAAGTTTTTTGCTAATTAAAAAGATCTTAAATTTATTGCTTTTTTGTATTTTACTCTTAATTGTAGATTTTCTGAAACGGGTTTTGTTTTACCAAAAGTACTGAGGATTTAAATTCTCCGAGAATTTGTCCTTATGACAAACATAAACATTGAGCAATACAAAAAAGAATTTTGCAAAATTTTATACAAATTAAATATGTGCGTGTGTGTTTGCGTGTGTGTAACAGATAAAAAACATTTTATTAAGATTTTCTAAAAGACAAGAATTAAAAAAAAATAACTGAATTCATTCTTAAACAAGTCCTATAGGTTTCGTTAAAAATAAAAACAATCAAATTTCCAGTACGAAATTTAAGGTTTTTAACCAAAATTTCCAAGATCTCAAAAGTATTAAAAAAAAAAAACGACTTTTACGTAGAAAATTCTTTGATCGTTCTTTTTAGAAATAACACAAAGATTTTGACGATACATTTTTGTTTTTATGTTTTAGATATTTTTCATGATGTAGACACTTAGCGTATTTTTCTTGATGTAGCGAATTTCGGGCGTTACCTCCATAGAACAGAATATATGCCATATTTCACTATTGTGCAGCAATAGTTAATCTCTTTGTGAGTTAAACGCTTCAAAAAAGCGCATGTAAACTGGAGAATGTCAAACATCAATAGAATCTTATTGTGAAAAAAGCAGTGTTTGAAGTTCTGCAGCCATTTTCGTTTTCATTTTGTTTATTTCTTGCATCCACTTGTCAGTTTTGTAACCGGATGAAAAGTAGAAACCGGATGAAAGCGGGTGGCGTCTTTGAAGAAATGCCGTGATGCAATGATGCATTTTTCTAAAAGCAAAATAGAATCAGTTTTGCCAAAACTTACAGGTGAAGGATATGCAGGTCTAGAAAATTAGCATTTGAAATTCTGTATTTGAAGTTGGCCGGAACACAGGAAGCAAACAAGCTGGCCTTGAGGTAAATAACAGCAAGAAGAGAACAGGGCTAGGCAGGATGAGTATGGAAAAAATGATGGGGTATCTTAATAGGCTGAGATAGAAATATAAATTGATAGATATCACAAAGAAAGAGAAAATATAGTAAGATAGATCTGAAAAGACATTTATACACAGAGATCTGAAAAGACTCAGACATAGTCAGAGATAAATGTGAGAAGCTGAGATAAACAGATTCGTTAAAAGTATATTTTTCAAAATCTTGGAATTAGTCTAAACAAAGGTTCGTAGCATTTTAAGAGACTTTCAAAGTCATTATGTAAATATTTCTACAGAGATTTATTCAACGAATTATGTATCATTTTGTTCCACTATCTTTCACCATTTTTGAGTTTTGAGTTAGATTTCTGACGCGATCCTTCTAGAAATCAGGCGATGAACTGGTTTAAGTGTTGTTACAGGCTTCTAGAAAGTTCTCCCTATTAACAGAATTTTGTACGGGTTGAAAGATATGGTGGTTCAAAGCTACAAGAACATGTGGGTGTAGTAGGGCAATTCATCGATGCAGTACTAATTTCTGCTGTGTCTGCAAAGTTACCCAAGGCATGACATTTACCTGATGGAAGTTGATACCCTGCCGACTGGTCAATTCCAGACTGTTTTCATCGATTGATGCCTTTCATATGTCCAACTAGTTATAATTCTTTCGTGAATTCTAAGGTTTTGCTGGAGGAATTCGTAATAAATAACGCCTTTTCGGTCCCACCGGTTGTACAGCATCACCTTCGAATACAGTGCGTCTTTTGGAGTGGTTGCCGGTGGCTCATTTCGTTTTACTTATGACGCTTTTTTTAAGGTTAACATTGATGTAAATAATCTATTCTGTATCGCCTGTGTTTGTTCTTTTCCAAATTGGGTCGAGTTTGTTACGTTTGAACAAAAAATTGCAGGTGGACAGACAACTCGTTAAATTTATTTCGTTAAATCATGAGCTTAACAAACACAGTGGCTATTCACAGATCAACAGTGTCTAAATGATTTATATTGCTCATATTAAGGATGTGGAGTAACTCTGCAGTAACTCTTGCCGTTTGAGCTGGGGTGGCTTTAAAATTAGTGCTTCGATTTGGTCATTATTAATGGCGGCAGGATTTCTGGAAGGTTCTCAGTTTTCCAGATTAAAATATCAATTTATGTTCTCAGCTATGACACCGTCTCCATAAACGGCACTTTTCTTTTTTTTTTTGCTGTTTGTACAGTGTTTCTTTTTTCCTTTCAGAAAATAAAAGCAAATCAAATGACGACAAGACATCTGTTTTTTTCTCTATTTTCATTTTGAACTTCAATCATCTAAATTTTCCATTCCATGCCTGAATCGTATAAAAAGGTGCGTCGAAATATTTTCCTCCAGAATCATGTTTCAAGAAATCTTCAATTAAAGATAATGTCCTAAATTAACAACAGTACAGGTCATAGAAAAGGGAATCTATAAGTGCGTAGCCAGTGGTCTGCTTAACTAAATTTTGATCCTAAATATATGTCAACTTTTTTATGAATGATGACTAAAGGAAAACTCATCTTAGCCGATGCGTTTCCTCATCTGAGAGACTTTATCAAGGAAAATGTAATGATTTTATTTTGTAACAAGTATTAATAGACAAGAACAAAATTGTGATTGGTTTTTGAAAAACCAATCACAATTTTGGAATCAATGACTTGGTTTGGTCCGGCCGGAGTGAAGTCCCACGACAAAATAACTTGGGTAAAAGAAAAGTATTTATATACAATTGCTGGACACTAAATTCTTAGTACAGTTATTTATGACTTAAACATATCTATATTCAAACAAGTCTATATTCTATATAATGTATGAAGGCTGAAACAGGTCTAAACTCGATATGCAATAACTATCGACACTTCCCGATCATCGTTCCACAGTGTTTGTTGTCTTGGTTTTTAATGAGACTTTTGGAACAAGGCCTTAACTCGTATGTTTTCTTCAGGGCGGCGAATTGCATCAGATCAGGCGAAGCAGTGGTCTTGTCTATCTCTCTCTGGTCTGTACATTCTCTATGTTTGCACCCTCTCTCACTACTCTGGAATCACTGGTCTTGGGTCTCCAATTTGTGTCTCTTCAAGTCTGCAGACGAATCCACCTGTGTGTCATGTCTCCGTCGGGTCTCTCCAGTTTAGTTTTTGCCAGGTTTTTCCAGATTGGTCTCACGGGAAAGTGCGATATGAAATCCGAAAGCGCATTGGGATAAACAAAGAAGATGCCTTCCAAAAGTTAAGCAGAGTAAGAAACAAAAAAAAAAAAAAAACGCTAGAAACAAAGAGTATCGAAATGTTACGTGATATCAATCCTCATATATGACGGCGAATTTCATGAAGAAATTATTTGAAGTAACAGAACTGTAGTTCTGCAGAAGGAGGCTAAGAATTTCATGGGAGGCATGTGGAATAGAGTAAAACAGCACATAACAAACTCATTTAGTTTGAACTAGCAGTATAGCCCGGCGTTGCTCGGGTGCAATGAAAGCTTTAAAACTAATCCATGGTACTAGAGCTCAGACTCTTTGGACGTTGGCACGAAAGACTAAAATGCAATAGTTCTTTCCAGTTAAAGCGAAACTGTAGACTGAAAGAAAAATGAATGGATGTAAGTCAAATTTTGATTTCCTGGTATCGATATCAAATACGTTTTTTCCGTCGTAAATTGAATTTTGAAGGCTAAATAACTCATCTGAGTAAATGGTATCATGGCTGAGACTAAGAACTACAATTATACCTACTTAGAGCCAAACCCGAAGCAAAAACTAAAATAGAAGGGCTGAAAAAATACAGACATACAGGCAGATAAACAGACACACACACAAACATCTTGCCTTTATATATATATATTATCGATTTTCTGCACTATTGTAAGAACTGCAACCTTGAAACTTCTGAATATCTTTGTCTATGAGTGTATCAAATTTGATTAAAATCGGACCACTCCTTCTATAACTCGATTTTTTAGATTATCGATTTTTGATATTTATCGGGGGTACATCGACACAAAACCTAGCTAAGAACATTCGCAAACGCTTATAGTACAACTGTGTAAATTTGCATGAAAATCGGTTCAGCCGTAACACACACACACACACACACACACACACACACACACACACACACACACACACACACACACACAAAGTTCCATTTATAAATAAGTTTAGATTTAGATAAATGAATAGCAGAGCATGGTCTTTAAGAAAAAATCCACAAGTTAGAGCTACAATGGTCAGGAAATTGTGGAGTGTCATGACGGCCAACGTTCTGAAGGGACACGGCACATAGACAAAGAAGAAGCTACCAGTCATTCTGATTTGTATCTCCCCATTTTTGATTATCTTCAAAAGACAGGACACGGCAGATAGAGAGAAAATCTTTTTATTTTGCAATCTATATGATATAATAATTTTGTATTATAAGCATTTTTTAAATTTCTTTTAGCGATTTTTATTGTGTTCATTTATACAGTTAATTCAGTCTTTTTAAAGAAAGACATATTTCTGCATAATTCTAGTATTACATCTTTCAAATGTTTTAATAAATATGTTATTTAAAACAGCGATTATCATATAAATGGCATTTAATATTACAAAAATATTTTCCAAGTTGGTTAGAAATGATATTGCTGAAATTTTCATTTTGACCATATTGTGTTATTACTAATGATAACGTTAAAACCCTTTTCTCTTATTTAGGTTTGAGAGTTTCCTTTTATTTGGCGTTGCGGAGTATTTTGATATTAAAATTCCAGATGCTATTATTATACGGAATAAACAGCCCACATCAAATAAAATATTATTCGTTACAAGAGATGTTATCTTGAAGTGCCTATGATATAGTAAATAAACGCACATACTATAACAATATTGCATACACCCCCACACAACAAAACACACACACACACACACACACACACACACACACACACACACACACACACACATATATATATATATATATATATATAGGTGTGAGTTTGTAATCCTGGGTTTCACGCTCTTGCGATCGTCAGACAAACTGATTCATTTTTTGAAAAAATTGGCTATATGTAGGGCTGCGTATATTCGTGTATTTTTGTGGAAGTGAGAGGAAAATTTTTCGTCATGACAGATGCAGACATATATACACATTTGTACACCCATTGACGTGCACACACACACACACACACACACACGCGCGTCCTCCCACCGGTGCTCATACAAACATATATGCGAATCATACGGGGCTCGGCACATATATGTATATGTGTGCCGTTGCGCATATACATACGCATTCGGTTGGTGAATTCGACTAGTGTAGCTATGTAAACGCGCGGACAGTTGTCGATTTCTCGTACGTACATTTGTGCGTATGATGAGGTCTGTGTGAAACTATGATAGGTAAAAATTGCTTTTATTTTATTTAAGGCTGTATTGTTATTTTTTTATTTTAAAGTCGGTGATTAACAGTTTTTTATAGTAGAATTTAAATGGTAGAAATTCTAATTTGTCATGCTTGTTAGTTTGTATGTGTGGTGGTATTAATTTAACTACGGCAGAGTGTGGTAATTTACGTTAATGATGATTGCGTTCTTATACGATGATAGTAATATTTGATGATAATAACAGTTGTGGGAGCAAATAGTTATTGCTAAGCGGTAGTAGTGATTACTAGTGGTGGTGTAATGATAATAACAATAAATGCAATTATTATGGTGGTAGTTTGAACTAGAGAATAATTGATAGGATTATGCTATCAGCGGTTCCTTTTTTTATCCGTTTGGTATAAATTGTGATAATAGTTATATATTTTCATGTCTGCATTTGAAAATTAGTTCTGATCTTATGTTTAGTAAGTTCTTTTGTCGGGTATGAGATATTATTGCTACTTTTTCATGTAGGCAAAGTAAGCATTCTTTTGTAATGTTGTTGCAGACAGGTACTTTTTACAGCATTTTTCAGTTTATTGTTGGTGAAATATTTCTGTTTTTTAGACGCCATACGTATGTAGATAGTGTAGTGCTGTTCAAGTATTTTCTGTTGGAGAATGAAAGATTGTGGTTGTTTTTTCTTTTCTTAAATGTCCCCTCAGTGGCACCGATGTAGTAAATTGTGTTGTTGTTTGCATTTACCTTGACTTTATATACTATGTTTGTTTGCTGGCAATTTCTCTGGAGTGGGCATGTAGTTCCGTTTCTGCAGTTGCATTGAGGTTCTTCGGTTGCATTATTGTAGGTTTTTATTTTTTTGTTGTGTTTTTTTTTATTTGTGTAATATTTTTGTGCAGCTGTAACTGATTTTGACGTTGTTTTTGTTGAATATTTTTACTAATCGGTTTGTCACCGGGAAGTGTTTTTCTATTAAGTTCAGGAATGTCTTACCTATGTTTGTTTTGACGGCTTTGTTGTATGGTGGATTAAATCAGATAATATTTTTTTTTCTGTTTTTGCTTTTTCGTTGCGGAGGTGTATATTGTAGTTGTTGTTTGTATCCATATTCTTTTAGTGCTTCGTCGTATGGTGTTCTTTTGTTATTGAAAATGTGTATGTTAGATGAGTTTTCAGATAGTATGCAGTTGAATGATATGGGTATTTGTTTGATGATTGAAGATGGCTGGTTGGAGGATGTGTGTACGTAAGTTGAATCGTCATTATCTTTTCTGTATGGTTCGTATGTATTGCTGTCCAAGTTAAGGGTGGCGTCTAGGAAGTTTAGTGTTTTGTACCTGCTTTTATTTCTATTTTGAACCCAATGGATTTTAGGGCGTTTACTATTTTTTTCTTGAATCTATCTAATTTGGGACCATTGGGTTCTCTTATAGACGTCAACCTTAACTTGAACAACAATACATACGCACCATACTGAAAAGATAATGACGATCCAACTTACGTACACACATCCTCCAACCACCCACCTTCAATCATCAAATATTTGAGCCCATCTACATTAAATTAAAACAGTCAGTCAGTTAAGTGCCATACGTGATACACGCTGGGCGATTATGTCTCGAAAGAGACATGACTGACTGGGCAGAAGATTATCCCGCAGTAGGTTGCCATTGCTTTCTGCGGTAGACTGGTTGCCAACCAAGGCTATAGAACCCAATCTGTTCTATTATTTAACCCATAATTGGAGGGAAGAGACGGATTAATACCTTTCCCAAGGGTATTTGTGCATAAGTGAATGCAAGGAATTCGACTGGAATTCGAACTCGGCTCCCCGATTTCTCGTTCCGAGCCGATATTGCACCACAACACACATCCTAAATTAAAACAACCCACACTTAATAAAATCACGTTTAAATTTGGTCATAACATATTACATTGCATTTAAATATATGGTTCTGTTATCATTTCGAGCCCTCACGCGGTGTGACGTCATAGAACCGCATTACAAATTTACAAACTGCGTTTGCTACTTGGTAACTGTTATCGTTGCTTAGTAAAGTTTTATGTCAACACAAGATAAAATCATCTTTGATGGTGGATGTTTTATGTTAACGTCCCTGTAACCTCTCTGAAGATGGCTCATGTGAGCCGAAAGCTTAGAACCAACTTAATAAAAAATTATCCAAATGTTGGAGAATTTTTGTCTTTATTTTCACCTGAAATTAAAGTGAAAATACGATGTTTCGAACGGCTCATGATTAAACATAATATACATTTATTGTCTCTTATATTTAACAGTTTAGAAAATTATCTGCTGCCTCGATATACTAAGTACATATATATATATATATATATATATATATATATATATATTGTAATTTTGTTAGTACAATGGTTTAAAAAAGCAATATATCACTACACAAAAATTTTCACGATATTTTAAAATAAATGGTGAAAATCCTTTATTTAGAAAATTATGGAATGGTAGTTATGTGAAGTTAAACAATATATTTGTAGGTGTGTCAATGAGAGTTAGGTTGAACTAAGGTGTTGAAAATTTAGGTCACGAAAGGGAACAGAGTAGCCTAATGTCAATGCATGAAACTTTTTAAATTTGTCACAGTAAAATACATATTGGGACCGCTACTCTCTGAAGGGGTAAAATAAAAACAACTTATATATATATATATATATATATATATATATATATATATATATATATATATATATATATACTGAGCGCCCATAGCTCAAAGGTAGAAGCACCAATTGACGTCAATTCGGTCGGTTTTCAATTCTGGCCAGAAGCAATCGGATGTCTATCGTACTGATGATCTCTGATACAGCGAAACAAGACCGTCTGCGGATGACTATATATATATATATATATATATATATATATATATATATAGGTTCATTAAAAACAGAATGTTCTTTGTCTTTTATTAAACGTCAATATATATAAATAAAAATTTAATTATAGACGTAATCTCTGACAAACAATCATTTGCTAGTACTTAAAGTATGACCTAATCATATAAGCAAACTAAATAATGGCTAAGTGAAGACATGTGCAAATATTTACTTTATCATTTAAGCAGTAAAATTTGGTACCCCACTCATTTTCGATACCTACGTTTTAAATTGAATTAAAAAAAATCTCTTGAAGCTTTATTTTAGCTTAATTGAAAGCTAAATGTTTGAATTTACTATTTGCACTAAACAAAAGACTCGTGGATTTCAAACAGAAATTATATTGATTGGAATCTAAAATTTTGAGATTTTAATTTTTTTTCAATTTTTCGACCATTTTTGAGTGATCGACACATTTGTAAACAAAAGTTAATTCTCGATTGTAAAAAATCTTACAAAAGATAAAATATATGTTACTGACACGTTATTTTTGAAAAAATTAGAAAATTTCAGAATAAATTAATCTGATCTGAAACAAAATGACATAAAATTAGAATGAAAATATTTCTTAATCACGGATCTCCGATCTTTGACCTTTCAAGTAGGCGATGGCAGGTTTGTCATTAATCATTTACACATCTGGCGAAGTATATTGTTGTCCAGATCTGACATAAATTACGAAACCTAACATTTCGTAAGGGGAAAAAAAACTAGAAACAAGTGACCTTTTAATGATATGGCAAAAAAACAAAAAACAAAAAAAACAAAAACACAGATATTTGCACACAAAAATATTTTAATTATTTTAAAAATCTTGATGCATGGAGAATTGTATTAACCTTTTCAATTTTCGATTAAAAAAGATAGTCCTCACTTATTAACTTAATAACCTAAATGGGATGATAACTGGAAAAAATTTAAAAGATTTTTTTATTTTTATAAATTATTATAATTAAAAAATAAAAATGAAACAAATCTTGTAAAAATTGATTATTTATTGAAACATGATTTCTTTTCAGACTATGATATCCTTGATATGTAGTGTTAATAAAAGCAATTAAAACTTTATCTAAATAAAAATGGCACATTTTAATTGCACTTTTTCTCTATCCGGAGCATATTTTCTGAAAAGAAACAAATGTAAGATCAAAAAAAGGTGATTTATATTCCTCAAAGAGTCCTGACTTTAATTAATAAAACAAAGTTTTGTGACGGTAATAAATTTCTAGAAATTTCTGGAAATGAAGTAAAGGGGTAGGGGTAACATACGTAAAAAATATTTACCAAGATTTTAGAAAAATGATGATTTCACAAATAATTTCAGTCATTTGTGAATAAGTTCTAAAGTTTAATCAAAGTCCGACCATTATTTGATTTTTGCAAGAATTTCCAAATTAATGTGATTTTCACCGGCCAAAAAGTGAGTTGTGTAATATTACGTTTGTCGTAATAAATTGTTGTAAAATCTGGTCAGTCGCTGACAAAAAAAAAAAAAAAGAAAAAGTTTTAAAGAAAATTTCGAACGTATTAGAAAGGATTAAAAAATAATTAAAAAATAGTTTGATCTTTCTTCTTAACAATAGCATAAACATTTCTATGAATAGTTTTATTAAGTTTGGGGCCTTTTAACATCATGCTTTATCTAAGAAATGAAATACAATTTCCGTAACTCAGGAAAATACAAGAACCCTCAAAATTGATAAAAAACGGTAGCAAGTTTAGAACAATCGGATGTTAAATTTCAGCAAGGAAAGGAAAAGGAGAAAAAAAGGTCTTCTTTCTCACAGAAATCGTCTGGGATTGTATTTCTTGTTGTTGTTGATTGAACCATTAGAAAATCAATAAATGAACTTGGTATAGTTAAAGTAGAGTTATTTCTCTTGAACTAAAGATTAAAGTTTTGTCCCTTGAAATTATCCAAGGGAGTTAACTTTAGTTATTAAAAAATATTGGAGACGATTTTTACAGTGATAAAATTGTTTGGAAACTGATACCCAAATTCAATATATATATATATATATATATATATATATATATATATATATATACTCACAAAAGCAAGTCCAAAAATGAGTATACACAATTAAAAATTTCTCCAAATTAATAATTATTATTTTAAACCAATGTTTGTCAAAAAATTTTTTTGTTGTTATTTTTAACAGCGTTATATAAAATAAATTTTTTTTTTTTTAATCATTTCACCCCGAGCAAGGCGGAAACGCCACTGATATGCAGGGGGTTACATAAATGTAAAAAGATTAATTAGAAAAGAGTGAGGAGTACAAACTAGTTAGAAAGGAACAATAGAAAGCTGAGAAAGCAGGTGCGATGACAGATACATAGGTGGAGAGAAAGGGAAGGTTATACAGGGGAGGGGAGAGAGCTAGAGGCCGGTGGTTAGTAGATGAGTATTGACTTTGCATTTAAATTTCTGGAGGTTGTAGCCGTCAGGAAAGCAAGAATACGGGAGTGAGTTCCACAGGCGGGAAGTGCGAGAGAGGAAGCTGCAGGAGTAGAATTGTCGTCTGCATTTGGCTAACCTGACTGTGAATGGGTGGGACCCAGTTGCCAGTCTGGTTGCACGAGTAAACACCTGTTGAGGTGGCATCAGTGACTTAAGCTCATCCGAGCAGAAGCCATGAAAGTATTTATAGAAGAGACAGATGGAGGCCACATTTCGACGATGGGGAAGTGGCTGCAGTCGAGTCGCCAGATCAGTACTTATCACATTACAGACTCTCCTTTGGAGCTTGTCAAGAACACTGAGGAGAACGGCAGGGGCACCTGACCATAAATGGCAGCAGTACTCCATACACGGACGGATGGTTGACTTGTATATATGCAGGATGGATTCAGGTGGTAAAAACATCCTCGATCGGCATAGTGACCCAATTAAAATATTGTCTCTATTCTTTCCACCTGTTTCCATTTTTTTTGTTTAAATATATTTAACTTTTCCCTTCCTTTCTTCCCCAGAAGCCGTGTAATATCGGTTACTGAATAATCTTTCATGTCTTATTTCTTCGTTCAGTCTTCCCCAGTCTACCCACTTTGTCCTTTCTTTTTCATTTTCCTCCAACACTGATTTTACTTTCTCCCACCGATTCTTATTCCTGTGACGCAGTTAAATTTTGACTCTTTATTCTTTAGTACAGACGTAAACAAAAATATTCTTCTAACATCGAGTCATGAATCCCTGTCTCTACCTCTTTTTATGTCTGGACGACAAATTTTAATTTTTTTTTCTTTTTTAATCCCAAAATATGGAGGCCAAAACCTTGCCTTTTGATATTTGCGTTTTTGGTCCATTGGACGGCTTTCACCTGCTGCTGTCCACTTAATTAATTGCCGATTTGACTCCGGAGTGAAGTGGTGGACCCATGTTCCATTCATTGTCATATATGTACACAAAAAACCCTTATTGTTGTGCTGAAGCACTTGAAAAAAACGCTCTGAATCGTCGACGCGTTGTTGTTTTTGATCGATTTGAGCAAACGCGTTACCCACTTTTAACACAGCTTTTTCATTGACAAATATTCATGCAAAATGGTGAATTCACTGCCTTCTATAACGTTCAACTTCTCTGCTATTTCACGTGACTTCAATTTACGATCGGCCAAAACGAGTTTGTGGATTTTAGGTGTTTTCCGGGACAACTGCCGATTTTGGGCGACCTGAGCATTCGGCATCATTTGTGTCTGTACGACTGCCTTTTAAGTCAGCATACCACCTCTTAACCGTTGTTTCTGATGGAGCTGAGTTCGAATAACACTTATCAAGCCATTGCTTTGCTCGAACAGTCCCTTTTTTCCCATCAGAAAGCATTGCTTTATTAACACACGAAATTAAGATGTTCCAGTGTTTTGAAAATTTGCAACAGTAGCTTCGCAAAAATAACTGTAATTTGTAAACTAATAATCCGATTGGGCCCAAATTATGTCACGTGCTATTTGAAAAAAATCATATGCATTTTTTGTTAGTAGCGCCATCTATATGTCAGGCCCGGGACTTATTGAGTGATGTGTTATAGGGTTCTGTAAAAGTAACGCGTTTTCTATTTATTAGATTGAACAAAAAGGAATGACAGTAGTTTAAGAAAAAGTATTGTGATATTAAAATAACATAATTTGTTATGATTAAGAAAATATTAAACATGTTTAAATACAACGCTGAACTTCTCAGCAACTCTTCTACAAACCATCTGACACATTTCTACATTAATTTCAGAAAACTTATCCGAATTTTCTTGCTTTAATTGATGAATTGTTTTTGGTTTGAGCCAGTAAATAAAATCTTTCAGTAAACCCCAGTAGAAAATGCCTGGTGTTGTTAAGTCTGGTGACCGTAGTGACTTCTCAGTTGCTGCTTCATGTCATCCTATCCACCTCAGCTCGAAAAAAAAAGAAGTTCTTGAGTGTGTGTGTGTGTGTGTGTGTGTGTGTGTGTGTGTGTGTGTGTGTGTGGTGACGCTTGCATGAGTCCTGAAACTGACGGTCACCGCGGGGTCTTGATCTATCTATCTATCTATCTATCTATCTATCTATCTATCTATCTATCTATTACATTAGTAATTTATTCATATGATGATATAACACTAACAATGATACTTAGTGAGAAAATATGGATAAACAGGGCGCGTCAGGTATTTGAGAACACGTATTCAGAAAGTAATATATTACGAAATTTCTTAGACTTATATCTTATGTATGTATATAAGAACATGTGTATTAAAATTTCTAAAAAAAGTAATATGATTACTTCAAATTAAAATTTCTTCTCAAACACCTGGCGCAGTTCTATATCTTTTCAAAATCGTAAGATAAAACAAATAAGAAAGAAGTCGTAGTTTGAGGTAATGACAGCATTCATAATTACTGTAAGATTTGAAACAGTTCCGAAATGTCTCATAAAAATCTGGAAAAATTGCAAATTGCCAGAAAACCTTGATATTATTCAGAAATAAGCTTTTAAAACTTGTTAATAATACTGAGAAGAGTTTATTAAAGAGATTTAATGTCAACCTGATGCCACCACGTATTCCTGGAGCAAATATTGATAGAAAAATGACTGCATCACCGCCAATAATAACTTAATATCTCCGGTTACTAATGCTTCCACACTTCCCGACAATTTATAATTGAGCTGGCTAGACCTAGCCGTATTTTCTATGCTAACAGTTTCTTTTCTCGCACATCTCGTTTGTGGAACGCCCTTCCGACTCCATGCTTTTCAGCCAACTTTAATCTGTTAACATTTAAATACATTGTTAATCGTTATCTATTGTTCTCCTGATTGTTCTACGTCAGTACTCTCTACTTCACAACGTTCCTCTTTCAAACTCTTCCACACCCACTAACTCTTTGCGTATCAGTTACTTTACTGCCTATCTTGAAGTGAACTCGGCTAAAGAAAAAACAAAAAACAAATCCGGTGCCGGTCTGATATATTGCCTACATCTTTGATATTATGTGGCCTAATCGATTTGAGTGTGACCTACATCAGTAAATGTATATTTATAGATGTATGTATTGGGCTGTTTATTCAAACTAATTATTTTCCCTAACCTTAAGTTTAACCCTAACCTTACTTAGCCCCTTGGTACCTCCTTTGCAGGAATTTACTCGAGCTACTAGACTAGCGATTAGGTCCCACTCTGTTACTGTAAAACCGATTAAATGTAACTTCAGATTCTACTCCAGTAGCTTCTTTGCTCGCACTTTCCATCTCTGGAATTCTCTTTCGTATACTTTCTTTCCTACCACCTACAATCTCCAAGAATTTAAATGCAATGTCAATTGCCATCTCTTATCTCCTTGACTCGCATCCTTTCCCTGACAACCCTTTCTACTCTACACTCACGCAGCTCTCTTCACACCAGTGTTCTCATTCTTCTCTTATCCATTCTTTGAAACTCCCTGTAACTTATTCCTCTTTCTCATCACTCACCTCTTATGTAACCCCCTGTGCACCAGTAGCAGTACTTCCTTACTTGGGGTGAAACAATTATATACAAAAAGATTATTATTGCTAAATCATTATGCCATAAAAAAAAAACTTCATTTATTTCATAGAGAAATTGAACCGAACAATATATCTGTATGATAATTGTAACTTATAATAGAGTGCATTAGTTATTGTGCAATTTCCACTAAACAATACAACTTTCAAACATTTTGTCTTATAATTCGTGCTCAGAAGTATTATGGTATTATATACGCGTTTATCTATTTTTTGTTTTTATTAATTATGATTAAATATTATTCATTAAGCAGCTCTTTTTGTAATCATTTCGTTTTTTACACAATTTTTACTTACGGAATACAGTAAAACAAATTGCATTATTTGCTGGTGGTGTTTTGTAGTTAGAATTCTTGTTTAAATACATTTTCCGATCAAATATATCAACTTTATTTAGAATTATTATTGAAACATTAAAATTTTGAAGTCAATTTCTCATCAAAAATCCTCAGAAATTCGGTATTTCTGGAGAATTTTTCCGACCATATTTAAAACTAAATTCTCAAAAAATACTAAAAGCTATGAATCTAATGCTTGGTGACACTACTTAGCATATCAAACACCAACTTTCACGTACGATTAGGATTTTCTACAGAAGTTAAAATTTAATCTTCCCTACTACGCAAGCGATTGCATTTTGACCATACCGACTAGGAGTATATACACAAAACAGAATCAGTTTAAGAAAATGAAAGACATTATAAGTAAATGTAGTAATTTCATATAAGAATAGATATGACTGGGCGGGAAGGGTGATCTATTGGAAACTGTGCCAGCGGCTGCATTTTGACCATACAGATCAAAACAGAATCGGTTCAAGAAAATGTAACAGATCATCCACGGGGAACTGTGCAAGCGATAATGTTTTTACATTAAAGATTTACAATTGTAAACATTTATTGATCACTTGTTTTCGTGGCTTTACAAACTAGTTTTAGTTACTAGAACTTTGTGTATCAGTTACAAGAACTTTGAAGTATAGATTTAGAGATTTAAATGTTTCACCAAATCTATACTAGAAAACCGGTTCTGATCAGTAAAAAAAAAACCAAAAAAACAAAAAAGCAAACAAAAAAATGTCCAGGTTCTAGATTTCACATTTTCTGTAGATTAATAAATAAATTTAATGGAATGTGAAAAACTAAATAAATTTCTTGACTTCACCTGAGGAAACCACAAAGCGATGGAATATTCCGAGTTATCTCGGAAAAGTATCAGAGATGCAAGAAGTCAGACAACTACTTCTTCTATGTTCCGCGTCCCTTCAGGACGTAGGCGATCATGGTCCTCCACATCATTCTCTTCCTTGTTGCTCTTAACTCTTTTTTTTGTATCTCTCTCAAACCCTGCTCTGACATGCACTTGTTCAAGTTCATCAAGTATGTCTCGGGTTGCTTTCCCCTATCTCTCTCTTTCTCTCTATGCGCCTTGTGAGTATTGTATTCTCCAAACACTCCTTTCTCAATACGTGTTCCAGAAACTTTAGCTGTTTCGTCCTGAGGTTAAGTATAAGTTTCCCTTTTAGTTTCCATCCTTTTCAAAACCTTGTTGTTGCTCACATGTTTGGTACATGATATCCTCAACATCTTTCTGTAGGACCATGTTTCGGTTACTTCGTGTATTTCCTTCATCTTTGATGATATTGTCCAGCATTCGTTGTCATATAGAAGAACAGATATCACATAACAGACTATTACTCTTTTTTCGTTTCCAACGAAATTTTCTTGTCTTTTAATACTTTACTCAACTTTTGGAATGCATCCTTGGCCGATGCCGATCCTGGTTATGACGGTAAACTGCGTCCGGTAGCAAGGCCTCTGATTGGGAAGTTGTGAGAAGCATGGAACCACCTCTTAATTGCTGTTGTTCCCAGGTCCAGCCTGACCTGGAGTGGTAGCACCTGTTAGGATCCCAGCTATGGCCAGATAGTTAACTCCTAAACTGGGGTCAAAACACTATGAAAGTATAAAAACAGACTTTTATAGAAATATATACATTTTTGAAGGAAAAATAATATTATTATTTGAACACAAAACTAGAAGACATCTTCAGATTTCTAAAATAAAAAAAAAATTCCATCAAAATCTGACTAAATCAACTTTCTCACAAACATTAAAAAATACCTTAAAACCCTACCTTTTCGGCATCAAATAATCTACAGAGGTTGATATGCCATAAAACAAAATTCAAACTCAAACTCAAACTCCTTGGTCATACGTCTTGAGATCTCAGTGTCGCGCTTTCAGTCCTCTTTATCCACCTGCTTGCTTTTAGCATCCCTGACCTGTAGTTGGAATTTTGGACGATGCATTCAGTTTTCTTGTAGTTTATGTTTATTTAGTCCTTTCTTCTCGCTTTCCCTTTCTACCTTCTGTAGGAGGTCCTGTATTTTTCTTTCTGTGTCTGCTATCAGTGCTGTGTCATCTGCGTATCATATATTGTTGTCCTCCCTAATGAAGAATCCTGACAGGATTTGCTTCGCTGTATAGGTAGAACAGATCCAGTGACAAGACACATCCTTGTTTTATAGCTCTTTCTAATTTTGTATATCTGCTGAACTCGTTTTTTGTCCGTATGTAGGCGGTTTGCTGTTAGTATAGGTTCCTGCTTATTCTAATGTCTTTTCCGAATATGTCGAGGTTGCCGAGTTTTTTGGGGGTACTTTGTCGAACACCTCTGCCTAGTTTATAAAATACAGATACATGTCCTTTTGCATGTGTATTGCCTTTACTAATAACATTATGAGCATAAATATCGTATTCCTTGTTCCCGTGTCACTGACAAAACCACGGGCCCGATTCTGCTGTGCTCTGTTCATCAGAATCCGGATAGCCGTGAGAAAATCCAGTGGAATTTGCAAACCGACGAAAACAAGCGTTTGAAATGAAGGCTTTTTATTCGAAAATAAGTATTTTCCGCTTGTTTAGTTAGCTTACACAAAGTTTTAGTAACTGAAACTAATTTGTAAAGCCACGAAAGCAAATGACAATTGCTTTCTGCCTCAGAAACTTGATCAACAAATGCTTACAATTGTAAATCTTACATTATAAATCGAACTGTTTATTAAGAACATTAAAATGTTTCGGAATTTTCTTAACTAACTATAACTAACTAATTATAAACAAGTTACCGTTAATAACCATTAGTGGCTTTGGTGGCGATAGATTTATCTCTGGCGTTATATGTTGACGGGGAAAGAATTGATGAAGTAGGAAAAACGCCTGATTTCGCAAACGAAAACCTTTTTCTATACTAGTGGTTCCTAAACACCCTACACCCGGTTCAACCATCCAGATTTCCCCCTTCATGTGTTTGAGAGAAAGAGCAGTTAATACGCACTGCGACTATTTACTAATTTATTTTTCAAATGTACAAATTTACTGATAAACTCATAGTTACAGAGTCAAGTGGATAGAGAGCAGTTAGTAACAACTAAGCATAGCCATAGAGAGAGGTTAGTAAGAAATAAAATGACTTTTGTTTGTTCTTCTCTCTCTCTCTCTCTCTCTCTCTCTCTCTCAGACATGAGTAAATCCATCTGAGATTTTTTTATTTAGTAGGTAGTGTAATTATTTCCTCCCCCTGGTAGCTTCAAATTTCCCCCCAGGGGGAAATTTACCCCAGTTTGGTAATCGCAAGGATGTGTCTTGTCTACATCTACACATGAATATATTTCATAAGCAACAAACGTCACAAAATGAACTGACACGTGAATATGCTATACTTTAAAATGTTGATAGGATGTTAATACAGACGTTCTTACCCACGTGATCCCTAGGAGCTGCAGAAAAATTAGCAGAAATTCTCTAGCTTTACCTTCGCTCCCATTGACCTGTTAGCCGGAACTTTTGGACGCTTCTCATTCTCGTTCTTCGGAAAGTCAGACTTTGATTTTTTAAATGTAACTTGTGTGCCTCAAACACTATGTTCAGTCTCGCCCGATGTTTTGGGATGATTGTATTTACTTCCCTGTTATGTCTCAATAAAGGTTCTGTTTATCAGTAACTCTGAGTCTCTTATCATTTAAAGATTTATACCGTTAATATTCTATACTTCTTTCTTATTCCTTAAGTAAATCCTCTACGTTTAACACGCTAGTCGTGCGTGTAAAGTAGGGAGCTTGATTATGTTTGTTAAATAGGCTTTGTACCAAACATAACCGCACTTCCCACAGTTTAAAGTTACCAGAAGTTTGGAAAGAATAAAACTGTCCCGTTTGTATAAATAAATGGAAATTTATTTATAGAAATGCATAACATCAATTTGTATGTATGAAATTATTAAACTTTGAAAATGTTCTAAGAGAAAGTGTAGAAAAGAGTTTACAGAATTAAAAGATCGTTTGTTTTAGCGAAATGTGATTTGTACACAAAAGGATAAGTCCATGTTTTTGCTGTGTGTATCAAAAACGTAGTAGCAATGTCTTGTTTGATTAATCGATATCGAGATGTAAGTGTTTGGAGACGTTGATGAGATTGTGTTTCATTAGCCGTATTGGGGTTTGTGGTTATACCACCGGCCGAGCAAAAGCAAGCAAACCGGATGTTGGCTCTATGCCGACCAGAAAGCTAATGAATAAAAGGTCGTCGTGCGCAAGTGGATCCGCGCAGATGTTCCGGTTGAAAAATAAAAATTAATCAAATATCAAATTACCATTTTTTTTATTTACCAGCCAATGGGGAGCCCGGAACCAAATACAAAGATGAAATGCGAAACAACCAGCGTTTTGATCCAGAAGGAAAATATAAAAAGCCGTGACAAAAGGCACCCAGACAGACAGTCAGGACATGAGGAAAAGAGTGTAATTAGTTTCTCCCTTGACCTACGTCGAGCGGCTACTATGCTTGTCCCTCTCTTCCTTCCTTGTCTCATAAGTACTATTCTGACCTCTTCCACCTCACTGTCTCAAAAGTACTAACCGACCTTTTCAAAGAAATTCCACACAAACCAACTTACTGACTCACTGACCTTAGAAACGGCAACTTGAAAATGAACATTCTTTTCTATCAGCTCATCATTATCGTCGATGAACATTCTCTTATCTCTTTCAGATTATTATTTTGCCATGAACTCTTTTACCTCCGTTGAACCTTTTTTTCAAGCATTACTTATTTTGTAAAATATTAATGGAAATGTACATATATATATATATATATATATATATATATATATATATGTGTGTGTGTGTGTGTGTGTGTGTGTGTTATTTTATATCTTTCTTGATTCTATAATTATTTTATGAATTATAGTGGGCTATCTTCCCACAAGGCCAAATTCCATTAACCTGATACAGAATCCTACTACAACTAGAAAAGGAATAAGAGATACTCGCTATAGGTTAATAAAATATTGGGTTAATAAGATATTAACATTAGGTGGGTCTTAGATTTGTTGACGGGTTTGTTCTATTCTTTCATTCGTTAACGGCGAATAGATAAAAAGGAAACTACGAATGTGTGTAGAATCGGCAACGGCTTGACTATTTACTACTACATCGTGACTACATCGCATACAGGAAACCTGCATAAATAGCCAACTCCAATCACATGGTTAGCTCCAAACGTAAACTCATTTTTGGACCGGAAAAATATGACACGGGTCATTGAAAATTCAATTTGTTGTTTTCTGTAAATAGCTCTCTTTTTTAGTATTAAATATTTTCACACTGGCTCACGAAATTTGCCTTGGCCTTTTCCTCAGCAATCCTTTTTTCCATTGGTCAAAAAATACTTTTCGCAGGGAGTTATTTGTATTTCGTATTTATCACACATGATATTTGTAACACGCTAACATTTCACAAGACCATCAACACCGCTATTAACAAGATAAGTGAAAAACATGAGGCAGTTTCAGACAAGGCTCTTTAATTTTTTTTTGATTGCGACTTATTTTAATTTTACGTGTTAACCGCACGACCTACGGAAATATATAATATACAAAACTGATTAGTACGAACATCCTTACTCTGCTGATGAAATTCTAAATCTTCTACAATAATTAAGAACACATGATCATATCTATCGACATTTCATCAAGAACCGATAGCAGTTGGGAGAATCCTTTCTTCACCATAGCTATATAGTACATAGTTTTACTCTATAATAATAATAATAATAATAATAATAATAATAATAATAATAATAAGCGCAAGACCAAAGACTTTTCACTAGAAACTTTCATGCAAACATTATACATAATAATATGGATCCAAAATGCAGAAACAATAGACCATCTAATCTCAGGCTGTTCCGTACTTGCCCCAAATGAATATAAAAATCGCCACGATAGACTGGGGCAATATTTACATTGGACAATGTGCAAACACTATGGAAAATCTGTAAACAAACACTGGTATGAACATCACCCAGCACCGGTTACAGAAATAGAAGATGTAACCATTCTATGGGATTACACCACCTACACAGACAGAAAAATTGAAGCAAATAGGCCAGGCATTATTTTTAAGAACCAGAAAGAGAAAACTTGTCTATTAATTGATATGGCTTGTCCAGCGGATTGTAACATAGCAACCAGGGAATTTGAAAAACTGTCAAAATATAAAGACCTGGAAATTGAAATAGAAAAAATGTGGAAACTGAAAACAAGAGTTAGCCAGTGATAGTAGGTGCACTTGGAATGATAAAAAATGGAACAAAACAACACATTGAAAGAATCCATAGAAACCTCAGCTTAAGAGATATACAAAAAATTGTCTTATTAAGTTCATCCCACACACTAAGGAAAACTTTGTCTATGTAACGCTAGGGATGATAGGGAAGATAGAAAAACATGAAATGGAGCCATAACAACACGCCACGATCTGCCTTAGGTCTTCCCGCAGACTTGGTTGGTAGTGCGACCATAGCAGAAATCGAAATATGATGAAAAATGACATAATAATAATAACAATAATAATAATAATAAACATGGTGGGAAAAGTGATCGACTGGAAACTGGGCAAGCGACTATATTTTCACTATTTGTCCAACAGAATAAAACAAAATTTCGTAATTTGTTTAAAAAGGATATGGCTGTATATGGCTGGGTGCGAACGTTGAACTCCTGAGAACTATGCAAACGGCTGCAGTTTGGTCATATACACCAATAGTATATGCATAGACTAGAACTGGTTTGAAGGAATGAAACATATAATAAGCGATGCTAGTAATTTGCCCGAAAAAGCATACAAGAACAGACACGAATGGGTGATGAAGTTTATCCACTAGGAACTGAGCAAGCGATTGTATTTTAAAACGTAAAAACCACTAGCATATGTACAAATCAAAATCGATTCTAAAGAATGAAACACTTAATAAGTGAATGCAGTAATTTTTCCTTGTATACAAGAATAAACATGACTAGGGGCGAGAAAGAATTAATTTTATCATTATGAATGGTAAGTTTTCGAATAAATTTCGCGCATGAATAAATTTGAATTTTTCTTTATAGAAACAAACATATCTTCATGGCTTTTTCAAATTAAGTCACATTATTTGTCTCAATGCCCATTTTAAGTTTTGGCCTTTGAAGATATCAGTAGCAAAAAAGTCACGACAGAAAACAAACTGTAATTAGGCTTCTCCTTTTTTATTCTTGAAGAAACCTGATTAAAGTGAAAGAAAGATATATATAAAAAGAAAAACCAAAAACTAAAAACAAACAAACAAAACAAAAAGACAAAAAAAAACAAAAAACAAAAAAAAACAAACTGAAACCTGTGATAGATAGATAGATAGATAGATAGATAGATATGAACATTAGATTAGATAGATAAATAGATAGATAGATAGATAGATAGATAGATAGATAGATGGGAACTGACTGAGATCGATAAGTAGATAGTTATAAAATATTGAGAAAGATACAAGAGATTTAGATAGATATGCAAAGATATTATTATATAGTTTAAAATAAAATTCACGTAGATGTAAACAAACTGTGGTGTATGTATTTTTAACATTTTTATTTTTTCCGTTGTATTTATGTTTATGTTAAATACAACATGAACTTTTTCCATTATATTATATTTGTTTATTTAAAATACGAAATTCAATTGTTTCTCATCAATTCTCGTATAAAATATGAACTGTACCATCGTAGCGATAACCTGAAATATTTTAAAAATTGAAATTATGTAACAGTCAATCTCAATTCAGCACCTGAAAATTGCACCGTGCATGAAACTCCGAGATGTACTACTGATAAAGAATATATATATATATATATATATATATATATATATATGAAAAGTCTGTGACTTAGCTGAGCAGTGTTATTTCAGTCATGCCGACGTTAAAGTTTCGTAAAAATAGTATTGTGATGTCATCACTCTTCATATTTTTTTCTTCTGCTATTTCCCGGTTTTTTACGTACTTATATTGAAGAATAATTTGATGTCATTATTTCGTCTTTCTTGGGGAAATCTATATCTTTTCTGTTGATAATAGTTTTTAACTTGTTGATGATAGATATAGCTTATAAGTTTGCATAAAATGCACTATTTTAGCTGCCCATTGTTTCATCAAAATTGAAATCGTTATTGGCATTATTGTTGTTTGTGTTGCGCTTTTGCAAAAATATTTTGTTATTTTGGCATGTACAAAATTATCATTAACGACTAAAGTAATTAGTTGAAAAAGAAATCACTATGTTTTATAAAACCATTAGCAACTATATGGAAAACAACATAAAGAAGGAAGCAAAAAATTTAGCCGCTAAACTGAAAATAGGCAGCAGGATCAAGCAACAACCGAAAATAGAAAACTCATCAAACTAAATGACCATGAGAATAACTTCTTCAGTAAACCTGCACGCAGATTAATAAACCCTACAAAAAATAACATCGGTAAAATATACAGCAAATATGTCTTCTACGGACATATGCTCAAAACTAAGGCGCACACTAAAAATAAACCAATGGAAAAGCACAAAACAATCGATTGGTTTAAGAACATCAGCAACAAAAATGAATTATCATTTGTACAACTGGACATAAAAGAGTTCTATCGATCCATCAATGAACACACCATGAATAACGCACTAAACCTGACCAAAAGCATTCTGCGCCTCTGTGATTCTGTTGAAAATTTCGTCATCAATAGATGCACTACTTTTCACCTTACTTCCCAAATATTCAAATGATCTAACATGAGATTTATTCTGGCATACGTGTTGCAGTTCTTTACTATTGTTGGCTGATGGACGAGTTCAATTTTCTTAATGCTTAGTCAATCCAACGCCTTGCTCGCGACAGAGAAGCGATCAATGAGATCTTGTGCTTTCTACAATAGCAAATAACAGATTTAATATCAGGGCTACTCTGGTTTTTGTTTTTGCATTGAATCGCTGGTGATTATGTAAACCGCCAGCGGCCGGAACTCAAACTGAACCATCTTTTTCGTGGTTTCCATAGGCGTATTTCAGAATAAGGGAAACATGCAAGGCAAACAAAACTAGTGCCATCACACATTAGCTACATCGAAAGAAACTGATGACTGACCGTTAGAAAAGATAGAAGCTGTCATTCTTTGATGAAACGAAATGAGGATCTATATCATGTTGTTAGGTATACCCAGCTTCTTTAGAACCTTGTCCTGGGTATGACATAAATTGTAACCATTGGTAAATTTACTATTTGGAGTCTTGGGGAATGTGGAGTTACCCCTTAAATGCCATTACGCTCTGGTACACTCTGGCCTGGTGTGGTAGAACCTGTTAGTATTCCGTCTATGGGTTAAATAGCTTGCGTGTGTGTCTGTGTATGCGTGTTCTTTCTAAATATACTGTATATATATGTATATGTGTACATACGTGTGTTTGTGTGTGTGTTTTTTTATATATGCATATGTGTATATATGTGTGTGCACTGGAATTACCGAATAGGACACTCCGCTGTAGTAAAATCTGAGGGGTGTTGTTCATCGTGTTCGAGACAAATATTTGCACCAAGACCTTGTTATCAGCATTTCCAAAGAGTGTGGCTGATTCTACACAAGCCTTCACTTTTATAATCAAATTAACTGTGTGGATAGTTAAATTCTTTGGTCTTTCCATTTCGCTATATCAAGCTCACCGGTGATGGAGCAATGGTGACGGGAACAGCTAGAGGATACTACCGGGAGTTCTTAGCTTGCGCTCTGCATTGTAGCGACTATCAGGGGATGGCTGTTCCTGCACAAACTCCTGAGCAATTGTGCAATCCGTGTCTTCTGATAGGGACAAAACAGATTTATTTAGATGCAGCACTGGTTTCTTCAGAAAAAACGAACTGTAAAAATTGTTTGCTCATTTATTTAACTTGGCAATGTAAGCAGCTATCTGGTTATTCAATCACGCAGTAAAAAAAAACAAAAAACAAAAAGTATAAAATTTAGTCTAGGTTCTTGAAATATCAGAACACACACTATGACCTAATGATATCGCCCTGAAACATAGAACTGCTTTTCTTTCACGTACATTAAGAAAGTTATTTCCATCTGTGCTCTGAGTAAAACAAGGTTAGCAGGTACATCTTAGCACGAGGAAGTTGGTGGTTGTTATGTATTTTATTGGAATAAATTGAAGCAGAGCATCCCCAGTCAGGCGTGGGTTTTGCTATTTGATCCGATGTTGCAAAATCATTGACTTCACTTCCGCAGGGAGTTGACGATTGCATAAAAACGCTGACGTTAGATCTTGAGATAGGGTTCCAAACGAGATTTGTAAGATGCTATTCGCCAACAATTCGTCAAATCCTGAGAAATGAATTGAGAACTTTTATGATAGGTTGCGTTTCGTTATCTCCAAAGTTCCTTTTCACGGTAAACTTGTTCCCTTGGGCGATTTCAGTGCACGAGTTGGAAAGGGCCGACTTACATGGCCTGGTGTCATTTGCCCGCATGGGGTAGGTAAAATGAATTTAAATGATTTGCTTCTTCTTTCCGTTTATAAAAAATATTCGGTCTTTGTATCGGAAACTCTATCTTTCAACAGCCGTCTCATGACAAAGCAACCAGAATACAGCCGAGATCCAAAAACTGGCATCAGGTTTGACCAGATAAAAAAATAAGACGCGTGACATCATCCGATCTTTTCGCAGCCAAACATGTCTTTCAGATTCCGCTCTGCTCCAAAGCAGAATCTCTGAATCAACTCTCTCGTAAAGACGTTTCGCAGGCTCAGATATACCCAAGAGACTGAAAGTAAGTCTCTAGCACTCGACTCCAGTTTGGATTATGTTGAAATTAGTGATAATGTAGAAACATCATGGTAATCTCTAAAGGATACTCTTTACTTATCATCTATTGAAGTCCTTGGCCTCCCAGAAAGGAAACATCAGGACTGGTTCGACGAAAATAACACTGAAATCTAGGTCATGACGAACCAAATGCGTACAGCGCACAAGCAATGGCTTAATGATAACTATTCTTCTTTTAAATGCGTTGTTTACAGAAAGTCTCTAAGGCATATATATATAAGAAAAATTATCCTTTGTACAATAAAGACGGAAGCTGATGATGGTTCGCCTAAAATAGGCCTATACTTCCGATTTGCCATGAAATAACGTGTCTGCCTTAATTTTTCTTATATTTGCTCAATATGTATTTATATACATATATATTTAGAGCTCTCTTAGAGATTTATCTTACCACTGTATGCACAGGATACTCCTTTGGACTTTTGGATTCTTCTATACCCACACTGCATGCTGATATATATATATATATATATATATATATATATATATATATATATATATATATATATCCGAGTGAATACAGAAGTAGAAGAATTATTTCAACGTCCAAAACATTAATTTAAACAGTGCTCGATATATAGTATAATATATAGAGCTGTGAATATTTATTATAAATTATATTTTAGAACATGTACATAATTTTTCTATATATAATCGCAACGAAGACACGTTCGTTTCGGCACTGGAGCCTCAATCCCGAAACGAACGTGTCTTCGTTGCGATTATATATAGAAAAATTATGTACATGTTCTAAAATATAATTTATAATACATATATATATATATATATATATATTTAAAAAACAGTAGTTACTCTAGCATCTACGCAGCGTTCATTCAGCAATGACTTAGAACACTCTCAGCTATTGGGCGTATATAATGATAATATACACGCTAAAAAGTCCGCCTCCTTCTACCGAGCGCCTATAACTCAGAGGTAGAATCGCCGACTGACGCCAATTCGGTCGGGTTACAATCCTGGGTTAAAAAGCAACCGGAGTCTAACCGTACTGATGAGCTGTGACACAGCGAAACAGATTTGTTTGCGGATGACTATATATATATATATATATATATATATATATATACAGAAAGCCATTTCCTACTGTGACGGCATGCATTTTTAAAACAATGAAATCCAAAAGATGACAGCATGCATTTTAAAACATTTTAATGCGACAGTATACATTTTAAAATAATGCCTGTTGAAATATGGCGCAAGGAAGAAATATAGCAATTTACCCTTGACTTGAAGAGGTCAAGATTGAATTGTTCAGGAAAGCACTCACAAGAGAATATGTTCCTGAAAGTGGCACTTCTTGGGAAAAAGATATGTCAAGTTAATGGAAACAGAGCATTAAATGTCCGGACCTGCCAACATTGGTTTGATCAATTTTGATCGGGAATTTTTTTTCTCTTAAAGATTACTCTCGATCTGGATGGCTAAGTTTTGTAAATATTGAATTTCTGCAAAGCCATTGTTGAGGAGAAACCTAAACAAACTACACTAGAATTAGAAAAAAAAACTTTCATGCAAGTCGCATTTCGATTATAAAGTACCTTCATCGACTCAGAAAAAGAGTCTAATTATGTCCCTCATCGTCTGACAGGTTCTCGACCTAAACAAAGTCAGTGCTTTTCGTTAAGAGAGTAGATTTAATTCTGCGCAGAACCATCTTTCTTTTTCTTTTATGTGCCATGTCCTTTCAGGACGTAGGCGATCATGGCTTTCCACATCTCCCTGTCCCTGGTGGTTCTTAGCACGCTTTCTCCTGTTACACCATGCAACTCCTGTTCTGTCATGCACTAGCTCAAGCCCATAAATCTAGAATATAAATGTATAAAAAGTTGCATTCCACAAAATGAGGGTTCAATTTATATATTGATTATAATATACAATTGATCCCCCATTTTATACACATATAATTTCTTATAAACAGTTTTTTTTAATCATATCACCCCAAGCAAGACGAAAACGCCACTGATGTGCAGAGGGCTACATAAGGGTGAAAAGATTGGAAAAGAGAAAAACCGGAAACCACAACCTAAATAGGAAATAAGGGATGAGCAATTACAAACTGATCGAGGCAAATATCGTTATACAAAATATGGATCTTTCACCACATCCTCCTTAGTCTCTTGATTTTGATGGATCTGGCTATCATCTCTTGAGATAATTGCAACAAAGTGGGGAACTCCATGAATCTTGAAGAGCTTATAACTGATATTTCTTTGCACCGAAACTTAATAATTATTACACTAGGGAAATCAATACTTTGTCTAATAGATAAGATTACCTTACCGATAATAAGAGGAAATAAAATCTTGATTAAATATATCTGTTAATACAAAAGAACCGATTACTCCCTTTATAACACTACATCTGACTGCGTCAAGTCAACCTCCTTGATCTTTGGCCGATTCCAACCACGTTGCGTTATTGATCTCGGATTAACCAAAACAGAACCGCTTTTTACTACTTGATGAGGATAATCCAGACTTGCAAGGGATTGGTATATGATGAAAACCAGATTTAAGAACGCAACAACACGGTGTAGATTTGTATATATTTATATATATCGAATAATTACAAAATTACTGGCAAAAATAAGTGACGGAAATAAATATCAGTTGGATGGTATTTCAGTAGAATATTCGTGTTATATTATTTCTCAGGGACAATCAGTTGGTTAAATTTGGCAGTATCTTTCTCTGTTCGTCTTCCTCTTATTTCTAGCAGCAGGCGAATTTTTTAGACCGACCGTATTTCCCAGCCTCCTCTGTCAAGACGCGTGAGCCGACTCGCTAATTCTCGTCTTGCATTCTGAATTTTTTAGACAACACCCCGACCGGTGAATGGTTTTTATTTCCATCCCTATATAACTTTTACTAGCTCTAAATGAAAACGATTAAATTTTACCCTTTCAACTTCAATTTGTCTGCCTGCTCTTATCAACCCAGTACACAGGAAATTGTCAAGACCTAATTTTGACCTAGAGCCACCCAAGACCAACTGACAAATATTTTGACTTGAATCACTTGGATAAATTTGCTTAAAAATAATTCTGTACTCAGTAAATCTCACACCCGGGTTTTTCACTTGTTAACACTTCAAATACGACATTCTTTCTAAACTAAGAGTTTACAATAAAATTCGACTTACTGTACAAATATATGATGCCTATTATTTATATACTTGTAAAATTTCTACCGTTTTCTTATGCAAAATAAATAAATAACGCTTCCTTTGTTTTTTTATTAAGTTTTTTTAGTTTTTTAAAGAATATCACTGGAGTTTGTTGAACACACAAAGTATATTCATCACGCGAAATTATTGCAAATTTATTGCAATGCTTATGACTTGTAGAAAAACATGTGAAACAATTATACTGCATTATAACAGACTTTCAAAACAAATAACTTTCATAAATATAGAAATGGCGATTCCTGTCAAAATTTTCACAGCCGAAATGATTTAATCCTTGCTGTTTTTGCATAAAAAAAATATTTTTTATTGTGTTTATTTCAAGTGAAGAGAAATTCAAGTTATGTACTTTGGTGTGTTGAATGCGTCGTAGGAGTTGTTGATACGTTTGAGAAACTTTTGCCTATACAACATCTGATGCTTAGATAATTACTTCAATTTTATTTAGTGAGTCAAACTCAAAACACAGAGAGAGAGAGAGAGAGAGAGAGAGAGAGAGAGAGAGAGAGAGAGAGAGAGAGAGAGAGACCGACCGCGAACTCACTTTCTCTCCAGAGGCTTATGTATTGATGAGCGGGAATATGACGTTGACAGAAATATTTATAGTTAGAATTAGAATGATCCTGTCATCAATTTCTAAAAACCCGTCAGGGAGTTTATGCCTTGTTTTCCTTTGAACCTCTTGACTTCAATATGTCTTGTCAGCGTCAAATTCTCGAAGCACTCTTATATATAAATATTGATGAAAGAGTTTGTAAAGTTTTTTGATAAGAACGTTCGTTACTTCAAGTGTACCTTTGAAGTGCTTTCAGGCTTGTTCACTGAAAAGCTTGAAGCAGGAATTTTCTATGGTCCAGACATCAAAAAACTTATTCTAGATGAAAACATTGTAAGAAGTATGACATCGAATGAATCAAATACATATAATTTATTTGTAGCGGCTATGAAAAACTTTTTGGCTAATTCCAAATCCGATAACTACAAGGATCTTGTTGCAAATTTACTGGAATGCTTTTGCAGCCTTGTTGCTGACATGAGTATAAAATTAATTTCCTTCATAGCCACCTGGAAAGATTTCCCGAAAACTGTGGCGATGTTTACGATGAACAGGGTGGATGATTCCATCAGGATATCAAATCAATAAGGAAAGATACCAAGGGCGTTGGGACATGAGAATTATGCCAGACTACTGATAGAGAATAAAAAGAGAGACACTTCACATCAGTATTCCTGGAAGTCAAGAAAGGGGAATTTTCTCCCAAATTTGTCAAGTTAATTTAATATGCATAAATTTCTACTACAAACAGTTTGTTACATTTTACTAAGTAAAGTTTTGTTGTGTTTTATAGAGAAAGTGTTATATGGACACAGTGCATCTTTTGTGTGTGTTTTTTTTATTTTACCAACAAACCAACTACTTTTCCTTTGAAATTTACCATCAAGAATAACATAAATGCTTTTGTAAAATACCTAAAAGTATGAAAGCAAAAGATATAATAGATTTTGGAACTATTCCAGTTGAGTTTTTCTTCTTAGATTTCAAGTCCAAACTGCGGCTAATGTGGACATATTTAGACAAATGCCAAAAAATGATGATCTATAGACAAAAACGCTGATTCATGAAGCCAAGTGGATGTTATATTCGGAAAAATCCGCATATCACAATTGCTAAGGTAATAGATATTAGCCAGAGAGCAGCCGTAGGTAATTATGGTCCCGGAGAACATAATTCTGTCTCCGTTGTCGATTTTAGTATTTGTTCAATAATAAAATTCAATGCGACGTTCACTTTTCAAGGGTCTTGATTGTAAAACTCTACCATCAAATCTCCTGAAGAGTAGATGAAACTTTGGCGTAATTCAGAGAAGAGCCAAAATAACTGACTATTTTATTTATTTCAATATTATTTATTACTATATATATATATATATATATATATATATATATATATGCATTTATCTATCTCACTTTATCCATATATATATATATATATATTGATTGTTTAATACTTAATTTTTGTTCATAATAGGTTTAGACCAGTACACATTTGTATTAAAAACAAAACAAAATATATTTGGGCTCAACCAAAGACACATTTAAGACCAGTTGGTTTAATCACAGGTCTATATTTAAAATAGAAAAATTAAAAAACAATACAAAATGGGCTAGTCACGTGTGGAAATTGAAATCAAAATATGGAAAAGACCCAGACATAACGTGGAGCATTGTAAAAACAGCCAATCCTTACAACGGTAGAAAAATATGTAGACTGTGCCAAGAAAAAAAAATACAAATAATGATATTTTCAAATAAAGACCAACTGTTAAATGAAAGAACGAAAATTATGACTAAATGCATCCACACTAAGAAATACCTCTTAGGTTCATACAACCATGGATGAAAACGCCATAATCCGTTTTAATTTAAAAATTGCTCGTTCATAAATTCCCTGCCACGTGAACGTTCAAAAACCTGGGTAGCGAAATAACTTGTTTAAAAATGGAATATATATATATATATATATATATATATATATATATATATATATATATATTCCATTATATCCGTATATATATATATATATATACACGGATAGAATGAGATGGATAAATATAAATAGATATGAATAGACTGAGAAATACACACACACACACACAGACACCGTCACAGACAAAAACACACACATACACACATACACCCCCCACACTCAAGCACACACACATTGATATATATATATATATATATATATATATATATATATATATATATATATATTGGGAATTAATATAAATAAAAGGTATGACACTTAGCTGATTAATGTTGCTTTCAGAATTCCGATTCCAGAGTTTCGTAAACCGACCTGTACGTCAACTCGTCAGAAGGTATCAGCAACTGACTACTTATAGTTCCCGATTTTTGTTTTTTATATACACTTGTCATTAATGCAAGTTTTTTCGGGAGGTATGTGTGCGCGTTGTGGTGCAGTGGATATCGACTCAGATCGAGAAGTTGAGGAGCCGAGTTCGAATTCCAGTTGAACTCCTTGCATTCACTTACGAGCAAATACATTTGGCAAAGGTATCAATCCGTCTCTTCCCTCCAGTTATGGGTTAAATAGCAGGGCAGATTGGGTTCTATAACCTTAGCTGGCAACCAGTCTACCGCAAAAAGTAATGGCAACCTACTGCGGGATAATGTTCTGCCCAGTCAGTCATGTAACTTTAGAGACATGATCGCCCAAGCGTGTATCACGTATGACACTTAACTGACTGATGTGTGCGCGTGAGTGACCTTTTGGCTTCATACTATCTTTGATATCATCATCATACATACATAAGTACATACATACATACATACATACATACATACATACATACATACATACATACAATATAGAGCGATCTGCAGTGAGAACAAGCTTATTACGTTCCAAAATTCAAATACCTTTCGTCAATTGTCTGACATTATTCAAAATCTAGTTTGTATTGTATTATCTTTTTCAAATTGTTTATTTATGTTTAATAAAATCTTTTTCCATTTGTGCAAAGAACTAGATAGAAATAGATTGAGAAAGATATAAATATTAACACAGGTAATAATTATCTAACTATTTGAAACGATGAAAATGTTGGGACGCTAAATTTAATATTTTAAAAGTTCTGGTGTCCGATGTGTCTAGACGCACTGCTCAGTCAACTTATTTCGATATTCCTAAAGTTTTTGTTTTGTTTATCGTCCTTGTTTGTAAATATCCCACATTGTCACAACAGAAGGTTAGTTAAGACCGTTGAAATGTAAATCCTGAACGCAAATGTTCAGTTTAGTAGTCAGAAATCAGTGCACTTTCTGTACATGTTTACCGTGTCATACTTTCTCTCTCAATTAAAAATCATCTTTCAAAATCCTGATTGATAAAAAAATTCCTTCTGTTTATTGCTTTCAGATTTACTGTTCAAGATTTTATCACACATTTAACCAATCGTAGATTTTTAAGAAAGCTCCCAAATATTTTGACTCCGATGCCTACGGTAACATCAGCCATGACGCTCTGTGAATATTAAAGAAAAAAAAAGAATGCCATATTACCAGGGGTAACCGTGGTTTTTAAGCCAATTTGCTTGGTAATCATATGCCGAAAATGAATTGAGATTTCATTATGTAAACGAATAGGTTTAAAGGCAGTCTTTGGGAAGCAACATTTTTGCGAAACTCATGCTTATTTTATTTTTTCCTTCGCTTTTTCAATTTCTAAGAAACAGTTGATTTTAGTCTTGGAGCAATGCACACACACACACACACACACACACACACACACACACACACACACACACACACATGTATAAGTGCGTATGTATATATATGCATTATATGAATGATAGAATAAGAAAAACGAACAAATATGAAACGTGACTCAATCTAACAAAATGTTTCACTTTTATTAAAACTTCTTCAGAGATCAAAAGAAAAATGAAAAAAAAAAAACAAAGAGACACAGAAAAAACTGGTATGCTATGATTTTGGGTGGAGTTCTTATTGGTCAGATGCGTGTTACGTGTAGGACCTCCTACCTCTACCAAAAAGCTGACTGGGATGCTTTTCGCGATTTCCTCTGTGACGTCGACCTATCAGTTGATGACTGTGCCTCTGAGGTCTCGTCATGGGTGAAAACTGGCATTGATGCCTTCATACCCACCAGGAAGTATTGCTTAAAACCTCATTCCTCTCCGTGGTTCTTTCCGGCCTGCTCAGCCGCCATTGCCCACAGGAACCATTACTTCCGTCTATTCCGGAGACAGTCAACTGATCACAATAGGCGCCTGTTCATATCTGCTCGCAATGAGTGCAAGAGAACCCTAAATGACGCCAAACAGTTGTTTGATGAGATAATGCGATAGCACATAGCTGACCGCAAGTTCGGCTCCAAGGACTATTGGAGGATTTGTAAACGAGTGCTCAACAATAGGAAATCCTCAATACCTCCTTTAATCCATTGATTTGAGGGTCTCACGTCATCTGCGGACAAAGCTGAGTGCTTTGCCCACAGATTCTCATCCAACTCCACATTCGACTCGTCCGGAGTACAACCACCCGACTTCCCTATTAGAACTGAGGCCGAACTGCACGACGTATATATTACCCCGACAGTAGTATCCAGAGTAATTTCAAAACTCGACCCCCATAAGGCGTGTGGAGACGATGGAATCCCGGTGATAGTCCTTAAGAGGTGTGCTCCTGAACTTTCCCCTGTCCTCTCTAAACTATTTAACTACTACCTTTCTGCTTCCTGCTTTCCTGCATGCTGGAAGTTCTCTTCAGTCGTTCCTGTATTTAAGAATTGTGGTGAACCCTCGGACCCATCCAACTATCGCCCTATCAGTCTTCTACTGATATTCGGGAAAGTATTCGAGGCTATAATCAATGCTGAAATAGTTCATCATCTCACCGCCCAAAAACTGTTCTCCGACAGGCAATATGGATTCCGCTTTGCCAGGTCCACGGCCTACCTGCTAACAGCCGTAAAGGAGTACATGCTACAGGCCCTTTGTTGGGATACCCGCGCCTATTCGGCTATAATGGACTATTCCATTACTATGGAAAGTAATGGTGGCATCTACGTAGGGGAGTGTGCCGAGCAGCCGATCGACAAGTCAGTCGCAGACTTCCGGTGACGACCCGGAAGTACCCATTGCTCATACTACGTCTTACGACGGTTGAGACGATTAACCCTTATTCTTGTATTGGATACTAATAACCTTTGTAAATACTATTTTCACGGAATACAACAATTAACCTATTCCTGTTGTTGAGTTATTTATTCTTACTCACGACAAATTCAAGAAAAATTCCGCAAACAACAATTGGAATTGCAAGAAAAAATGTTATAGATGCAGTTGGATAGTGAGAAAAAACAACAAAAATTTCAGGAAGAACAACAAAAATTGCAGGAAGAAAATGCAAAAAAGAGCATAGAAATGCAAGAGCAATTCTCGAAAAAAATAAAAACTCGGACGATAGTACTTTTTCGCAAAATACTATCTGGTCAACCATCGAAAGTTTTACATATAATCCGGACGAGGATAAAACGTTCGAGAGATATTATCATCGGTACCAGGATTTCTATGAAATTGATTGCAAGTCCTGGTCTTTTGAAAAAAGATTAGACTGCTCATCAGAAAACTAGGGACATATGAACACAATAAGTTCACAGATTTTATTCTACCAAGAAAAACAAGGGACCTGGAATTTAACGAAGCAGTAGGTCTGCTGAAGGAATTATTTAGTCCAAGGCTGTCCTTGTTTCACAAAAGGTGGAAGTGCTTAAATTTACAAAAAAAAAAAAAAAACGAGGACGAAGAGTATACAACGTTCGCCTCGGTTGTCAACAAAAACTGTGATGATTTTAGGCTTTCGGAACTATCAGCAGATAATTTTAAATGCCTAATTTTTGTGCAAGGCCTAGTGGCGGGGAAAGACAGTGAAATGAGGAGGAGAATTTTAACAAAGCTGGAAAGCGAGCAGGATATCTCACTCCAAAAGTTGGCGGATTTTTGTCAAAAATGCGTAAGCATAAAGGAAGACGCCAAGAAAATTCAGGAATCTGCAGTAGCAAGCGTTAAAAAAGTAAAACGGAAGTCACGTTTTCGGTCTCTGTCTCCGAGACAAAAGAATCACTCGCCTATGGTGGGTGGGACAAAATTTGAAAAAAGACCCACTCCAAAAGCTTGTTATGGCTGTGGCGAATGGCACTGGTATAGCGACTGCCCGTTTAGACGTAAAACTTGCAGAAACTGTAACAGGCAAGGTCATAAAAAGGCCAAATGTAGATTTAGAACTAAAACGCAAGTAAAAATAGCAAGATCGGATGAGCAAAATCACGGTATTAGGAAATTTTTAGAGGTAAAAATACTCAAACAGACAGTAAAAATGCAGCTCGATAGTGGATCTGACATAAGTATAATAAACACAAAAACGTGGCGAAAGCTGAATAAACCAATCTTGAGGAAGTATTTTTTAGGTTAAATGGCGGGAAGTTTTTCACAAAGATCGACCTCAGTGAGGCATATCTTCAAATCCCGGTTGAAAATGAAAGTTCTAAGTTAGTGTGTATAAATACCCATAAGGGATTATACAAATACGAACGGTTGGCGTTTGGGATAAAAACGGCTCCAGCGGTTTTCCAACAGACTATGGACAATATGTTAGCTGGACTAGACTTCGCTATTGCATACCTCGATGATATTTTAATCAAAAGTGTAACGGTCGAGGAACACAAAGATCATCTGCGTGAAGTATTCAAGAGAATACGCAATTATGGTTTTAAAGTCAAGGAGACTAAATGTGATTTTTTGTTAAAAGAAATCAAATACCTAGGCCATATTGTGAATAAAGATGGTAAAAACCAGATCCTAATCGCTCTTATGCGATTCGGAACATGCCGGAACCAAAAGACGTGGAAACTCTACAAAGCTTCTTGGGTTTGGTGAGTTATTATCAAGATTTCATTCCGAATCTACATAAGTTGCGTGCGCCGTTGAATGAATTACTGAAAAAAGGCAAAGTATGGTGCTGGTCAAAGGAATCCAAGCAAGCGTTTGAAGAAATCAAAGATAAATTAACATCAGATTTATTTTTGACTCATTACGATCCTAAGTTAGAAATCGTAATAGCTTGCGACACCAGCACATACGGGATTGGCGCATGTATTTTACATAGGTGGAAGGACGGAGAAATGAAGCTGATCGCACATGCGAGCAGATCACTACTGCCGGCTGAACGTAGCTATTCGCAAATTGAAAAGGAAGCATTGACAATAATTTTCGCGGTTACCAAATTTCATAGATATATTCATGGGAGACATTTTACACTTCAGACGGATCATAAACCGCTGTTAACCATTTATGGTTCCAAAAAGGACCAGCGAATTTCAGAAACATTCTCAATCTGTGACAATGTATTATTATATAGCGAAAGGGTAGTGATACCCAAGGTATTACAGAAAAGAATTCTAAAAGACTTCCATACGGGACATCCAGGAGTGAACCGGATGAAGAGCCTGATGCGGTCTTACGTATACTGGTCGGGCATGGACTCAGACATCGCGTGCATGGTTAGTAAATGTGAAGGTTGCGCTCTTGCGACGAAATCGCCGCAGGTATTACAGAAACCCTGGCCTAAAACAGACAGACCATGGTCAAGAGTACATATTGATTTTGCCGGTCCAATTGGGAAAATATATTATTTAATAATAGTAGATAGCTATAGCAAGTGGCCTGAGGTTTTCCAAATGAAGCGACCCACGACGGAAAACATTATAAGCAGACTACATGAGCTATTTGCGAGATTTGGTATCGTGGACACAATTGTGACCGATAACGGAACGCAATTCACGTCGAAGGATTTCAAAGAGTTTTGCGAAACGTTTCAGGTGGAACACATAAAAACCCCACCTTATCACACACGGATTAGCGGAAAGGTTCGTGGACACGCTGAAAAGAGCACTAAGAAAAGCAACAGGGACACCCACGAAAAAGGCTTTGCAGTTATTTTTGCAAGTATATAGAATTACACCAAACAAAGCCGCGCCGTCAGCACTGTCGCCGGCCGAACTGATGTTCGCGAGAAAGGTGCGATCGGTTTCGACAAATTAATCCCGACGAAGAAAGTGGATACACCCATCGTGAGCACACAAAAAAGAAGATTCTTGATAAATGAAAAAGTTTATTTCAGGAATTACAAAAATAATACTGCTTCCTGGATGCCAGGGAAAATAAAAGAACGCGTAGGAAACATGCTTTATATGGTTCAAAGGCCAAAATTTGTACACAAAAGGCATGTGAATCAAATAAAGAAAAGACTTTTGGAGGAAACAACTGTTGCGTCTCAAAGGTGGGACGAAAATGTGGAAGATCTGTATGACACATTTCAGCTAGAGATGCCTCAAGGGCAAGAAGTAAATAGTAGAAAATCCACCAGAAAAAGGAAAGCGACGCACCAGTTAACAGTGGATCCGAAAAGGAAAAAGTATGACTGACAGCAAAAGTCTTAGGAGGGGGGTGTTGGGACGCCAGCGCCTATTCGGCTATAATGGACTATTCCATTACTATGTAAAGTAATGGTGGCATCTACGTAGGGGTGTGTGCCGAGCAGCCGATCGACAAGTCAGTCGTAGACTTCCGGTGACGACCCGGAAGTACCCATTGCTCATACTACGTCTTACGACGGTTGAGACGATTAACCCTTATTCTTGTATTGGATACTAATAACCTTTGTAAATACTATTTTCACGGAATACAACAATTAACCTATTCCTGTTGTTGAGTTATTTATTCTTACTCACGACATAACACAATATTTACATATAAGAGTGCTTCGAGAATTTGACGCTGACAAGACATATTGAAGTCAAGAGGTTCAAAGGAAAACAAGGCATAAACTCCCTGACGGGTTTTTAGAAATTGATGACAGGATCATTCTAATTCTAACTATAAATATTTCTGTCAACGTCATATTCCCGCTCATCAATACATAAGTCTCTGGAGAGAAAGTGAGTTCGCGGTCGGTCTCTCTCTCTCTCTCTCTCTCCCTCTCTCTCTCTCTCTCTCTCTCCCTCTCTCTCTCTCTCTCTCTCTCCCTCTCTCTCTCTCTCTCTCTCTGTGTTTTGAGTTTGACTCACTAAATAAAATTGAAGTAATTATCTAAGCATCAGATGTTGTATAGGCAAAAGTTTCTCAAACGTATCAACAACTCCTACGACGCATTCAGCACACCAAAGTACATAACTTGAATTTCTATTCACTTGAAATAAACACAATAAAAAATATTTTCTGTTGTTGAGTTATTTATTCTTACTCAAGACATAACACCCTTGATGAGTCTGACGAGGCTCGCGCTGTTGCTCTGGATATCTCCAAGGCTTTCGACAGGGTTTGGCACTCTGGCCTCCTATGCAAACTACGCGGTTATGTTATTACCGGTCGCCTGCTTGACCTAATCCAATCTTTCTTAAATAACCGCAAAATGAAGGTCGTTCTGAATGGGCGTGCCTCTTTGTCCTACAGCACGCATGCTGGTTTCCCACAGGGCTCTATCCTGGGCCCGACGCTCTTCCTTATTTTCATCAACGATCTCCCAGATGAGATCAAGTCCCAAGTAGGCATCTACGCAGATGACACTACAATATACTCCCGCACCAGTAAGAAACCTGTTGTGGCGGACAGACATAATCTCGCTGCTGACCTTGAGCGGGATCTACACTCTGTTGTCTGTCAACCATTACAGGCAACCTCTCCTGCTTCCCATAAGCATGGACCAAGCGATTCTCCCGGAGAGTAATACACTACGCCTCCTCAGACTTACCCTGTCCTCAGACCTCAAATGGAACCACTATATTGAATCCATAGCAAAATCTACTGCTAAGAAGGTTGGGTCACTATGTTGATCCAGGATGTTTTTTCCACCTGAATCCATCCTGCATATATACAAGTCAACCATCCGTCCGTGCATGGAGTACTGCTGCCATTTATGGTCAGGTGCCCCTGCCGTTCTCCTCAGTGTTCTTGACAGGCTCCAAAGGAGAGTCTGTAATGTAATAGGTACTGATCTGGCCACTCAACTGCAGCCACTTCCCCGTCGTCGAAATGTGGCCTCCCTTTGTCTGTTCTATAAATACTTTCATGGCTTCTGCTCAGACGAACTTAAGTCACAGGTGTTTACTCGTGCAACCAGACTGGCAACTGGGTCCCACCCATTCACAGTCAAGTTAACCAAATGCAGACGACAATTCTACTCCTGCAGCTTCTTCTCTCGCACTTCCCGCCTGTGTAACTCGCTCCCATATTCTTGCTTTTCTGACGGCTACAACCTCCAGAAATTTAAATGCAATACTCATCTACTAACCACTGGACTCTAGCTCTCTCCCCACCCCCATATAACTTTCCCTTTCTCTCCACCTATGTATCTGTCTTCGCACCTGCTTTCTCAGCTTTCTATTGTTTCTTTCTAACTAGTTTGTACTCCTCACTCTTTTCTAATTAATCTTTTTACATTAATGTAGCCCCCTGCACATTAATGGCGTTTCCGCCTTGCTCGGGGTGAAATGATTAAAAAAAAAATTACATGCGTGGAATATTTCAGACGGTAAAGTGGGCAACAGCGTATGCGTTTGTTTATAAAGGAGCGCTTTTCTGTTTAAGTGTTTTTAATTAGGTTCGCTTTATTGAATTCAAAGTTGTGTCCCATGTCGTTTCGATGTAAAAAGAAGAGAATTAGAACATCTGTTTAAACACAAGTCTCTCTTTTGTTCGTAGATGAGCGTTTTTAGATTACGCGATGTCTCTCCCAAGTGCTCGCTTTTGCGCTGTAGACATTTTATCTGATAAATTCCAGCAAATGAAATGGTGTTTGGTATGTTTTTCTTCCTGATTTTATCACCAACAGATTCTTGGAGGAGGTGGTGGTGGTGGTGGTGGTGGTGGTAAAGATCCCCTAGTGTTAGGGGGTCGTTAATTTGTTTACTAGTTTAAGATTTTTTCTTCTAATTATTTCACCCAAAGCAAAGCAGAACTGCCACTGGTGTTCAGGGGGTTAGATAAGAGGTGAGTGATGAGAAAAAGGAACAAGATACAGGGGAGTCAAGAAATGAGTAAGAACAGGATGAGGATATAGGTGGGAAGAGGGCTGCATGAGAGCGGAGTGCAAAGGAAGAAGAACATATTACAAGGGATGTCAGGGAAAGGATAGGAGTCAAGAAGATGAGATGGTAATTGACTTTGCATTTAAATTCTTGGAGATTGTAGCTTTCAAGGAAGCAAGTATACGGAAGGGAATTCCATAGGTGGGAAGTGCGAGCAAAGAAGTCAGTGATCACCTGTTGTTAACGACCATTTTTCTATGCACAGACGATTTGCTAAGGTTAATTGACTCTTACTGAGCGAACACATTCAGAACGCGACCAGCAACTAACATCAACGAGTGAAAATCACTGATCAAGCGACCACTTTTAAAAAAATTCATTTTGGTCGTACACTGCAAACTTTTAAATTAGGAAAAACTAAATGAGTAATCTATTTCATTTTGATTTGATCTCAGCCAGGAACTTTGTTATTGTAGTGTCTGTCATCGCACCTGCATTCTCAGCTTTCTATTGCTCCTTTCTAACTAGTTTGTACTCCTCACTCTTTTCTAATTAATCTTTTTTACAGTTATGTAGCCCCCCGCACATCAGTGGCATTGCTCGGGGTGAAATGATTAAAAAAAAAGTACATTGCCTGAGTTCACCTCATGGTCAAACATCGGCTGTTTTGTACAATATGTATTGCATTTGTTCAAGGAATTTATCACAGTGTCTGTAATGACTTGGATAAATTCAGGAATTGGGAAAATCACAATTATGTTCCTTTCTTAAATGTCTATCTCTTTCGTTCCTTTATGTTTTGTCTATCTATCTACTCTATTTCTGTCTGGGTATATCTATCTCTATCTCTCTGTTTCTCCCACGATCGCTATCAGTTTTTGTCTGCTTTTTTTTGTTTTATTTTTCATATATTATCGCAGATTCTCTTTTGCTATCATTCACTTCTAAGAAAAAAAACTGAAACCGTATACGTCGCGAATTTTTCAACCTGCATATTTTAGTACAGGCATGAAAAGGAAAGCAAGAACTGACTTTTTTAAAGTTCACTTAATAAATATTTTTGTGAATAAATATTTTGGTCTCTTGTTGACCGTTGTAAATACGTTTTTTAAAATGAATTATGCTGAATAAATTTCTTTAAAGTTAGGCCATTTTCTTATGTTCTCATTTATTTATTACCAGATTACATGGTAAAATTCTAATATGTACATTCTGATGAGTAGAATATACGTTCCTGGCGTAAATAGGTCATGACTATGAGCCTTTAGTGAGAGATCACCTGTCGTATGCGACCAGTTTTTGTGGCAGACGGGTTCCACTGGATATCCGAATTACTAACCACTGTTTCTTCTCTTTCAATACCACTTTCTACAAAAAATTCGACTTAGACATGGGGTCATCTATTACTGGCGTTCTCATTTGCCTCTTTCTGGAATTCTTACAATCCGGCCCATTCAAACCCATCATACCTTACAGACCTACGTACCTAAGGTACATAAAGTACGTCCTCTTATTTTTACCTCATGATACTAACTTATTAAGTATAATAAAAATAAAAATAATAATGAAGCGCAATAAATTTCAATTCACAAACGAATTTAAAACAAACAACTTTCTACTTTTTCACGACATCATATCAATGCGCAACAATGATAAATTAGATTTTAAAGTTTCAGTCAGTCAGTTAAGTGCCATACGAGACATGACTGACTAAGCAGGAGATTATCCCGCAGTAGGTTGCCATTGCTTTCTGAGGTAGATTGGCTGCCAGCCAAGGCTATAGAACCCAATCTGTCCTGCTATTTAACCCATAACTGGAGGGAAGAGACGAGATTAATACCTTTCCCAAGGGTATTTGCGCGTAAGTGAATGTAATGGATTCAACTGGAATTCGAATTTTAAAGTTTACCAAACCCTTAAACAAAACAACCTAATCAATTTCTATTCCTACCACACACAGAGAATCAAATCTTACTAATCAGAGGATTTTACCTTTGAGAAAAACCTCCTGGCCCTACAAAGGGAACCAACCTTCCGAGCATTAAATTTAGCTATGGATTCAATGTAGTCATTCCACTTGAGGTCAGCTGAGAGATTTAGGCCGAGGAGCACTTTTCCTGGCATCATAGTGTCTCTCTGGCTCCTATCATTGGATCCGTGAACTTTTCCTAGCATCAATATTTTGTTCAGTGGATTTAAGACTGGGATCAATGTAGTATAAGCACTTTCTTTGTAATTAAAATGACACTCTCTTGTCTTTGACTTGTGTATTATCTGTGCACCGAGAATCATAGTGTCTCCTCCTAGTTCCTGTCTAGGATCAGTGTAATATCTTTGCACACATGTGAAAATCAACGCTCTTAATTACAGCGGAATATTCCAGTTTATAATATACAGGGTGAGGCAGAGAGGAAGGGCGTTTTTGAAAAAAAATCACAAAATCCATAATTTAAAAAATGTTATTGACATCAATGTGTTCGTATTGAATTAGCATTTGACAAAATCAAGTGCGGAAAACGACATACCTCAATTCCGTTTTAATTGATGCATTTCTGAATGCGTTCTTGGAAGCTGGTCACCGCGCTGTTTCCAGCATTGCTCTGTCGATTTGGGCGACTTCCACGCCAATAGATTCCTTCAAATCGTTGAGTATAAATGTGTTTATGTTCATGTACTTGAGATTTTCCCACAAGAAATAATCACACATGGAAAAATCAAGGTACCCGTGTTGTTAATAAACTGTCGTCGGCGAACATGCGGTGCTCTGTCGTCTACAGCGCCATGGCTTCAACTGCGAAGAAGAAATATGCTAAGACACCAAAGACCTACCCCTGGGGCTGAATAATAACCATTTCAAAAACGTCCGTCCTCTCTACATCATTCTGTACAAGCAGACGAGGTGTATTATATATATATATATATATATATATATATATATATATATATATATATATATAGGGATTTTCTGAAAACGTTTTCTGTCAGATTTTATAATGCGAGTTCTTTTTTCATCCCTTCCTGAGAAGGATGAAATATTTTCTGTATTCCCTCAGATATAAGATGACCTTGATATTAATATTTTATGTGTTTTATGCTTTGAAGTCCTCGTGAAAGTAATTCATTCAAATACAGAAATGACTAAAAGTTATTATGGAAAAGTGAGTGCATTTCCGGAGACTGTCAAAACCTGATATTTCTATGAAATGTTGAAATCCTCACGGTATTCAGTATTATTGAAGTTATCGCTAACATTTTTTGTCGAGTTTTACAAACTCTACTTTTATTCAATTTCGCAAACAAATTGATGAAATTTGAATAAGCTGATTTGTTTAGAAAGCTACTTTGAGAAAAACGCTTATTCGAGGTTTTAATAATTTCTTTAATTTAATTTAATTTTATAGGACTTTATGATAAACAATATTTAAAAAAACATTTTTCCTTTTTAACAGCGAAGAATAAATTCTTAGAATTTCTTACTCTTGAGCATGCCACATACAAGTGGCCATGGGTAAATATTTGTGTTTGTACTTTTGTTTAATGATATATCAATACCTCTGTGGGTTATTTAATGCCAAAAAGTAGGGTTTTAAGATGTTTTTTAATGCTCAGTTATAGTAAGAAGGGTGATTTAGTTTGATTTTGATAAAAAAGGATTTTTTCTATTTCAGAAAACTGAAGTTGTCTTCCAGTTTTGTATTCAAAATGCATTGTTGGCAATATTTTTTTCCTTAAAAATGTATTGTTCGTAATATTTTTCCTTAAAAAATGTATATATATTTCTATAAAAGTTTATTTTTATGTATATATTTCTATAAAAGTCTATTTGTATGTTTATATTTCTATAAAAGTCAGTTTTTGTGCTTTCATAGTGATCTGACCCCAGTTTGGGGATAAACTATTTGCCCCTAGTTGGGACCCTAACAAGTGCTACCACTCCGGGACAGGGTGGACCTGGGAACAACAGAAATTAGGAGGTGGTTCCATGCTCCTCACAACCTCCCAAACAGAAAGCATAATAAACTCTCGGGTGCGATAGAATAAGCCAAACATTTCTTCATATTCTTTAGCAATGTATTTTATATATGAATTCCACTTGTTGTCTGGGGTGAACTTGATACCCAATAGAAGAGAACTACCACCGTTCAGCCTGACTAGGGAAAACTTGGAGTCTTATCGTTGATAATTAAACAATACTGTCATGGGGTTTTTAGGTGCTGGAAGATACAACCAGATTATTTTTCTGTCGACTTAGTCGGCCTGCGCGGCTCTATCAAATTGGTTTTGAAAGTGTGTCTATAAAGAGGGTTTTCATCGACATAGAATATTCTTAAGTATGTTGCTTTTTTATAAACAAACAAAAAGAAAGAAATAGGACTTAGAGGATCACAACATACCATGAGCTGTACGTAAGTGGATCCACCGATGGTATTTTTCCAGAAAATAAATATTTAAATTAAAACACGATTCTTTTTAATAGGCCTGCAAGGATTCCATCAAATTGGTTGTGAAAGTGCGTCTATAAAGAGAGATATTATCTACAAAGAATATTTCTAAGTATGTCGTTTTTTTAAAAACAAAAAAAAAACAAACAAAAAATAGGACTTAGAGGATCTCAGCATTACCATCGGATGTACGCAAGTGAATCTACCGATAGTATTTTCCCAAAAAATAAATATTTAGATTAACAAATGATTCTTTTTAAAGAAAATTTAAAAAAAGGCTTAGAAAACAAATTTTTCATTTGATCAGATTTTGGGATGCGATTAGGTCTAATAACTTTTCAGAAACGTCATTCACATGAGAGTGTATCAATCAATGCCAAACACTATCGAGATTCATTTTAGACTGCACCATCATTTCATTAGCTGCATAGTATGTAATTCGTTACGGCTACATACGGTTTTTAAATTCAGAATTGTACTTCTTAAAAACTGGTAATAAACACAGGCGCTCAATGTCTTTTACTAGTTAACCCATAGCTGAGGAAATCCATGGATTCATATATTTCACAGTAGTATTTGCGTAAAAGTGAATGTTACGAAAATCGACTGGAATTCGAACTGGGCTGTCAGATTTCTCAATCCGAGCCGCTATTCGATTCATTACACCACCCGTACATCCAGACATAAAAAAAGAAACTCGTGCCTTTTCAGTTTTCAGATAAATAACAGACCTATTGGCAAGTGGCTCAGTGTAGGTTAATGGCCGAATATGTTCTCCGAAATCAATTAGATATGGAATTTTGGCTTTTAAACGCATCCTCATATTGATGAAGGCTGAGTGCATACAGAGACCTAATCTCTAGGTGGTTCACATATACTGGGGCGGCCCCAAATGATTGTTTGCTCTTTGCAGTTAGATAAGTTCAGATACTTTCAGGTTTAACTGACTTTAATCAAAACTTCAATAAAAATGATCGCTCTTTTACATTCTGGTAGCAATGAATAGCGTGGATGAATTATTATTAAAGAAAGAGATAAAGATTTCCACCAATTCATAATAAACGCATCATTTTCCTCCTATCAAGCAACTAATTTATTTTACTATTGTTCAACTAATAAAAAACCCAAGAATCACGCAATGCAGATGTTTCCTGAATGAGCCTGTTATAAGGGCATAGAAGGAGGGAGTGAGAAGTGTATATGATGAGTATAGGTAGGATAGATAACGATTGATCTTGACGAGGTTAAGAGCGTAGTGATCGGGGAATTTCAGTTAGAATGATTTCCTATTGGATTGCCAAGTAGATATTTCTAAATGAAAATAGAGTTGTTCTTTTGTTAATACTGCACAGTAAGATGTGCATCATATGAACTGTTCTGGTGTCCAGTTTTTGTGCTCTCTTCCCTATGATAGTCTCTTTTTCTAATTGGCTGGCCGAAGCAAAGTCTTCCTGGCTGCCTTGTGAAATTTTGCAAAGTAATAACAAAAGTACCATTCTATTTTCATTTAGAATTATCCACTTGGCAATAAATGCTAAAAATAGTATGAAATACATTATTTGTTTTAAAAAACTGGGATGGCCTAATAATTATGACCGGTAGTGTACATGCCAGCAGTCGAACGAAAGGATGTTGTGGATAGCCATGATCGGCCACGGTACATAGAAGTAGAAAATAATGTTATGTGAACCTACTCTGTAGTAAATGAGAACTGAAATGATATTATGCAGTTTTATAAAAGGCTTCTCACCGAAGTTGGCATTCGTTAATGGCAAATGAATATGAAAGACTTTCTGGCGTTTTTTCGTGAACAAATAGAAAAAAAATACTTGCATTGTTTTTGCTTTAAAATTTCGTTTCTTTTATTTTTCTTATTGAGAATCTCACATTTCTTCGTTTAAAATATTTATATTTTTTTAGTTTGTTTTCATTTATTTCGCTTTTCCGCTCTGCAATGGTATTTTTAAAATGTTATTTATTTTAAGAAAGCGTTGAAAAAATATATATGAAATTGAAAACTAATTCTCTGAGAATTGTTTCTCACCGAAACATTAGTCCCAGAGTTTTTAAAACACGCTTTTTTTCCCTTTCGAATGAATATCTACAAAGAAGTGTCTACATAAAAAAGAAACTAAATCATCCTAAAGGTCATGTTCGATTTCCGGTTGTCTAAAAGCTGGTAAATATGAAGTCTGCCTAGAATATATCTACTTATTTTAAGTATCTGGTGAACCGGTTGCGCTGCCTTGATTTAACTTGGCCATCTATTATCAATGATCTTTTTGGGCATGCTTGAACAGACCTCCCATTTGTGTTGCACATCACTGCATGCGATTGTGTACTGCATTCGCAATGATCAAAGCAGCAAATTTATCCCGTTTGATGCAAAATATTGCATTGTGTGTCTCAAGTGTGTCAGATGCCCCTCCGAAAATTTAAATTTCTCTCCTTACTACTTTTGGATTTTTTAACACGCTCTTAAAAATGCCTACAATTCTAAACTACCGATTTATATTTTTATTTATAATAACGATCCGATTTCATTGGGCGATTGTTACACAGAAAGAACGGCACATCTTAGCATAATTTCAGCGCAATACCTTTAAAATGCACTAACTTTAAAATTAAAGCAGTTTCGAAGTAAATTTTAATTCAAAAACTGACCCTATAAGTGATTAGATTAATCATAAGTTGGATATTCCCTCAAATCTATTAACTCATAAAATTACGGAGTAGCTTCCCTTCTACCTGCACTCTTTTCCTTAGCCATAGTGGCAAAACAATGGTGATACTTTAATAATAAAAGAATAAGAATCAAACTTTCCAATAATAATATACATTATGTATATCTTGTAAATTACTTCAGATCGAGTCTTTAAAAATATCTGAATTCAGCACCTTTAAACTGTCTTGAAGGAGGCAGAAAAAAGGATAACATCATTTTTACTCTCCCCTGTTCTCGCTACTATCAACGATGAAATGATGCAGCATTTCACATCCTACAACCTATTCTCTGACAAAACAGTACGACTTCTCTTTCGCTAGGAGTACCGTTGATATGCTAACGACCATCACCGAATACATATACCAGACTCTCGATAGGAACGACGAAACTCGAGCTGTTACCCTGGATATCTCTAAAGCGTTTGATAGGGTTTGGCATGCTGGCCTTCTGAACAAGATACAGAGCTATGATATAAATGGACGCTTTTTCGATCTAATCTAATTGCTCCTGTCAAATCGTGTAATTAAGGTCGTATTAAACGGGCATACTTGCAGATCCTATCAGACTAAATCAGGGTGACCCCCAAACCGAGGGCTTACGATTCTCCTGATCTTCATCAATGATCTTCCTGATGCAATCATTTCACAAGTAGACATCTACACTGACGACACCGCTATTTACTTTTGTCTCATTGAGAAATTTATCAAGGCTGACAAAGTAAATTTCACTGCTGCTCTTGAAAAGGACCTCCAAACTATGGTGGACTGAGGCAAAAAATGGCTCGTAAATTTATTGCTACCGAAACGAAGCTGTTATTCATTAGGCACCATATACAGACTTTTCTATCTCTCCTCAGCATGGATCAGGCTAGTTTCTGAGAAAGCAGTACACTACGCTTCCTCGGCTTCACCCTCTCAGCCGACCTCAAGTGGAACGACAACATCAAATGAACAGTTACTGCTAGGAAGTTTGGGTCATTGTGCCGGGACAGGACGTTTTTCTCGTCAGAATCTATTTTTCACATATACAAATCTGTCATTCGTCCGTGAATTAAATACCGTTGCAGTATCTGGTCGGGCGCTCCTGCTGTACAACTTGCGGTTCTCGACAGAAGTTAAAGGAGTATCTGCATTGCAATCGATCTTTAGCCACTTTCTCACCGATGAGATGTGGCTTCCATCTGTCATTTTTTTAAGAAGTATTTTCACCGCTTTAGCTCTGACGAATTTATCTCCCAAGTTCCCTCTCTACACGAATTTACTCAAACTACTAAACTGATATCGACTCGGAACGACAAATCGGGGAGTCGAGTTCGAATTCCAGTTAAATTCCTCGCATTCACTTACGTGCAAATATCCTTGGGAAATTATTAATCCGTCTCTTCCCTTCAGTTATGGGTTAAATAATAGAACAGATTGGGTTCTATTTATATATTTCTCTTCTTCATTTAGATATTCATGACTACATATTCTCAACCGGTCCCACCCGCCATCAGAATAGATCAGACTAGTCTCCCTGAAAGCAAAACACTGCACCTCCTCGGCCTAAATCTCTCAACTGACCTCAAGTGGAATGACTACATTGAATCCATAGCTAAATTTAATGCTTGGAAGATGGGTTCCCTTTGTAGGGCCAGGAGGTTTTTTTCTAAGGTAAACTCCTCTTATTAGTAAAGATTTGATTCTCTGATTGTGGTAGGAATAGAAATTGATTAGGTTGTTTTTGCTTAAGGGTTTGGTAAACTTTAAAATTCGAATTCCATTTGAATCCTCTGCATTCACTTACGCACAAATACCCTTGGGAAAGCTATTAATCCGTATCTTCCCTCCAGTTATGGGTTAAATAGCAGGACAGATTGGGTTCTATAGCCTTGGTCGGCAACCAGTCTACCGCAGAAAGCAATGGCAACCTACTGCGTGATAATTTTCTGCCCAGTCAGTCATGTTGCTTTCAAGACAAGATCGTGTATCACGTATGACACTTAACTGACTAGATTGACAACTCGGTTCCACCCTTTCACAGTCAAAAGTAACCACCACCTCTACTCATTGAGTTTCTTTTCTTGCACTTTCTGCCTGTACAACTCCGATTCATATACTTGCTTCCTTGATAGCTAAAATCACCTAAATTGCAAGTCCAACGTCAAATACCATGTTTTATCTCCCTGGTTCCTAACTTTCTTTTATCCTTTCCTTGGCACCACTTGAACCTTGTTCTTCATCCATCTCTCTCTACTCTCACGTAACGCCCTGTGAACCAGTATTCCTGTCTTTGTCTTATCCTTTCTCCGACACTCCCTGTATCTTGTTTTTCTTTCTCCTTGCTCTCCTTTCATCTAACTCCCTATGCATCAGTGGCGGTACTGCCTTGCACAGGGTTAAACGATTATAAAACAAATTTATTCGATGATCGCATATTTCAAGTTTTTTGTTATTCTATGATATTCCATATGATATTCTACATGATATTCTATGTGACATTCTACGATTTCTGCTATTAGCACGTAGCCCAGTACTACCTGCTGTGTAGTCGGGTCATCGGCAACAAAATCCGTGTCCTGATCAAGCTTTTCCCTTAAGGAGTGGGTGGGTATCCACGCAGCAAGATTAAAGAAAATATATGTGAAAGGGTGAATGACTCTTCTTGTAAGGTCAACAATTATGTAGCCCAATTGTGTAGACAGGACAGTCGGTGAGGTGATGACACAGCATCATTTGGTGAAGTGAATCCTAGAAAGAAGTCAACGATCAAATCGAAGGGTTCCCATGATAGAAACGACTTACATGTCTGTGACCAAGGTTAGTCTACAAATTTCAACTTACATCTTGCAACCCTCAAAATAAAAGCTCAGCTGATGTCCAACGGTTTAATTTTTAGATTTCATATTTTTTCTTTTAATATTTAATCTTTAGATTTTAAAATTTTCAATTCTTACCGTCTATTTTGTCTTTAAACTTTACAATTTTTATGTGCCGTTTAATTTTAAAATTTCTTAATTTTTACCTGTCTTTTAATTTTAAAATTTCACAATTTATACCAGACGTTTAAATTTTAATTTCATAAGACGAACACTTCTACTCGAATAGTTACTTTTCTCGCACTTTCCTCCTGTGGAATGGAATTCCCATTTGTTTACTTAATCCCCCAAATTTAAATGCAACGTCAATTGCCATCATCTATCTACTTGAATCCTATTAGGTTTTTATCATTTCATCAATACCCTCTATACTCAGTCTTTTCTCTCAACATAATCCCCTACACACTTGTGGCAGTCCCACATTGCTTATGGTGAAATGATTAAAAAACATTACTTTTAAATTTTACAATTTTTACCTTCCACTTATATGTTTTAACTTTATATTTACTAAATAATTAATTCATAAATTTCTCAATTGTTACTTTTTTTTTAATTTTACAATTTTTACCCGGCTTTTAATTATTACATTTCTAATTTTTTCCCCTGAAATTTACTATTTAATTCTACAATATTTACCTACCCTATAATTTTACAATTTTTACCTGCCCTTTGCCATGAAGATTTTAAAATTTTTACCTGCCCTTTACTTATTAAATTTAACATTTTTTTCTAAAATTTAATTGTTTAATTCATGATATTTACCTAAAGTTTAAATTTTAAATTTCACAATATTTTCTAGATATTTATATTGTTTATTTAACAATTTTTACCGTGTTTGTTTTATACTTTTTCAGAAGGAAGTCAGTATAAATATTTAAATCTTTCTTCTTTATCTTTCAAACATATGAAAAGTATTAACAATGTAGCTTTTAATCTGAAAATAAAACAACATGACAGAATGTGTTCTTAGCAGCCAAACATGGTGGATGAAAAATAGCTAGCTTATTGAAAATGGCCAAGTCTTCTAAAGGCTAAAGTTCAGAATGAGCTGAAAGCCTCTGATGATGACGTATCATCCGTGGTTAAGATGTTAGAAACATGAAATTTGCTACTTGTTATTATAGTGACGGTCACGTTAGAGGTCAAAAGGAAAGTTGGATTCATGCAGGTCGACCAGGATAGCATCAGAAACAACTCTAGCAAGTTGATGACAATTATTTCTAATGCATACATTGAGCTATTGGATACGATAACCAGTCAGTAATATTAGCAATATATATATATATAGCAAAAGTAATAGATTCTTTATTCAGTAATCTAACTGATTTTAGCACTTTAAACATTATTTTTCAAGAAGACTGATATTAGAGTAGATGCTCTCTTAATTTATTAAACAGTATATTTATTTATTTTCATTTATCAAAACCTGAATATTCAAGAAATTAAACAGAAATATTAGTTCTCTGGCAGAAAGAACTGTCGTTAGATCCAAAATGCATTAATCAACTGAGTTATGAAGAAGTTTTCTGATCAATCAAGGCTGGATAAAAGTCCTTCTCATCATAGACTCTCAAAATTCAGCCGTGCTTGATCAGCAAAAGTTATTTGGAGCTCAGTTGGTCAATGCATGTCAGATCTAATGACAGATCCCTCTGTCTAGGGCTAAACTATTTTCTGAATAGTCAGGTCAGGAGATGAAAATAAGAAATAAGACAGGCCAGATAGGACAGAAATATTAGCTGACATAAACTCAGATATCACAGCAATATTAAACTGCACCAGACTAGATATGACAGCAATAGTTGATGGCACCAGATATAAAAAAATATTAGATGACACCAGACCAGGTAACACAGCAATATTAGATGTCACAAAGCCAGATTATACAGCAGTATTCAATGGCACAAGATCCGATATGACAGAAATATTAGATGACACCAGACCAGACATGACAGAAATGCTCAATTGCACCAGAGCATATATGACAGCAATATTAGATGACACGAAACCAAATACAACAGCAATACTCAATGACACCAGACCCTATATGATAGCAATATTAGATGTCATAAACCCAATAAGAGAGCAATATACAGTGGCACCAGACCAGATATACAAGCAGTATTAGGTGACACCATACCAGATATGACAAGAATTTTAAATGACATCAAGACCAATATATATAACAGAATTATTCAATAGCACCAAACCAAATATGAGAGAATATTTGATGACACCAGAATAGATACGACAGCAAGCCAGATTTAACAGCAATATTCAGTAGCACCAGACCAGATATGACAGCAATATTAGATGAAACTAACCAGATATGACAGCAATATTTGTTGGCACCAGACTAAATGTGACAGCAGTATTAGATCACACAAACTAGACAAGAGAGAAATATTCAGTGGCACCAGACCAAAAATGAGAGGAATATTAGATAACACCAGTGTAGATATGACTGCAATATTCAATGGCACCAGACCAGATATGAGAGCAGTATTATGTGAAACCAGACCAGTTACAACAGCAGTATTAGATGACAGCAAGACAGATATGACAGCAATATTCAATGGCACCACCTCAGATATGGCGGTAATATTAGATGAAACTAACCAGATATATTAGCAATATTCAATGGCTCAGATCCAAATATTTCTGCAGTATTAGATGACAGCAACCAGATATGACAGCAATATTCAGTGGCCCATTTCCAAATATTTCAGTAGTATTAGATAGCACCAGACCAGATATGACAGGAACATTTGATGTCACCAGACCAGATATAACAGCAATATTCAATGGCACCAAAGCAAATATAACAACAAGGTTAGATGATACCAGACACAACTTAAATATTAGATGGCACCAAGGTCGATATTATATCAATATTCAATGGCACTAGGCCAGATATTATAAGATATTAAATGACAGCATAAGGGACATGACAGGAATCTTAGATAACATCAAGCCAGATATGACAGCAATATTAGATTAGGCTAAGCCAGATATGACAGCAATATCAGATGATACCAGACAAGATATGACAGAAATATTAGGTGACACCAAACCAGATATGGCAGCAATATTCAATGGTACCAAGGCAAATATTACAGAAATATTCAAGACCAGATATGACAGTCATATTAGATGACTCTAACCAGATATGATAGCATTATTCAATGGCACCAGACCAGATATTTCAGCAGAATTATATGACAACAGACCAGATACATTTGATGACACCAGACCAGATATGACAACAATATTAGGTAACGGTAAGCTAAATATTACAGAAATATTCAATGGCACCAGACCAGATATGACAGCAATATTATATGACACCAGATCAGACATGACAGCAATAGTAGATGACACACGACAAGACAAGACAGCAATATTAAATGACACCATGCTAAATAAGACAGCAACATTCAATGGCACTAGTCCAGATATGACAGATATATTAGATGAAACCAGACAAGACATGACAGCAATATTAGGTGAACGAAGCCAGATATGATAGCAAATATTCAATGGCACCAGACCAGATATGACAGCAACATTAGATGACACAAACTAAATATATTAGCAATATTTAGTTGCACCAGACCAGATATATTTTTTTATAAGCGTTTCACCCCGAGCAAGGCATTTCACTGCCACTACTGTGCAGGGGGCTACATAGAGTGGAGAAAGGATGGTTAAATATAGGAAATGTCAGAGGGTGGGTGATAGGCGGGTAAGGATACCGAGAATGAGGGTTGGGTAGATGAGAGTGTTCTGAGAATAATTGGAAGTTAATGTGATAGGAGGTGTCTATTGACCATACATTTAAACATCTGGAGATTGTAGCTGTCGAGAAAGCAGACTTGTGGAAGGGAATTCCACAGGCAGGAAGCGCGAGAAAAGATGCTGTTGGAGTAGAAATTACGGTTACATCTTATCTGTTTAACTGTAAAAGGGTGGGACCTAGTTGCCAATCTAGTATCTCGTGTAAATTCGTGCTTAGGCGGCACCAGTGATCTAAGTTCATCGGAGCAGAAGCCATGAAAGTACTTGTAGAAGAGGCACAGGGAAGCCACATCACGCTGGTGAGAGAGTGGTTGCAGCCGGTCTGCCAAGTCAGTATCAACCACGTTACAGATTCTCCTTTGTATTTTCTCAAGAAGCCCAAGGAGAGTAGCAGGGGCACACGACCAGATATAGTAGCAGTATTCAATACATGGGCGGATGGTAGATTTGTATATGTGCAGGATAGATTCAGGAGGGAAAAACTTCCGGGTCCTGCACAGAGAGCCGACTTTCATAGCGGCAGATTTGGCAATGGATTCGATATAGTCATTTGAGGTCCGCCGAAAGTGTAAGGCCAAGGAGGCATAGTCTTTTAATCTCTGGGAGGCAATCCTGTTCCATGCTAATGGGAAGTAGATGCGATTGTCTATGGTGGTTAGTTGATAACAGCTTCGTTTTAGAAGCATTGAAATTTATTAGCCATTTCCTACCCCAGGCCACTACGGATTGGAGGTCCTTTTCAAGCTCGGCAGCGATGTTCGCTTTGTCGCCCACACCGGGTTTTTGATCGAGTCTATGTGAGAAGGATTACATGACAACAGACCAGACCTGGCAGCAATATTAGATGACTCCAAGCCAGATCCAAAAACAATATTTAATGGCACCAGATGAGATATGACAGCAATATTAGATGATAACAAACCAGATAAGACAACAATTATAGATGACACCAAGCCAGATCTTACAGCAGCATTCAATAGCACCAGACTAGATACGACAGCAACATTAGATGTCATTAAGTAGATATGTTACAAATATTCAGTGGCACCAGACAAGATATAACAAAAGCATTAAATGACACCAGACCAGACCAGACCAGACCAGAGCAGACATGACAGGAATATTAGATGGCACCGAGCAAGTTACGACAAAATATTCGATTGCACTAGAGCAGATATGACATAAGTATTAGATAACACTATACCAGATATGAAATCAATATTAGATGACACCAGATACGACTGCAATATTAGATGAACCAACCCAAATATGACATCAATATTCAGTGGCATCAGACCAGACACAAAATGTCATCAATATTCAATGGTATTAGTCCAGATATGACAACAATATTAGGTAACACCAGAACAGATTCGACAGCAATATTAGATGACGCCAAACCAGATACGACAGCAATATAAGATTACAGCTAGTCAGATATGATAGCAATATTCAATGGCACCAGTACAGATATAACAGCCATATTAGATGACAACAAACTAAATACGAAAGCAATATTCAATGATACCAGACCATATATGAGAGCAATATTAGATGACACGAAGCCTGATATGAGAGCAATATTAGATGACACGAAGCCTGATATGAGAGCAATATTCAATAGCAGCAGAGCAGGTTGACAGTAGTATTAGGTGTCACCAGACCAGATCAGACATTATAGAATATAAGATGAAATCAAGCAAGATATAACAACATCATTTAATGGCACCATACAAGATACGAGAGCAATATTAGATGACACCAGACCAGATAGGACAGCAATATTAGATGACACCAGATCATATACCATGGTCACTATTCAACGAAACCAAACCAGATAAGATAGCAATATTAGATGACATCAGTCCGGATATGACAGCAAGATGACACAAAGCCATATATGAGAACAATATTTAATGGCAGCAGAACAGATACGACATCAATATTAGTTGATACCTGACCATTTATGACATCAATATTCCAGTCCAGATATGACAACAATATTACGTAACATCTGAACAGATTCGACAGCAATATTATATGAGACCAAACCAGATACGAGAGCAATATTAGATGCAACCATGGATGATATGAAAGCAATATTCAACAGCATCAAACCAGATATAACAGCAATTTTAGATGACACCAAACCAGATACGAACGAAATATTTAATGGCACCAAAACAGATATTGCAACAGTATTAGATGTCATCAGACCAGGCATGACATAAATATTAGATGACACCATGCAATATATTACAACAATATTCAATGGCTCCAGACCAGATATGAGAGCAATATTAGATGATACCAAGCCAGATACGAAAGCAATATTCAATGGCACCAGATCAGATATGACAGTAATATTACAGGACATCAGTCTAGATACGAAAGCAATATTAGATGCAACCAAGGCATATTTCCAAGTAATATTTAATAGCACCAGAAGAGATATGACTGCAATATTAGATGACTCCAGTCCAGATATGACAGCAATATAAGATGACACCATGTCAGATATGAGAGCAATATTCAATGGCACCAGGCCATATATGAGAGCAATAGCAGATGTCACCAGACCCGATACGACAGTAATATTAGATAAACCAAACCAGATGTGGCAGCAATATTCAATGGCACCAGGACAGATATGACAGCAGCATTAGATGTCATCAAACCATACATGACAGAAATATTAAATGACACCAAGAAAGATATGACAAAAATATTTAATTACACTAGACCAGATACAACAGCAATATAATATGACACCAGACCAGATACGACAGCAATATGAAATGCCACCAAGCCAGATATGCCAGCAATATTAAATGGCACCAGACTAGATATGACAGCAGTATTAGATCTCACCAGACCAAATATGACAGAAATGTTAGATGACACTAAGCAATATATGACAACAATATTAAATGGCGTCCGACCAGATGAAAGATCAATATTAGATGACACTAGATCAGATATGATAAAAATATTCAATGGCATCAGACCGGATTTGACAGTTATAATAGATGACAACAGTCTAGATACAACAGCGATATTTAATGACACTAAGACATATACGAAAGTAATATTCAATGGTATGAGAGCAGATATGACATAAGTATTAGATATGACAGCAACATACAATGTCACCAGACCAGATATGACAGCATTATTAGATTACACCATCTAGATATGACAGAAATATTCAATGCCACTATTAGATGACGCCATGCTAGATATGACATTAAGATTAGATGATACCAGACCAGATATGACAGCAATATAAGATGACACAAGATCACATACGAAAATCAACATTCAATGGAAACAGACCAGATAGGACAGCAATATTAGATGACACTAAACCGAATGCTACAGCAATCTGATACTAAGTCAGATATGATAGCAATATTCAATGTCAACATTACAGATACGAAAGCAATATACTTGACACCAGAGCAGATACGAGAGTTATATAAGATGACACCAGACCAGTTACGACAGCAATATTCAATGGCACCAGACCTGATATGACAGCAATAATAGTTGACACCTGGCCAGATATGACAGCAATATTCAATGGCACCAGGCACACACACACACACACACACACACACACACACACACACACACACACACACACATATATATATATATATATATATATATTTAATGTTCCTAGTAGAAACAACATCAGAAAAAAAACAAAAAACGCTGGACGATTTTCCCTCAACGCTGTTATTTTTAACTATTAGCACTCTCCGGCAATATTTATTGATTTAAAAAGCGCTGACTACAACTTTAATAAAACCTAAACATATGAAAGTGAACTTATACATTTTCCTTGTCCTTCAAAATTAACCATAAAATAATAAATATAATTTGTTTGTTATATTTTTATTGGTATGGTTGATAAAACATCGGCTAATTGCGAATCGATTCAATCTTTATAAAATCGTAAATAATAAAGATTTTCTTATAGTTGTTTCAGGTTTTAATATATTTGCTCTTACTTCTTTACAAATTAGTAAATGATAAATATTTCATTGTATCAGTTTTAACTCAATCGTAGAATATTGTAATGTAAATATAAAATTATTCTTGTAAATAAACTATCTAATAAATAAATAGTGTTTTATATTTTTGTTGCAAACTTTTATAAACAAATGTATAAATTTATTTTTATCATATGTTTAGCTGTTATTACAATTGTAATATTGGCTTTTAAAGTAAAAAAAACGTTGTGTTAAAATAAGAACGGTGTCAAATAAATTCACAACGTTTTTTCGAGCACGAAATTTAAATATTTTGGTTCTTTTTTTGTTTCTTTTGTGATTTTTTTGTTTCCTTAATTCGTTCTCTTTTTTCTATTTTCTTCATTTTCTTTGTTTTTTTTTTTAACCATAAAGGAAATTTTCTTCACATGCTTTATTATTCTTTCTTTCTTTCTTTCTTTCTTTCTTTCTTTCTTTCATGACATTGGATTTTTTATCAATCTTTGACAGCGTTTTCGCCTCCTTTTCCACCAATGTCCTTGCAGGGTCTAGTTAGTACTTTTATACGTATTGTTTTTGAGTTTTTAATTTTTTAATCCATTCTGTTAACGATATTTACTTTCCAATATTTTTATGTTTGCATTTGCTTTGTATTCGCCATTATTATCCGACAAAAAAGAGACAGTCAGCAGGAAGAAAAGTTGAAATGCTAATAAAACCAATTCAACCTGATAGTTTGTTTCCTCATTCCGAAAATTAAGGTCGAACAAAGCCTGCGCCTATGTTTGTCGTGAAGTACATTAAGTAGATAAACAGCAAAATGTGTGAAATTCTTGCCTTTTCTCTTCTAAGACAAATCGTTTGTGTCTATCGACATTTCACGCGAATTTACATTTGATATTTTCTGCTTTGAAAGATTCAATTTTATTCAGTTAAATTTCATTTTATCCAAAATTCAAGCGCCTTTTCATTTCTCGCTCTTCTTTGTCGACACCAATCATTTTCTACTTTTGATTCTTTTGATAAGCCGTGAGCGTTGCATAGTCGGACACATGGCTATAACTCTTGGGAAATCATATGTGCACCGAACTCATTTTAACAGTGGTAGTCTTTCAGGTGAACTTGCTACTCTTGCATGACAGTGGGATATTTCCATGTCTAACCTTAACTTTTTCGCAGGACCATATTTCTGGAGAATCTAATGAAGTTCCAATTTATCGTAGAACAATTGTGATGCAAGACTAGTGTGTGCTATGGACTATAGTGAGTTAAGATATTAGATTGTCTCATAGGAAATTTTTTTATCGTTTCACTCCAAGCAAGGCGGTAACGCCACTGATGCGCAGGAGGCCACATAAAAGTAAAAGTTTAGATAGGAGGAGAGTAAAGACAAAAAGCAACCAGTTACAGGAGGTGTCAGAGAAAGGGCAAGAGAAGGATGAGAACACAGTTGTGAAGACGGTTGCGAGGGTAGAGAGAAAGGAAAACATATGCAGGGTGATGTAGAAAGAACTAGAGTCAAGTGGATAAGAGATGGGAACTGACATTGCAGTTAAATTCCTGGAGGTTGTAGGAAAGCAAGTATATGGAAGGGAGTTCCACGGGCAGGAAATTCGAGAAAAGAAGCTGATGGAGTAGAATTGTCGGCTGCATTTTGTTGATCTAACTGTGAATGGGTGGGACCTTGTTGCCAGTCTGGTTACACGAATAAACCCCTGTGGCAGGGACAACAATGACTTGAGTTCGTCGGAGCAGAAGCCATGAAAATATTTATAGAACAGACAGAGGCAAGCCACATCCCACCGGTGATAAAGTGGCTGGAGTCGAGCTGCCAAGTCAGTACCTATCACATTACAGATTCTCTTTTGGAGCCTGTCCAGAACACTGAAATGAACAGCAGGGGCGCCTGACCATATATAACAGCAGTATTACATCCACGGACGGATGTTTGATTTTTATATGTGCAAGATGGATTCAGGCGGAAAAAACGCCCTAACCCGACACAGTGACCCAACATTCCTATGAATGAGACTAAAGATTACCACTGATTAAAATCTACTTTTATTTAATGAAAATATTATCCGTTTTGTTCTAGTTTTTATTTCAATGAATCTAGTTATAAACTCTTCTTTTGCCTTAATAAACTGTTCGCATTCTTTGACTAGCTCTTCAGCATAAAATCATTTTTTGTTCCATATGGAAAACTCAGATCGTTTAAATGTGATGGTCTGTGGAGAAAATATCCAGTTAATAATGTGGACGCATTAAAATCTCATAACCCATCTGCATTTAACATCTACCCTGTTCGCTTACTGTTGTCAAAGAGAATCAACTTATCGTCCTTAGGTTATGACTCAATGTAAAAGAAGTTGAATTTTAAATCGGCAGATCACTTATAAAGGATATGTCTAAGCATTGGAGTCTTTGATTATCAGATAATCCCGGGTATGAGAATAACCTACATCTGGCGGCAAGGCCTCTGATGGGAAGATGAAGCTTTTGAAGAGCCTAAAACTAACTCTTAATTGCTGTTGTTCCCAGGTCCACCCTGAGCTGTGGTGGTAACGCTAGTTACGGTCCCATCTATGGGTAAATATTGAACACTCCAAACAAACGCAAAATACTATGAAATTATAAAAATACATTTTCAGTATATATTTATATGAAGTTATCAACAATACCTATTTATAGTAAAATTAACAAAATACATTTTATAGCAAAATGAATAACAATACCTTTTATCTGCAGTTAAAGCATACAATTGCATTCTGATTATATTTAGTTGAATCCATATAAATTTGTCCAAAATATTCAAAATTCAGCATTAAATAACCCATAGAAATTAAAAGGTGGCAAAACAAAATAAACTTACCAGCATGAGAGAAATCTTTCTTATTAATCAATAAATAATATCCTATACTTTCTTTGAAATCAAACTGTTTTCCCAAACATAACTTAAAAAAAAAGAATAAAACACGCGTATAGTAATTATGTTCACACAAACATATGCATAAAATCTGTGTATAATCTACCATATATTCTGTTATGGAAGCAGAATAAAATATATTTTATCATTTTTATTACTTCCATTTAAATGATCTGTAAGGGGTTGATTCGCCATTAAACAATTAAATCAAATTAAAATGATTTTTAGTCCATTTATCTGGGATGAATTGTCTACGGACTTCAGGTTTGCAATACCTTTTAAATTCCGAATATGTACAGTTGACTGACGTTTGTTTTGTTCTTGCAAACGGATTCGGTCAATCAATTTTTAGGGCTGAATTATTTTTTCACTTAGTATCATTGTACTATTGAGTGCCTTACCAAACAAGTTTATGATTTGGAAGGATAGTAAAGAAACAAATTAGAAGGAAGCTGTAGAGAGCCATGATTGTCTAAATTCTAGTGGGACCTGATGTGCAGAAAAATAATATTTTATAGAGTCGACGAATAATATTTTCATGGAAACAACATGAAAAATAGAAAAGAGATTCATAAGAAACCTTAAAATAACGTATTATGCCGATCAACTTTTATCAATTTTTTGTTTAATGTTGATAAACGAAAAGATGATAAAAGTTGTGTGAGGTTATGGAATAACCTCACACATCTGTTATTATGGAATTCAGTGTGCGTTGAAAATACACGTAATTGGATAATTTTCGTGCCTTCTGTCCACAACGCTATTCACTGACATAAAATCACAGATCGGAGAGAAGAAATGAGGATTTTCCAATCTCTATTAGTAATGGCCTGCTATATTAGCTTGGTCCCCGATGAGATGTGCTAATTTATCAGTTTGACGTCGTACAATAAACACCTATATGCCTTAAAGACATGGTTATGACTAAAGTTGTCTTCTAGAAACAGGCTTTCAGTTAAATCCCAAACAGAATGTATGGTATGAAATTTGCATGACAGTAATGATGCCACATACCCTGACTCCATCAACAAAATTCAGGATGTGGAATTAATAAATACCAAAAATTTATAATACCAGAGTTTATCGATCAATAAACTAACAATAACAAATTTATTATGGCAGATAAGGACACTGAACATGGAATAGACGGCGGTGCAGGCGTATTTTTATTCAACACCGAAATATTGATCGAAAAACTCATGTCCTTAAATAGATTTGGCAGATCAAGACCCTCATATATATCACGGCGTTTGACTCAGTCAGAAATATATAAAATATCGTCTGCATAGACGCATTTTCTCAGATCAGTAATGAAAAATTTCTGAAAAAAAATACATCCTATAAATCTTAAAGAAGACGATACTTCATCAGATTATGTATAATGGTACTACAAAGTCGCAAGCAGCTATACCAAATGAAAACAGGATAGGTTGAGGGAGGGAAACCTTTGTTCAACATCGCAAGATGGAACAATACCCAAATATTGACCTGAAAATAGGATTCTTGTTTTTAAATAGCCTTCTTAGATCCGGTTTGTCATATAAATTCAATAAAACGACCCTTCAAAAGACTAAGTAGATTAGCACTACAAAATCACAAGGAACTAACAACGGGAACAACTAGTGGCTTGCAAACGTAACTAGAAGAGAAAATAATAATGCAAAAATACTGTTAACTTTTCTTACTAACGAAAACTCACCAAACAGATGGTTACCTAGAGTAATTTAACTTTTTGAAAAAGTTCTTTTAATGAAAAAGAATTTAGTAAATTTCAACCAGTAGAAACATTAATTTTTCGGTCAGTGAATGTCTAATGTTACTTGTACCAAAAGAGCTAATTATGATATTGTCATTATCGTTCAAATCTCTGCATTTCAACGAGAGAATTACGAAGTTTAATTTCACTATTCCTGAAGGTGAGTGCGAGGAGATAAAAAATAGGTTAAACACTGGTATCCGAGAATGCTCGTAGCGCTAGGGGGGCTAGCCGACCTTTGTTGCAGGCCCCTGTTGCAGGTACATTTTGTCATTGTTCAACGCCCACGGAACCCACGTGTGTTTTAGACTGGAACTATGTTGAGCGGACCTTACAGTTTCTGGGGGTGAGCTCGTTATTTAGTGTGATCAACAGTTTGAACAATACCAGCGTGCTCAAACAGTAGGTCATATTGACATCGTGCTTGAACAGACATTGACGGTCCCTAAGGAGTTTCGTCTGCCTAATTTTCACTCATGGATTCACTTGGATTAACCAGTGATATGATTCTCAAACACTTTTCAAATATACCGTTAATAGACCGATGATATCAATAAGTCAATTTCCTGAAAAATAGACCCGGGTCTCTTGGTCAGAAAGCAAACGTTCTAAATACTTAGAGATGGACGTTTGTATAATACGTCTCAAGTTCTAACCACTGTGAAGGTAAACAGTGAAATATTGCATCATAATAAGTCTTCTTCTATCTATTGTGGTCTTTTAGAACGTTTACGATCATGACTCTCCACAATTTCTCTCCTTTGTAGCTCTTATTAAATTTTAGCTTTTTGTTATCTCTCCTAAATTTTGTTCTGTCATCCATTTACTACTCTAGGTAGGTTATGCATTGTATTATTCTGTTTCTCTTGCCTTCTATCTGCCTTGTGAGTAGGACATTTTCCAAGCCCTCTTTCCTCATTATGTCCTAGAAATGTGAACTGCAGCACTTTTCATCCTATGTTAAAACACTCCCCAATAATTAAAATTGTTGTGATTTTGGTATCGCCAATTTGCAATTAGCATATCCGACTGTTCTTTTTGCTAACAACCAAGCCTTCTGTCATATTGTAATTGAGATTTAGTCCTTTCTTATTGCATTCCTTCGTTAGGTTATCTGGAAGCTATTTTAGTTTTCTTTATATGTTTGCTATCAACACTGTACCACTTGCATATCCTATGTTATTAAAAATATGGCTGCCAGTATTTAATTCTGGGAGGACTTTTGATCCTTTTTTGTATAGGTTGAATAAGTCCGGTGAGAAGACTCATCTTTGTCTTACATCCTCTTTATATTTTCGTATATATTATTTTCTATCCGTATGCAGCCGGATTGCAATCAGCAGAAGTTCTGGGAACGCTAACAGAATATTATTTTTCCTAAACGTATCAGTTCATACCAAAACACACTGATTAGATGAAATACTACTTTAACCAACAGACACGTGACATTATTAATATTAGTTAAGCTTAACTCGTTAGAAGCTTACAAAGATCAAACACATTTCAGTATCAATGCCAGCAAAACCTGTTATAAGTTCCATATTATTTTATTTAGTTTATTCATAATGACAGACTTCATCAGTGGTAGAAAATATATCGTTAGAAGAAATTTAAGTAAATCCCTCTTCTTATACATTTATGGCTAATTTTTGTTTTGATTTTGTCCGCATTTACTTGTCATATGTAAACATTTACAATATTATTACAGCTACGCAGTATTTGACTTGATGTAGTTTCAAACTTCTTTGCTGTCGGAAAATTTAGGTGACAAGCAGTCGAAAAGTAGAAACCTGTAATGTGCCGGACATGGTTTTAACATATGAAATGGGCACAACAAGAAAAACATTATTAATTCTAAAATAAAATGGCTGAATTTAATAACAACGTAAGTGTTTGCCGCGTAAAAAGGTTCATTTTCAGACAAAGAACAGAAAATGAAAATGAACTTGATATGGCTGTGCAGAGAACAACTAAAAAGGGAGACGTAGAAAATGGACAGATACATAAGAAGTTTTAAAAACAAAGTGAATGAGATCATTAACGACTTAAATTATTTGCGTCATTTTATATTTGCACTATTGTCCTAATCTTTGACGCTATTATCACAACGTTTCGCCCGTTGTGCACTGCGACCTACAGATAATTTTGAACTGAACTCTTTATTTAATCTACTGAGGTAAGCCGTTCTTGTTCCATTGCCCATGCCTATAGATATCTCATCTAGTTCTTATTTTTCGTACTTAGTTATTGACCGAACATTTTCACTGGGTCTACACACTGCATGAGCCAGAGATCGAACTTGCAACCCCCATGTAACCAAATTCAAGAACCAACGCTTTTTTCATATATAATCCGATATAAAAAAGAACAAAATGGCAAGGTTCTAATTTTGAAAGAAAAACGAATAAGTACAATAATATGGTAAAGTTTTGGTACGTAAAACGTATTTGTTTAAGTATTTAACCTTTTCACGGTTTAAAAAAAGCAAGAATTGACCTCATTCTACATAAGGATCCAATGCATTCAACAGAACAATGGTAAAATCGTGGATTATTCTTTGCTGCTGATATCATGTGTTCTAATAAATTCTGTCACTTGCTAATTGAGAAAGAGATGGTCACCAAGCTAATCTAAGTAAGTTAAGGGATTCCAGGAAAGGCACTTTACTCAGAATGACATTTCAAATTAATAACATGTTATGAAATAGTTTTATAACAAAAAAATGTTCCAGTTTATCTTGTTAGCAAGCATTTCGTAACATCCGAAAATAATTTAAAAAGAAACAATTAGAAGAGGGAAACTAAAACTGAGAAAGTCCTGGGCATGACGGTAAACTGCATCTGGCAGCAAGGCCTCTGATTGGGAAGTTGTGAGAAGCATGGAACCACCTCTTAATTGCTGTTGTTCCCAGGTCCACCCTGACCCGGAGTGGTAGCACCTGTTAGGGTCCCAGCTATGGGTAAATAGTTAACCTCCCCCACGAACTGGGGTCAAAACACTATGAAAGTAAAAAAATAGACTTTCACAGAAATATATACATAAAAATAGACTTTTATAGAAAAATACACATTTTTGAAAGAGAAAAATATTACCATAACATATTTTTTAAAGAAAAAAAGTATTGCCGTAATACATTTGTGAAGGAAAAAATATTACCAACAATACAATTTTGAATACAAAACTAGAAGGCATCTTCAGTTTTCTAAAATAAATAAAAAGAAAATCATCAAAATCTAACTAAATCAACGTTCTTACTATAACCGAACATTAAAGAATACCTTAAAACCCTACCTTTTTTGGGATTGAATAATCCACAGAGGTTGATATGCCGTTAAACAAAACTCAAACTCAAAGCGACAACAATTCAAATGGATAGCACATGTAACGTGAAAATGACATAAAATGTTGTTATTAACCACTACTTAAAATAAAATGTTAGAAAGGAAACTTTCATCAGTATGGGAAAGAGTGATAACAGCTACTGAACTTGATAAGCTATTTTCCTGAAAAAACTTGTTTTGAAAGAAAGAGTTTATAAGTTTCAGATAAAATTAGTATTTGCCACTACGTCAATGAATGCTAACATGTTTCCTTGAAGGAAAACGGTTATTATTACCTTATTATTACCCTTATCTTCACACTACTTCCGACCTGTTCAACGAAAATATTGCGTTGACTGTGAAGGCCGAGAAGTTACGTATTATCGCAGTGATAGTATTCAAACCTGACTTTTGATAAATTTCTCAAACTTTTGGATTACAGCAAGACATCCTAGTATTCTAAAGTGACGACCTTTAATTCTTTCTCGTATTGTTGAGAAACAGGAAAATTTCATTGGTAACAAAGAAAAGATTACTGATCTGTTATATGATATCTGTCCTCCTTTATGGCAGCTAATGCTGGACAATCTCCTTAAAGATGAAGAAGAGACTCGAAGCAACAGAAATGTGATTCTACAGAAGAATGTTGAAGGTACCATGGACTGAACATTGGAGTAATTACGAGGTTTCGGAGAGAATGGAAACTTAAGGAAAACTTATACCTAACGTCAGGAAGTGACAGTTGAGGTTTCTGGTGCAGGTAATGAGGAAGGACGGCTTGGAAAATCTGACAGGGTGGATAGAGGAAAAGAGGACTGGAGAAAACAACGCGTGATATACTTGACAGACTTAAGCACATGGATAACAGAGCAGGGTTCGGAATAAATAATAAAACGAAATATATTAAGTGCTATAAAGGACAGGAAGATGCAGAGGGCTATGATCACTTACGTCATGAAGTAACACAGCACATAAAAGAAAGACAGAAAGAGAAAACATAATGATATCAGTGTTTCCAATTCTTCTTCAGAATTGTCATTCCGACATCGACAAGATACACGGAGACTAACGGCTTCTCTCCACTTACAGATAGGATTCAATTTTTCAAAAAGTTGTAGTCTATAACGCCAGGAATATATATTACTTCAAATTCCTGGGTGAGACGAGCACAGCTGTCAATTCTTTTTTTTTTTAAATTTATGATGTATTTATTAGAACAATCGTTCACTATCGGAGTCGGTATTTTATGATTTGCCCAGGGTTCAATTAAAAAATAGATGCATTCATTCCTTGGATAGGTAAGCTTAGTATAGAAACAGGAAAAAAAAGACGTTTTTATCATGAAACTGACAATTTCCTAGCAACCTTAAATCAACGTTCACTCAAGTCTTTACAGAAAGCAATATAGTTTGAAACGAGCGAAAGGAATTTTTCAGTAAGGTTTGTTCACTGTTGTATTTATCTTCGTTGGTTATCTACTTATTTTTCTTCTATTTAGGATGCTGACGATCATGGCTCTTCACAATATCCTGTCCTTTGTTGCTCTTCAAAAACCTGAACCCTGTTCTGTTATCTATTCACACAAGTTCACTGTGCTAGTTACATGTTTTCCTCTGGCCATCTTACCTTCCACTGGTCCTGTGTGTATAAAATTTATAAAAAGATAATTTTTGGCAATTTATAAATTATTTCTTTTTTTTTATAATTGTTCATTTTGAAAACTATCATATGTTTTCCCTTCTCCAGTCATTTATCACTTTAAACAATTTTGATGATTCTGTTATTGATGATTCTGTTATTGACAAAATATAATAAGTAAATCGTAGATGGCTTAATACTTTTAGTCATCTCACCCCAAGCCTGGTGATAAAACCTACAATATATCCTGATAGTGAAAGAAACTGTGAAAACATCATTGTGTGGAGAGAGGACAATAAAAAACAGGATTCAAGACGACAACATATGATTGATAATACATTTGAGTTTTTTTGAATATCGTGGTTGTCAGGAAGGTGAGAAAATGGAGAATAGTTTATAAGCGATAAATGCCAGAGAATAAATATCAATTAGCGAAGAACTTAGGGTCTATGTCCAATAATTTAAGAATTAAAATGACGAATCCTTCTGCACTTAAATTCATGAAGTCAAGGTTCCAAATCTCAAAGCAGAAATCATAACCATTTTTCCCATTGGCTTTCCCACTTTTATTTTAACTGTGTACTTATGGGATCAAACTTATCTTAAGTCTTTACCTGTGAGAAAACGGGTAAATATTTACAACCCTTATAGATGGAAATATACTACTTAACAGTTCAGTTCTGTTTTCTTCTTTTGTAATGAGTTTTGCTTATTTCTTGAAACTTTGTTTAGATTTTGAAAGGCATATTTCGATATTCCAATGCCTTCAATTTTAAGTGTCACATATACTAGCACCTGTTATAGAATTTCTGAGGCAGTTAAAGTTTTGCATTTGATTGTTTTCGACATCTTCCAAATGTGCATGAGATTTGCTAACATCACGTAGATGGCTGGAGAAAGTAAAAATAGACAGTTTCGTTTTCAGCTGACTATTTAGACAATAAAAAAGAATTATTTTGACAATAATACTAGATTGTCCGGAAAGTTCATACTGACTTTTAAGCGGAATTAGAACACAAAACAAAATTATGCCATTATATATTTATTCAACTATTTAGTTGAACCATCTTGCTTTTGCACAAACTTCTCCATTTTACCTTCAACTTGAACATTCCGTCTTCGCGGAATTGTGCTGTTTTCTTGGCAAAGTGCTCATTAAGGCGCTTTTTGTGCCATTCCAAGAACTAACATTTTTACTACAGAGATTATTTTGCAACGACCTAAATTAAATGAAAATCCGAAGGAGCAATGTCTGATGAATCTAGCCGGTTTTTGTAACACATGCCAGCCAAGCTGCAGCAATTTGCGCTTAAGAAACGTGAGATCTGGCATTATCCCGAAGCCAATTCTGTTTTTTTTAATTGCTGCCCTTAATTCATCTAGATGTGAGCAGTTTTTTTCAAAATTAACTGACTGGTTACCTGGCAGAAGCTCATAGTACAGGATTCATCTCCAACCCTACTAGATGCATAGAACGATCTGCTTTTGGAGTTGGCTAAAGTTGGCTCATATCGCTTTTACCCTAGGATCTTTTTTGCTGAACATTGTTGTAAACGTTCCATTTCCCATGACCCGCCACAGTTTACTTAAAATGAGGTGCATTTTTATTGTGTTTATACAGAAAATCGCTGATAGAAATGCAATCCGAAAGATCCTTTTTGCTCAGATTGTAGATTAATTCGTGTCAATTTTGCATCCCTACGAAAATGAAAGGTTATTAGGTACATTTTAGACACTTTTTACTTTTTTATTAGCATAAAGACAAAAATATTTCGCAAGCAAACAACAATATATTTGTTGTTTACATTGAAGTTGCTTTAACTGACCGAGCTTTACGAAAGTGGTTCACTAAGTTTAGTGTTGCTGATTGAATCCTTATTGATAAAGAACGCTCAGGCAGACCCTCCTCCAACTACCGAGGCCAACTAAATCACAACATTGTTTGAGAATAACACGCATTACACAATGTACAAATCGGCAGAAACAATTGATTTTCAATATCCACCATCCATGAGCTTTTAGTGAAACTTAGGCTGCGGTGTAGCACATAATCTGAGCAAAAAGAAAAAGTTTAAAGTGTGTTCTAATTACAAATGTTAGCAATTAACATCAGTCGATAAATCTGACGTGTTCTAACGTATTGAAACATGAACGACTGCAAATCGGCCTGAATTTACCGGACAACCCACTATATACTGTTATGAGACGTTAACTGAAATCTTCATTTCTGTTTTGTCTATTTTTAATCGATGTTGTAATATTTCTGCAGTTCTTATGCTTTTTTTTAAAACACTGTCACGTTCACGTACTTCCTGAAATCTATTTTCAATTGGAAAAGCGTAATTATTTAGAAAGTAGCATAAAAATGCCGCTAGTTCTATTAGAGAACATATTGCAGAGCTGATGAAAAAACTTTTTGCCACTAGTGTTATGAATGTATTGCTTTGCTTTTATATTGTGTAAAGGATAAATAGAATGATAGCAAATTATAAAAAAGTGCCCAGTTGCTTCACATGTAAGTATTTTTTCAAGAAGCGCATCATTTAGAATAATCACTTTTCTGAAGGATATACGCACATCTGCCAGTATTCGAGGATCTCTTGTGAAAATCCTAGCTTTTCAGAAAATGCTGTCTGTTTATAGAACACCAGAAGCACTTGGGCAGCAAATGTGTTCTGTACGTAGTTTACGATTCCATTTTGAAATTAAATCTCAGGAGCTCCCCTATCCCAAATGTAGGTTATTGTGTGGGTGTTTTGTTTAAATCGTTAAGCAAGGTGGTACCACCATTGATGCGCAGGAGGCTGATATGAGCAAAAGTTTTGAGAAGAGGAGAGTTAAGAGAAAGGCGGACCAGTTACAGTGGGTGTCAGTGAAAGGGCAAGAGCAGGATAGAAACACAGGTGTGAAGACAGTTGAGAAGGCAGAGAGAAAGCAAAAGAAGAAGATATACAGGGTGATGTAGAAAGAACTGGAGTCAATTTGATAGGAGATGGATACTGGCCTTGCATTTAAATACCTGGAAGTTGTAGCCGTCAGGAAAGCAAGTATACGGAAGGGAGTTCCACAGGCGGGAAGTGTGAGAAAAGAAGCCGTTGAGTAGAATTGGTGGCTGCATTTGGTTGATCTAACTGTAAGTGGGTTGGACCTTGTTACCAGTCTGGCTGCACAAGTAAACTCTTGTGGCCAGTGACTTAAGTTCGTCGAAGCAGAAGCCATGAAAATATTTGTAGAATGGACAGACGGAAGCCACATCCCACCGGTGAGAAAGTGACTGAAGTGGTGCTGCCAAGTCGGGACCTATCACGTTAAAGATTCTTCTTTGGAGCCTGTCGAGAACATTGAGATGAACAGCTGGGGCGCCTGACCATATATGACAGCGGTATTCTATGCACGGACGGATGGTTGATTTGTATATGTGCAAGTGAAGGATAGCGACTCTGAACGAAAAATTCAATCACTCCAAAACTATTCCGCAGTAGTAATAAAAAAAACCGATGAACCAACATCTAATCAAAACATTTTGGCAAAATTTCCGCAGTTCTAAAACTAAACGTTCGTTTTGCATCCTCTAATCACCTGGCAGCATTTCCGCAGTACTAACGTGAAAAAGTCATTGTCCATCTTTTAATGGCATGGCACCATATTCGCAGTACTATTGTGAAAAACTCAGATCCATCAACCCATCACCTAGAAATATTTATGCTGTACAAATGTGAAAATTCATTGTCCATCCTTCAATCACCTGGCGATACTTCTGTTGTACTAATCGATTTGATTCAATTGGCAAACAATTTTCGAATTCAGATTGACACTGTTTATACTGATACTGAATTTTGTAAGGTCGTAAATCCTCTCCTTCACTGTTTCTTCCCCATCTGATGTAACAAAATGCTCAACGGTTGAAAATTGCAATTTTATCTCAAAACACACAGACTGAATATCCCGAAAGTAGTTTTCAGAGATACTCAGAATATATTTGACGTATATTCTGCTTCCCATGCCACTAATGTATAGATTCCCTGCAAACATATTGGGTACAATTGATAGGTTTGTGGATATTACGCATAAATTCTATCGACTGTAAATGCTCTTCACTCTCCCATGATATTTCACAATCCTCACTTTCCTGCTTTAGACCAAGTTCGAAGCGGATGTGCGTTGTGGTGCATTGGATATCGGCTTGGAACGAGAAATCGGGGAGCAGAGTTCGAATTCCAGCTGAATCCATTGTATCCACTTACGCGCAAATACCCTTGGGAAAGGTATTAATCCGTCTCTTCCTTCCAGTTATGGATTAAATAACAGGACAGATTGGGTTCTATAACCTTGGCTGGCAACCAGTCTACCGCTGAAAGCAATATCAAACTAATGCGGGATAATCTTCTGCCCAGTCAGTCATGTCTCTTTCGAGACAGGATCGCCCAAGCGTGTTTAACGTATGGCACTTAACTGACTGACTGTCTGTCTGCTCTTTAACCGACACTGCAACCTCTTTCTCCACAGCCTAATCATTGCAGGCCTGTTGCTTCTCTACCGCTATTTCTTCCAGACTTCATTCCTTGATATGGTTCGAATTTTCCTTACTTTTGTTACATCTATTCATACACAACTTTGGGAAAAAGCATGAATCTATATCCTTATATACTGTAGGTAAGATAATTGGAATTGAATCAAGAAAAATGTTATTCCACCGGCTTAAAATCTTTTTAATGCAAAAATAGAATTACTGTTGTAATCCAAATTATGTTTTGTGTTAAATACCACACAGATAGTTGATAATCTGTAAAAGTATGTAGGCTTTTATGCAGTTGTAGATTAGTAATTATTATGTCTGTTTGAAAGAGGACAAGATCATGTTTAGCCGAAATGTCATTTATATTAGCCACCGACCTGCGATTGTGGATTATGTCACTAATGAATAATAGACAGGTTGCGATAGGTAAATTGTCGCCATTTCATAGTTTTTATTTCGCAAATGCTCGTTGTTTGTTTCTGATTTTGTCGACTGCACATTATAGTAGGGTCAGTTGGGCACCATCTGTGAGAAAAAGAGCCCAATGACGCAATAGACACCGCCAGAAATTTAGAAAAACTTGATGTTTTGCTTTTGTACTCGCACCAGCAGTTCTAATACGGACATTTGGATGTCAATCTGAGATCAGTGCAGAGGATTCAGAAAGAATTGGATCTCAAAATTAATTAAAAACAATATTAGCATTTGGCAATATAAAATCGGAAGTGAACCCTATAAAAGTATGATATTGGTATTTATTTATGATAATGATCACATAATACAATGCTAAGAGCTAGCATATAACTGAACGATATGAGCCTACGACGAGGAAGCAGGAAATAAATATTACGAGGACATGGAAGATAGATGATGATTGACCGTAGACACAAAGAGGTTAAGATCTTGGAGGTCAGAGAAGAATCCACTCAAAAGACAACACTTCAAAGTAGCGATTCGTGGGAAGAATCTGTCTGGTTGGAATATACTTTAACCAATAGGTAGAGAATAAGGTATCTTTACACTGTACATATAGCTAGGCAGATCTTTGTAGTAAATGGCTGATGTTGTGTCATGAAAGATATACTTAGGTCGGTAATTGTTTTAAATGGCTGCTCTAGCGCCACTAAAACGTATCTAGTCGAGTGTTGGTTGTAAATGGCTAGTCTTTTAAGAATAATGATGTAGCAAGGGTGAGATACTTTGTTAATAGTTCATCTTGTGGAATTAAAGGTGTGGCTAGGGGATTTTGGCATAAATGTCTTATATCGAGTCAATAAATTCGCAGATATGCAGGTCTTGTTTCAAGCTAGCTAAACTCATAAGCATTACAGATGTCGCTAGGCTGATCTTTGTAGTAAATGGTTTATCTTGTGTTTTTAAATACATAGATAGGCGAGTCTTTGCTGTAGGTGGCTGATCTTGTGGTGTTAAATACGTAGGAGGGCTTTGGTTATAAATTGATTATCGGGTATCCTCAACGATGTGGCTGGGTGGGTTTTGTAAAGGGCCCATATTGTGGCATAAAAAAGGGTAACTAGTCGGAACTTGGTTCTAAGGAGTTGCTCTTGTGACACTGAATACGTATCTAATCCATACTTTGTTGTAAACGGCTAATCTATTGGCATTAAAGAGGTAGATAGGTGGTTTTTAATTTTGAATGGCTTGGTTGTATATGGTCACACACCTGGCATTAAATTCTTTATCTAAGCCGGTCATATTTGTAAATGGCGGATATTGTGGTATAAATATTTAGCAAAGCGGGACTTCCTTATAAATGGCTGAACGTTCCAAAAATATTAAAAATGAGAGATTTCGTTAGAAACAAAGAGAGTATGCTCGTCTTTTCTGTAATATCAATTCTCCTATATGGCTGTTACTGCTGGAACATTTCCACACGAATGAAGTGAATACTTGAGGTAAAAAAGACGTAGGTGTACAGAAGGGGGCTGAGAATGCATACCAACAACAGGACTCGGCTAGAAAGAACAAGAAGAGAAACAAATATAGTATTATCAGGAATGATGAAAGTTGTGACAAAAATGAAATAAATTTAATTTTCTAAAACTAAATGGAAAGGAAAGAAAAAAAAAACGGAAAATTAAAGTCAATATCTGAATTCATTGCGTTTTAATTTACAAACGTTACAGAAATATTGTATTTGAGATTTTCTGCCGTTAGAATAATTGATAAAAATAATCGAATAAGAAGATTTATAATTCAAATCAGAAAGAGAAATTCGAACTATATCAAGGAATGAAGTCTGGAAGAAATAGCGGTAGAGAAGCGACAGGCCTGCAATGATTAGACTGTGGAGAAAGAGGTTGCAGTGTCGGTTAAAGAGCTTTACCCACACAGTCAGTCAGTTAAGTGCTATACGTTAAACACGCCAGGGCAATCATGTCTCGAAAGAGACATGACTGACTGGGCAGAAGATTATCCCGCATTAGGATGATATTGATTTCTGCAGTAGACTGGTTGCCAGCCAAGGTTATAGAACCCAATCTGTCCTGTTATTTAATCCATAACTGGAAGGAAGAGACGGATTAATACTTTTCCCAAGGGTATTTGCGCGTAAGTGAATGCAATGAATTCAACTGGAATTTGAACTCTGCTCCCCGATTTCTCGTTCCAAGCCGATATCCACTGCACCACAACGCACATCCGCTTCGAACTTGGTCTAAAGCAGGAAAGTGAAGATTGTGAAATATCATGGGAGAGTGAAGGGCATTTTCAGTCGATAGAATTTATGTGTAATATCCACAAACCTATCAATTGTACCCAATATGTTTGCAGGGAATCTATACATTAGTGGCATGGGAAGCAGAATATACGTCAAATATATTCTGAGTATCTCTGAAAACTACTTTCGGGATATTCAGTCTGTGTGTTTTGAGATAAAATTGCAATTTTCAACCGTTGAGCATCTTGTTACATCAGATGGGGAAGAAACAGTGAAGGAGAGGATTTACGACCTTACAAAATTCAGTATCAGTATAAACAGTGTCAATCTGAATTAGAAAATTGTTTGCCAATTGAATCTAATCGATTAGTACAACAGAAGTATCGCCAGGTGATTGAAGGATGGACAATGAATTTTCACATTTGTACAACATAAATATTTCTAGGTGACGGGTTGATGGATCTGAGTTTTTCACAATAGCGAATGTGGTGCCATGCCATTAAAAGATGGACAATGACTTTTTCACGTTAGTACTGCGGAAATGCTGCCAGGTGATTAGAGGATGCAAAACGAACGTTTAGTTTTAGAACTGCGGAAATTTAGCCAAAATGTTTTGATTAGATGTTGGTTCATCGGTTTTTCTTATTACTACTGCGGAATAGTTTTGGAGTGATTGAATGGGTTTTTCACGTTATTATTGTTGAGTGTTGTCAAGTGATTATAGAATAGATACGAGTTTTTAACTCTACTGCGGAAATGTTGCCATGTGTTTGGGGGATGGGCAACTGATTTTTTACATTGGTACTGCGGAAGTGAAGCCAAGTGATTGGATGATGGACTAAACAATTTTCACATTTGTTCTGCGTAAATGTTGCCAGGTGGTCAGAGGATGAAAATGTGTTTTTCAAATTATTACTGCGGATATTTCGACAGGTGATTGTTGGATGGACTACAGATTTTTCATATTAGTATTGTGGAAGTTCGGCCAGGTGATTAGAGGATCGATTATGTGTTTCTCACAATAGTACAATAAAAGTGTTGCCAGGAGATTGGAAGATGTGCACTGTGGTGCATGTATATCGCCTCGGAACTGGAAATAGTTTAGTTCGAATTCTAGTTGAGTTCATTGCATTCACTTACATGCAAATAAACTTGGGAAAAATATTAATTCGTCACTTTTCCCTTCAACTATGGCTTATATAGCCGGAAATATTGGGTTCTATGTACTTTGGTTGGCAACCAGATTACCGCAAAAAATATTGGCAACCTACTGCGGGAAAGAATTCTGCTCAGTCAGTCATGTCTCTTTTCTGACATGTTCAACCGTTCGTGTATCGCGTATGCCAGTTAACTAGCTTACTGATTGCCGAAGTGTTAACAGTTGAATGGAAATGGATAATGAGTTTTTCACATTAGTACTGCGGAAGTGGTGATTTTTCACATTAATACTGTTGAAGTGTTGCCAGGTGATTGGAATATTGATGATGAGATTTTTACAGGTGATTGGTGGATGGACTATGAGAGTTTCATATTTGTACTGCATAAATGTTGCCATTTGACTGGAGGATTGAATTTACTTTTTCAGATTAGTACTACAGATGCGTTGCCAGGTGATTCGAGGATGTACTAATTTTTTCACGTCATTACCTCGGAGTTTTTGCCAGATGTTTATAGCCTGAATAACGAGTTTTTCGCATTAATACTGTGAAAGTGTTTCAAGGTGACTGAATGTTAATGGTTTTTTCACTTTAATACTGCGCAAGTATTGCTAGGTGATTGGAGGATGAATAACGCGTTTTGCAATAGTACCGCGAACGTGATACCAGGTGATTGGAGGACAGACAATGATTTTTCACTTGTGAACTGGACCAGCTTTGCCAGGTGATTGAATGACAGACACAGGGTTTTTCACATTAGTACTGCGTGAATGTTGCAAGGTGATGAGAGGACAGATAACGAGAGTTTCATATCAGTACTGTGGAATTGTTGGCAGGTACCTGTTGGATGAAAATGAGATTTTCTGGTTAGTACTGCGGATGATTGAACGTAGACTATGTTTTTTTCACATCAATACTGCGAAAGTATTTAACAGATGTTGAAAATACGAATAGCGTATCTTCTACATTAGTACTTTAGAAGTGTTTGAAGATGATTTGATGAATGATAATGAGTTTATCACAATAATACTCCGGATGTATTGCCAGTTGATTGGAGGAAAGAGAATGAGATGGACAATGGGTATTTCACATGAGTAGTTCAGAAGTATTTTAAAATGACTAGATGAATGTTAATGAATTTTTCATATTAGAATTGCTCGAGTTTTGCCAGGTGATTGAAGTAAAACGATGTTTTTATTTTACAGAAATACTGCAGGAATGTTGCCAGCTAATTGGAGGATAGAGAATGTTTTTTCAACATAAGGTTACTAGGTGATTAGAGGATGGACAACGAGTTTCACACATTAGTACTGCAGTAATCTTGCTAGTTAATTAGACGATGGACAATGAGATTTACACATTATTACTGCAGTAATGTTGCCAGGTATTTAAATTTTTGTACCTGCTTGATTTTAGCATCACCGACTTGTATTTGGCATATTGGGCTGCCCTTTTTACTGATGACCATGCATTCGGTTTTCTTGAAGTTTATTTGGAGTCATTTCTTGTCACTCTCTTCAGCTACCTTCTGTAGGAGGTCTTGCAGTTACTTTTCAGTGTCTGCTATCAGTACTGTATCATCTACGTACCTTAGGTTGTTTAAATTGTGGCCTCCGATGACAAATCCAGGCATAACTTCTAGGGTCCTCAAAATATTCTCGTTGTACAAGTTGAGCAGATCCGGTAAAAAAGACACATCTTTGTCTTACGACCCTTTCTATCTTTGTATATCTGCTGAATTCATTACCTGTCCATATACAAGCAGTTTGCTGCCAGTAAAGATTCTTGATTACTCTTAACTCTTTGCCAAATATGTCAAGGCCGCCGAGCAGCTCCATCAATTCTTTGTGGCGTATTTTGTCAAATGCCTTTGCATAATCAATAAAGCACAGGTATAAGTTCATCTTTATTTGTTTTGCCCTTTCAGAGAGCATCCTAATCATAAATATGGCATTCCTTGTTCCAGTGTCTTTGACTAAACCGCACTGTTCTTGTCCTATCTCTGGCCTGATTCTGCTTCTCGCTCTATTCGTTAGGATTTGGACGATCAGTTTTGTTATAGAGATCCGAAGGCGAATTGGCATGGCAAAGGAAGCATTCCAGAAGTTGAGTAAAGTATTAAGAAACAGGGCAATTTCGCTAGAAACAAGGAAGAGAGTACTGGATTGCTATGTGTTGTCAGTTCTTGATTATGGCAGTGAATGCTGGACAATAGCATCAAAGATGAAGGAAAATCTTGAAGCAACAGAAATGTGTTTCTACAGAAGGATGTTGCGAATATCATGGATCGAGCATGTGAGCAATGATGAGGTCCTAGACATGATGGAAGCAAAAAGGAAATTAATACTGAGCGTCAGGAAGAGACAGCTGAAGTTCCTGGGACATGCAATGAGGAAGGAGGGCTTAGAGAATCTGATACTAACAGACCAGATAGAGGGAAAGAGAAACAGGGGAAAGCAACAGATAACATATTTGAAGGACCTAATCAGGTGGATGACGGAACGAGGGTTGCATGGTGTGACAGGAGAAGGCGTGCTAAGAGCCACTAGGGATAGGGCGACATGGAAATCTATGATCGCCTACATCCTGAAGTGACAGAGCACATAGAAGAAGAAGAAGAAGAAGAAGAAGAAGAAGAACAACAACAACAACAACAATAATAATAATAATAATAATAATAATAATAATAAAAAAATGAAAGAAATAGTGCGTAAAGAGTACTATAGAAGGCTACGAATGATATTAAAAACTGAATCAAATTCACAGAACAGAGTTATGGCCATTAATAGCCTTGCAATCCCAGTTGTCCAATATAGCTTTAACATCTTAAACTGGACTCTAAACGACATCAGGCGAATGGATGCTAAAACAAGAAAGCTTCTTTCTAAGCATAAGATGCATCATCCAAAGGCTGATGTAGATCGTCTATACATACCCCGTAAAGAAGGTGGAAGAGGTCTTATTCAGCTGGAATTGTCATACAAGACAACAACTATTGGCTTACTAACATACATAGAAACAACAAAGGATTGGATGTTACAATTAGTAAGGCAACATGAAGAAAGAAAGAAAAAATATTCAATAATAAAAGAAGGCAGTAAATTCAAACAAGATTTACAGTTAGTAGATTCTGTAGAAAAGCAAAACAGTAGCCAAGAACCAACTATTGCGGCAAAAAATATGAAAATGAAAGCCAAAGATAAAGCTCTTGAAAAGATGAAACAGCGCTGGCAGGACAAACCTCTGCATGGCCAATATCCAGTACGTGCCAATAAATCCAATGTTGATAAAGTTAATACTCATCGATGGTTACGTGCATCTGGATTAAAGTCTGAAACTGAAGGATTTATACTTGCAGCACAAGACCAAAGTCTTTTCACGAGAAACTTTCAGGCAAATATTATGCATAATAATATGGATCCAAAATGCAGGTTTTGTGATAAACACCAAGAAACAATAGACCACCTAATCTCAGGCTGTTCTGTGCTTGCCCCAAACGAATATAAAAATCGCCACGATAGAGTTGGGCAATATTTACATTGGGCAATGTGCAAACATTATGGAAAAGCTGTAAACAAACACTGGTATGAACATCACCCAGCACCGGTTACAGAAATAGAAGATGTAACCATTCTATGGGATTACACCATCTACACAGACAGAAAAATTGAAGCAAACAGGCCAGACATTATTGTTAAAAACCAGAAGGAGAAAACTTGTCTATTAATTGATATGGTTTGTCCAGCGGATTGTAACATAGCAATCAAGGAATTTGAAAAACTGTCAAAATATAAAGACCTGGAAATTGAAATAGAAAAATGTGGAAATTGAAAACAAGAGTTGTGCCAGTGATAGTAGGTGCACTTGGAATGATAAAAAAAGGAACAAAACAACACATTGAAAGAATCCCTGGAAACCCCAGCTTAAGAGATATACAAAAAAATTGTCTTATTAAGTACAGCCCACACACTAAGGAAAACTTTATCTATGTAATGCTGGGGATGATAGGGAAGATAGAAAAACATGAAATGAAGCCATAACAACACGCCACTACCTGCCTTAGGTCTCCCCGCAGACTTGGTTGGTAGTGAGACCAAAGCAGAAATAAAAATATGATGAAAAATGACATAATAATAATAATAATAATAATAATAATAATAATAATAATAATAATAATAATAATAATAATAATAATAATATTGCCAGATGATTAGAGAACTGACAATGAGTATTGCACATTAGTGCTGCGGAAGTGTTGCTAGCTGATTTGAGAATGGACAGTGTTTTACACATTAGTACTGCAAAAGTGTGACCAGCAGATTCGAGGATGAGCACGGAAATTTTCACATGAGTAACGAGGAAGTCTTGACTGATAATTAGAGGTTGGTTATTAAGTTTTTCACATTAGTAGTGCAGAAGTGTTGCTAGCTAATTAGTGGATAGACAATGACTTTAAACAATAGTAACGCAGAGGTTTTGCCAGGCGATAAGAGGATTGACAATTGGTTTTTACTCATTAGTACTGCAGTATAGTTGCCAGCGGTTTTGGGGAGAGACAATAAGTATTTCACATTAGTACTAATGAAGTCTTTGCCAGCTGATTAAGGTGGGTTAATAATTTTTTTTTCTCATTAGTATTAGAAGTGTTTCCAGGGGATTGGAGTATGGATATTTATTTTTAAATAATTACCGCAGATGTGATGTTAAGTGACTGGTAGATTGTTAATCGGCTTTTCATATTAGAACTCCGGCACTGTTGCCAGGTGATTAGAGGATTGACAATGAGTTTTACATATTAATACTACGGAAGTATTGCCAGCTGATTGAGGGATAGGCAATGAGTTTTTCACATTAGTACTGAGGAAGTCCTGCCTGCTGTTTAGAGGTTTGTTTGTGAGTTTTTCACAATAGTATTGCGGAAGTGTTGCCAGGAGATTTGAGTATAGATAATGATTTTTTTTCACAAATATCGCGAACGGGATATCAGATAATCAGAGGATTGTCAAAATGTTTTTCGCATTAAAACTGCGGGAATGTTGCCAGGAGTTTGGAGGACAGACAATGAGATTTACACATTAGTGTTGGAGTTTTTGGGTACCGTTGTATACAAGTGAGCCAGCAATAAGTTGATAGTTTCCCAATAAAAGTGTTAACCAATCAGAAGGCTCAAAATATTCAATGCGACGTGTATAAAGGCGACCATATTTTCCCGAGTATTGGTGATACAGTCAGATTCAGTAGAGTTTCTGACTCGTAAGTGTTAATCTTTGACGTTGTTTCATTGAACAGATTACATACTGCGCTGTATTCTATATTCTTAAACTATTCTAGACATGGTCAACAATTTCTACTGCGAAAGATGTGTTAGCTGACTGAAGGATGGACAATAAGTTTTACTCATTAGTACTGTGGAAGTATTTCCAGCTTATTGGGTGATAGTCCATGAGTTTTAAACATTAATACTAAGGAATACCTGTCAGCTGTTTAGAGATTGGTTAATGAGTTTTTCACATTAGTATTGCGGAAGTGTTGTCAGGGGACTGGAGTAAGAATAATGTTTTTTTTTTTACACAAACACCGCGGATGTGATGCCAGGTGATTGCAGGATGATCAATCTGTTTTTATCGATAGACTTCGATAAAACTGTGGAATCTTTTGTGTTCGAGTGGTCTAAGACGCACCAGATCAATTGGTGGCTTCAACTTTGTTGATAGTGGTCGCAGGTTCAAATTCTGCCAAATGACACACATTTTCGTAAAAAAAATATTATAAATAATCAGGCCGGTAGAACTAAATGTATAAATATACTGTTTGATTAAAAATAGGATATCTATTCAAATACGAGTGTCGATTAAAAATAATGTTCAAACAAATAAATTATATTATACTCCCATTACGATTAGGCTCTCTTGAGAAGAAAATTTAAAAACATTTTCCACTTCTGCGATATATGCATTACTCTTCAGGAATGAATTGAGTTTTTTGGTGACTGACGTGTGTATACACTGTTTATATATGGCTTAGGGTGGTAGTGACTCCAACTGACACCAAAATGGTCACGTTTCGATCCCGGCCAGAAGCAAGTGGATGTGTCTAGCAATGCTGATGAGCTCTGATAGAGCGAAACAGGCTTGTATGTGGATGACTAATACATTATGCTCTCATTATGATTGAATCTCTATAGAAGAAAATTTAAAAACAGTTTCCACTTCTGCGATATAGGAATGAATTGAGTTATTTCGGTGACTGGCATGTGTATACACTGCTGATACATAACACGTTAAAATTTCCCCTCTCTGATTCCATGCACCTATAGCTTATGGTGGTAGCGACTCCGACTGACACCAAATCGGTCAAGTTTCGATCTGAGCCAGAAGCAACTGGATGTGTCTAGCCACACTGATGAACTGTGCTACAGCGAAACAGGCTTGTATGTAGATGACTAGTATATATATATGCGTGTTAGTAGAATAGTACCTGAAACAAAAGTAGAAGGAATAAAACAACGTGGAAAAGCTTTTTGGCGACGTGTTTTGTCGACGTGTGTTAGGTTCAGTGTCTTCAGATCGGAATGAAAGACAGAACAGTGTGTAAGGAAAATGCTTTCGGTTTTTGAAAGCTAAGAAGGACACTAAAATAAATTACATCTCCAGATCAGGATAACAATGAGACCGGGAAGTGATTTAAAAAAAGAACATTTTATATATTAGAGTCTTTGATGTCTGATTGGTTTGAGTAGATCGCTCTTTTTTCTGTATTTGTTCGTATACCGCATTGTGCTTTTGTTATTATCGGTGATATTTTGTATCGTCCTTGTTTTATGTTTATTGTCGAGCATAATGAGATTAGCAAACTCTCGAGATCATCTTCTTCTTAGTGAGTGCTTTTTTCCTGAGAAGACTGACATTTGATAAATGGAGATTGAAGTCAGTTGCATTGCGCTGAACTACCAAAGTTGTAGTTATGCAACATATCCCAGGCTGTTATGGAAATCATAGGTAGGACCATTTTTGTGGATTTTGTAGGCTTTGCGTTTGGCAATATACAGGTTATCGTAGGAGATTGAAAAATTTTTCAATGTATTTCTCTTCCATGGGTAGAAATTGGGAGTTAACATTTCTGAAGTGTTTAAGTAAAAGTGTAAAAAGAGATCTGATACATTTCTACTCTCATTAAAACAAGGAAATCCATCTATCCATATATATATATATATATATATATATGTGTGTGTGTGTGTGTGTGTGTGTGTGTGTGTGTGTGTGTGTGTTAGAAGTGTGGCTTGATAATTCACCTCGTCGCTTCCTGCCCAGAAAAGAAGATCTCTGGATTCCTACCTGACATCATCCTCTACAAGCTAAATCTTCTTCCGTGGCGCCTGTAACGGGCCTGCCTGCCTGTGGATGGGAGTCTCTCTTCCTGGACCAATTCAGCTAGACGGAAGAGCCTGTCAAGATACTTGGCATCTGGTTTGGCACCGACCTCCAGTTAGAGAAGAATTGGTTGGAGGTGCAAGAAAAGGCAGAGCCGGCAGTTCGTCTGTAGTCTCGGAGGAAGCTATACTTGAAAGAAGAGGGCGGAAGTATGTGCCTTGCTCATCTCCAGTATTTTACTTTATCGGGTCTCGGTATTTCCCTTCTCCGAACTAGTATTACTGATTCAAGTCCTTTTGTTATTTATGTCCCTTTATCTTTGGTTTATTTCCCATCCTCTCCCATTTAGGTGACAGTGATGATAGTTCGTTGGTAACTGTGGAAGTTTTTGCTTTGATTATGAGTTTTCTTAATTGTTATTGTGTCTAAATGCGTGAGTAGATGCGTGAGTGATTGTCGAATATATGTATGAGATTTTGTTAAACTCACAGTATTTTTTGTTCAGCTATTTTTGCCATTAGTAGGGTTACCCGATTCTATCACTAGTTTGTTTCATTGTGTAAATATTTTTTTATCGTAAACATTTGGGAAATATTCAAAAATAATGTTTGTATGAACTCATCCCTCCACAAATATTGTACATAATCAGTTTAGGTAGGAATTATTAGAGTAAATGTGGCATTATGGTGTTTGTGTATAGTTGTACTGTGTGGCCGAGATGTTATGGTGAAAGAACAAATATAGAAACGATTTGGTCAGTGATAAATGTAAGTTAAGTAAATTATAGAACAAATGAAGACCAGCAGCCATCATCCTCATTTTACCCTCGTGACACATTTATAATTTTTGTATAGTAAATACCGAGTTTATGCAGGTCTTGCGCGTCATTTTCTTTCTTGTGCGCGCCAGTGTAGTGAATAAAACAAGTTCTAGATTTAAAAATTCAAATGTTAAGCACTGACTTATTGATTTTGTTAAAAATCAAATAATTTTATCGAATTTACAAACTTTGCTCAACACACACAAAATTTGACACCTCGATGAGAAATGTTTTTCGGCCAATATAAAACTCGGAAATATCTAAAACAAAACAGAAAGACCAGCATCACATTCGGGAGAGAATTCCCAAATGACCTTCTGGAGACCCCACAAACGATATGAAGGACAAAACGACTGCCGCCAGAGAGACAAATACGAGCGTAATTAACACATCCCTTGACAAACGGCAAGCGATCGTTATTATTATTATCTCTAACTTACTCTCTCATTTTTTTATTCTCACGGTTCTCCCACCTGCTTTTTCTTATAGTTGATAACCGCACAGAACCCTTTAAAACTGAGCGAATACTTCAAAGACACTTCTACTAACAATAACTCTCATACATACGTACACACATACGTTCCCGCCTACGTATACATCAACTTTTTCTTGCAAGGACTACTACGAACATTGTAACGATCTTGTAGAAGTTAAAAGACATTACTTTTATTTGTAAAAACCTTAATTGATTTATATGTATGTAAATTTGTTGTTTCAATTTACAATTTTGATCTTCCTTTTTCATACCTCTTTTATAGTGGGCTATCTAGTTAACAAAGCCAAATCAAACTAATCTGTTTCAACACACATACTCTTCACTATTAAAGATAACCCACTATACCAACGCGGGGAACGTTGTTTAATCAAGTTAGAATTTCTCATTGTTACATTATTTTTCTGGTTGGTTTTTACAATTTTGCGTTTTTCATTGAAAAACAGCGCACTTGATGCGCGTTCGTTTTCGAAAATGTTCATTTATGTGTTCACTACAAACGAGAGGGAAATCTAGAGATGACCCGGCACACAGAAAAATTTTCCCTCATTACTTTGTAACTTTTGTAATATTCTTGTATAAATGTGTAGCTATTTGTAGCACAAGACTTAAATTAGCTCAAGTTAACTTTATCCTAATTTTTTAAAAACTTTATTATAGTTTATTTATTCATTCTCCCTTGTTTACTTTACAGTAAACCGAAGTTGTTGGTTCATGATGAGAAAGCCCGTCAAACGGAAGCTATGATCAGGAACTGGAATGAAAGTAATGATAGCACCTATCCTGAAGCCATCATAAAAAATTTAGGTGGTGAAATTTTCCTTCTTCTTCTATGTGCCTATTCCTTTTAGGACGTAGGCGATCATGGCCTTCCACGTCTCCCTATCCCTGGCTGCTCTTAGCACGCTTTCTCTTGTAACATCTTGCAGCCCCCGTTCTGTCAACCACCTGCTCAGGCCCATCAAATATATTATTCCGCTGCTTTTCTCTGTCTTCTTTCCCCTCTATCTGGCCTGTAAGTAATAGGTTCTCTAAGCCCTCCTTCCTCATTGCATGTCCCAGGAATTTCACTTGTCTCTTTCTGATGCTTAATATTAATTTCCTTTTCGTTTCCATTCTTTCCAACACATCGTCATTGCTCACATGCTCGGTCCATGATATCCGCAGCATCCTTCTGTAGAACCACATTTCAGCTGCTCCAAGTTTTCCCTTCATCTTTGTTGATATTGTTCAACATTCACTGTCATATTGAAGAACTGACATCACATAGCAAACTCGTACTCTCTTCTTTGTTTCTAGTGAATGTTTCCTGTGTCTTAATACTTTACTTAGCTTAAATACTAAACACTCAGATACCATGGCGTATGAATCACATAGACAAATAGAATTACTATACATTTAATAAAGCACTATTTATGGTTTTTCAGTCGGGCGTCGAATCCGTTGATTTGTTAGAACTTCAAATGGACGCGTCGTCTCTCCTTGAATTCGGAACGCGTCACAAGTTATACAAATTAGAAAAAGAAAAGGATCAAACATGTCTGAATGACGTTCTTTTAATACAAAACATTTAGAATCATTTCAGAAAAATTATTTAACATCACATAGTGAACAAACTTTTCTAGCGGCAGATTTATGTTGTTAGTGAAAGCGTGAGATCTAGAAAATGGAGTTGGTTGCTCTGCTGGAGGTTAGCATTAGCCATGCTTACAAAAGTTAAAAAAGGCTCTTTAAGAAGAATAATTGCTAGTCAGTATCTATTATAGAATTCTCTGAGGCAGCTGCTCTTCTTTAACCACAATAGAGAAACATTCCTATCAGTATGGGTGACGTTAGTCTCCTAGAAAGCAACACACTGGGCCTGCTTGGCCTCATTCTCTCAAGCAATCTCAGGTGGAACGACTACATCGAATCTATACCTGTATCTGCCGCTATGAAGTTTGGGTTACTCTGTGCGGTTAGAATTTTTTTTCTCATCAGAATCTATCATCCATCTGTGCATTAAATACTATTGCCATATCTGATCTGTGCTCCTGCTATTCATCCAGGTTCTCAACAAAATCTAAAGAGCAATCTGTCACGTAATCAATCCTGATTTGGCAGTCTGACGAGCTTCTTTCACCGGTACCCCGACCACATGAATTTACTCCTGTTACAAATTGCCATCAACGTCCCACCCTTTTACCTCCAAAAAAGTAAAATGTAACCGTCTTTTTTACTTTAACAGTTTTTTTCTCACATTTCTCCTCTGTGGAATTCCCTTCCGTATACTTGCTTTCCTGATAGTGGGGCCGATTAAGTCAGTATCACACAAGAATCTTTCACTTGATAGTACAATATCCAAAATTAGCATATATGTGTTCCAGGATACATTCTCTCAGAAAAAGTACGTTACTCTCGTTGAAAAACAAAATGGCCACCATTTTTCAAGATGGCCGCCTAATAAAACAGAAAAAGAGTTTTCAGTGCTAAACATCTATAAATAGGAACATGCTATTGATCCAAATTTTAAACAGATTGTATTTTGACTAGAGAAATATATTTTGGCACTAATATTCGAAAACGATTGCTAGTTTTCAAGATGGCGGCAACTGCATGACTTAAAATCAGTACAAAATGTAAGTAGGGGAAACTTCATATTAGTCAGAAGTCGCAAATTGCAAAAATTCTGGAGGCTACAGTTACTCCTCTCGATACTAGATCAGGATGTGATTATGTTATTATTGATGGCTCCTTTCTTGTGTATTCATTGCCGCCAAAAACATCAAAGAACTTTGAAGAATATGCTGCTTTAGATCTGGTTCCAAAGATTCAGATGTACTCATCAAGTTTCGCTAGGACAGACATAGTTATTGATGTTTAATAAACTTCTAGCCTGAAGACTGAAACAAGATCAAAGCGAGTCAATGGTATCGACAACGAGTGATGGAGAAAACTAAGCTGCTACCTAAGTGGAAAATTTCCTGAGAGACAACAACAAGAAAAGCAGTTTGGGTTCTTGGCTGATAAGATAGTAAGTATGCATTCTGACAATATCGTTGTTGTGACAAAAGGAAACCAGGCTCATCCCAACAGATCCATCAGTCTTGATGTCTTTGCAACCACAAGGAAGCTAACTTCAGAATTTTCCCCCATGCTCTTGATGCAAGTAAGCAATAGATGTTGTCTGTGCTGATTAAAGCATGTGACAGATATGTTCTCGTTGTTTCAGTCAGTGTTTTTGATACCCTCCATGGTGCAGGCATGAAAATGCTGTGGATTGAATTTAGCCAGGGTCAGTTGATTAAGTGGTCGCTAGTTCATGACATGGTGGCGAATCTTGGCCCGGACAAATGCAGTGGCATGCTGTTCTCTCAAGCCTTCATTGTCTGTTATATTATATTAGCTTTTCGCGGAAAAGTTAAAAAACAACAGCATGGCAGGAATGGGAGGATTACCCTCAAGTTACTCCCGTCTTTCAATAAGTTACGTCATTCCACCAGTCGTGGAAAATGCAGATTACAATGTTCTTCAGAAATTGTCATCATCATGTATGACAAGAACAGCTCTATGGACAAAGTTGATGAGGTAAGACTGGACTTGTTCACTCGGAAGCAAAGGTCTTATGATGCCATTCCACTGACAAGCGCCGTTTTCATACAGCATGCCATGCCAGAATGTTTACCCATCTAGCCGGCTGTATAAAGGGCCAGGCAATAGTGTGCCAAACTGAAAACCTTGCTAACTGTAGTGGCGGAAAGGTGGTGAAGTCTGTCAAGTCTTTTGGAAAACCCTGCCACCTATTGCACAAAGTTGTCAGCAGTTAACAAAAGACTGAATGCCGAGAGTGATATAAATACTTTCGCTTCAGTATCAAGTCTCCACATTCTGTACATCTAAATGTGAAGACTAAAGGATTGACTAATCTATCATGTGAATCAAACGATAATATTTTTTTGTTGTATATGCTATTTTATTCTTTATTGATTTCTTTTTGAAAAATGTACAGCTAAAGGAGTTTTTCGTCATTTAATTCCGGCCATATGATCTTATCATCCAATAATTACGATTTGCTAAACCGAAAAATTTATTTTTCCTAACTCAAAAACACATATACTGATGCATAGAACGTTAACATACCAATATTTCATCAAAATTTAGCCCAAACGCAGATTCATACTACTTCAAATAGCGGCCATCTTGAGATATGGTGGCCATTTGGTTTTTCAACGTGGGTAACGCACTTTTCTTACAGGAACACATGTATACCAATTTTAGTGCTTGTACCACCAAGTGAAAGATTATTTCAGTAATCTGCTGCAATATGACAGCTAGAATCTCTAAAAGTTTAAATGCAACGTCGATTACCATCTTCTATCTCCCTAAATACCATTCACCTCACTCAACCCCACCCACCTCTTATCCTTTCTTCGGCATCCGATGTACCCTGTCTTTTTCTCTCACTGTAACCCCTTTTGCACTAGTGACAATTCTAACTTGTTTGGGGTTAAATGATTATACAAAAATAAGATAAATATGTAAATATATAAATTTGTTTATGACTTAGCGACTTTGAGAATAAAGCATGTTTATCATTTCTTTCCTTTCAGCCGTTTCGTTCCGTCTGTGAAAAAAAGGTTTTGTTATACAATGACTAGAAAAATGCAAATAATGGAGGACATTCAACTGATAAAAATAAAATATTTCTTCAATAACTCAACACATCAACTAGTGAACCCGACGTGATATAAATACGCAAGCAAATATGAACTTTTCATTTCTTGGTCATCACAATGCCGACAACGTGGGAAAAGCAAGCAGGAGAATATTCCTTTATTCCTCACCCATTATCTGGTGACTTATTCGACATGCGATATTATTTACACAAATTAATAGCTTTTAAGATGATGTTTACGAGTAGACTTTTCTATTTCATAAGCATTTACGTCTCAACATTTCATTGATGAAATATAGGAAATTGCTATTTACATGAAATAAATGATTATGAAGACTTTGACACCGATTACTCATCGGCACTGCATATTGATTTCAAACCGTTAAATGAGACATCCAATAGACAGTAAAGATAAAATCAGTAACATAAAAAGTACAAGTGGTATCTTACGCTACTATATGTTTGCGTTGGTTTGGAATTCATACGAAACGCTAATTAGTTCAAAAGTCAAACGCTAGAAACCAACATTTTACGCTCTCTCAGTATTATTTGTAGGTAATGTATGTTTCGTAAGAAATACAAGCACGTTGCTAACAGTAAATCTATTATGATTATTGCATATGTCAGTTAGTTAAGTGCCATACGTGATACACGCTTTGGGTGATCATGTCTCAAAAGAGACATGACTGACTGGTCAGAAGATTATCGCGCAGTACGTTGGCATTGCTTTCTGCGGTAAACTGATTGCCAACCAAGGCTATAGAATCCAATCTGTTCTATTATTTAACCCATAACTGGAGGGAAGATACGGATTAATACCTTTCCCATATGACTCAACTCAAATGATTAGAAAATAAACTATTCATTCAGTGTTATACCTAAGCTCCAGAAAATTCATGTGCATCAGCAGGTTACATAGAAAATTAATCTGCTAGTAATTGTATGCAAATCCACGCCTCGCAGAATGATAGTAGCACCTAAACAGGTGGTCGACTCAGCTACATTTTGCAAGCTTTCATACAATGGTTAAAGACAATATATAAGGTTTAAGTAAAAGTTCTGCGGTGGGAATTAATGAAAATAACTTCTAATCATGTTAAATGTAACCTTATAGAAATACCTCTGAATCTTATGATTTATAACTGTTGAAGTGATTTGCGTTTTGAATTTCTAAAGCCCTTAACTTTGACATTATAACTTGAGAAATATTCCCATGATGGATACTCATCTAGCACGTCAACTCACCTGTTAACCTACTATTCACCCGGTAGAAATACAATTTGAACTCATATAAATGAGAGAAGAATGCAAGAAACAGGTATTTCTACGACCGTTTGCAAATTATTGTGAAAAGTTACGTGTATACTCGTTGATTTCATTTCGTATTCAAGAATTTAATTTCTTCTTTGCTGATCGCTTCATTTATGATTAAATTCGCCCCCAGCGTTCAGGTTCCGGACGAGAAGCTTCCAATTTCACCAAATCCTGCTCCCGTCATCCATTCCATATCACCGTTTGGCTTTGCAAGATTTAGTTAGAAGTGAAGGAAAATCAAAGTAGAAGAAAATTGATTTGTTTAAGATGGGCCTTAACATGACAGGATGCGACCCGCATACTTGACTTTATGACCTTCCTCTACGGCACATATGGAATGAGATATGCAGAATCCAGTTATGAAACTGTAACGGACCGCCGCCCGCTGGCCCTGTTTTAATTTCAAGTGGTGCCTTCTGTTGCATGTCCGTCATGTGTAGCTGGTTTAACAGCAGAGATGTATTGTAACCATCATCTGCTTGTTGGGACTTTTGAGGTTGGTCTGGTTCCCCGTCTTCGACTTTGCCATTAAGGTATATACTATGCAATAATTAAAAGGAAACAAACAATAGTTTTCAGGTATTTTAAACATTTATAGATTTAAGAGTCCCAAACTAAAATCATTTCAGTTTTAGAACTGGGATTTTAACCCCTGAATGTTCACCATAAAATCAAGGTTTTAATTATAAGAGTCAAATAAAACCATGTATTAAAAAAATAAGAATAAAAATACACAATTAATTATTGGCTTTAAAAATAATTAGGTAATAAAAAACATTTTTAGGATAACAGATTTCATAGATATAGTCAGGCTGGTGAAAAAAAACAAAAAAACTCTTTGGCACATTGCTTTGTGCTTTACAATGTTATAATAAACAAACGGCAAAATGCCTAATTTAAATATCACATGACGTCATGAAAATATGCCAAAGAAAAGTATCATAGAAAAAACGGTTATTTTTATTTAATGCATTTGAAACGCATACTCAAAAAGAGTCGAGTCCTGTACTTCTGAATACAATGCACCAAACCCGAACGAAGAGTCAACTGTAAATATAAGTCCCGTGCATTACGTTTACACGCTGACAGAGATATCGAGTCTCAAATGATATTGTAATCATGGAGCAAATAATTTATGTTCTCGGATCCAGGGTTGATTTAAATTAGTTATCAGTTCTGAATTTATGCAATCTAAGGTTCGATGCGATACAATATTCACATTGATACTTTCGGATGTTTTATAAGCAGATAAAAGCAAAACAAAAGTAAAGGTTTGCATTTCCATTTATAATGCTAGGTCGATAGCACAAAGTTCTCATTGATATTCAACTAATTAAACGTCATTGTGTTCTATTTTATAAGAAACATTGACATTGAAACCTTTATTTTGAAGAGAATGACGTTTGAATTAATTTTTTCGTAGATCTCGCATGATTTTCCGTTGTTTTGAGTTCAATGTTTGCACAGGAGTGCTTTCGGAGGAAATGATAGTTATCTATCTATCTATCTATCTATCTATCTATCTATCTATCTATCTATCTATGTATGTTTGGGTATGTCCCGGCAAGGTATATATATATATATATATATATATATATATATATATATATATATCATTCGAGGTAGTTAAGCAGTTTAGGCAAATGTAACCGGGTAGAACAAACTAGTAGATAAACTTAATGGACGGTACTCGTCGTAGGCAGTATCCTGAGACGTAGGCAGTATCCTGAGACGTAGGCGTAGTCAACAGACATAAACCAATAGTCGTAGGCCTCTAGACGTAGATCTTTAGTCGAAGACCTGTAGACCTCTAGCGGTAGACCTGTAGATATAAACCTCCTAGTGGTAGAGCTGTAGACCTCAAGTCGTATAGACGCATGGACGTAGCTCTCTATAGGCCTCTATACGTAGATCTCTAGTCTGTATTTATGGCTGACACCAGCCAATCACATTACTGTAAGGGGGAACCAAGGTGTATGCATATCCATTGCATATTTATTACATCAGTTTGTATTTCTGTATGTATGTGTGTATGTATCTATTTATGTACGTACGTATGTGTATATATGCATCTATGTATCTTTATTCCTACGTATGCATCTAAATAAGAATTTGTCTCTGCATGTATGTATGCATCTGTCTATCTATCTATGTATCTACATATGTATGTATGTATGTATGTATGTATGTATGTATGTATGCATGTATGTAGGTTGATCTGATGTGTCTTGACTGCTTTAGAACGAAAGATTTACACTCAAACAAAATCCGAAATAAAGAATTTAAACAGACATTTTCCTGATTGTTCGAGGAATTCATATTTGCTCTGTTTTTGTTTCCTAATGTAATACTGTGTAAATAAAGACAACTTATTTACGAAATTTTACGAAATCCGTTACAAAATGGATTAACTCCGCATATTTTCAATGTATTTCTTTGACATTATTTTTAATGGATGTTCGTATTTTAGTAAATACTCTGCTTTTTAAAAATTTATTTGTGATTAAATAGTATATTTATAATACAAACAGTCTATACTCAATGGCCTAAATTATCGAGAAATATTGTTAGGAAAATAATGCATCTATCTATCTATCTATCTATCTATCTATCTATCTATCTATCTATCTATCTATCTATCTATCTATGTGTATGTATCTATTCATCGCTAAAATCTGCTCAAATATAAAGTATGTATAGATATAAACAGTGTGAGTAACGGAATTTACTCAGCATGGAGACCATAATTTTCACGGTTTTCATTGCAGATCGCATTGAATCCAACAGCCATCGTGTCGTGTTGATCCCTATATCTCTCTCTATACATATGTCTATTTCTATTTTACTATTTATGCACATATATTGTAATACTCTCGTTATGTAAATACAAAGGTATGCATAGGAATGTGTGTGTGTTGAAGTATATATATATATATATATATATATATATATATATATATATATATATATATATTAAAGAAATAAGAGTGTGTAGCTTGATGTCACACATTGTAAATGATATTCAAAACGAAGTAACCGGTTTCGCTCCGGCTCTTCAGGCCTCTACGATTATGTATTTTATGTAACTCAGTTTTTTTTCTGGTAAAATTTTTTTAGTTCACTGTAGAAGATCTGATTTGTAGATGAATTGACTTTTGCACGATATAATAGATTTTTTATGATGGCTATTTTGTAATCGTAATTATTTTGTAATTTCCGGCTACAACAAACTGAAAGATATAACTACCTCAAACCAACTAGAAGAAATAATACTCAGACTATCCAAAATCACTGCAAAATCTGAAGTTGAACACCGTGCTAAAATTGTCAAAAAACTTAATTCACTATACAATGGCACGATCACTCTTCGCAAAAAATTCGATAAATTCATAAATCTTTCCAACCACGAACTAACTAAGCACCAAGAAGAATTACTCAACCTTGGACCTAACTGCCATATATACCGTAAGTATAACCAGCTTACTAAAAAAATTGAAATAGAAACGCTCTATCAAAGCATCACTAAATTACAAGATGAAAAACTTATAACCGTTAAACCCGAACTGAAAGATCTACTTAAGGCTGAGGCAATCAAAGATCGCCATTATAAAAGCAGAAGCTCCTCAAAAACCTGGTTACATATACGGAACCATAAAAACTCATAAACCTAACTATCCTCTCCGCCCTATCATATCCCAAATTCCTACTCCTGTATACCAGTTAACTAAACATATTAACCAGCTTATCACACCCTATCTTCCGAGTAAATACAGCATAAAGTCAACCCTAGAGGCAATCCAAATCCTCAAGAGTGAAAAACCTAATAATGAAACCATAGCTTCACTTGATGTAGAAAACCTTTTTACTAATGTACCCGTCAGTGAAACTATTGATATAATTATAAGAAATGTTTACAGTAATCCTTCATTACCCCCACTCAAAATTAATCCCAACATCCTAAGAAAAATTCTACTAGCTTGTACTACTGAAGTGCCTTTGTTGATCCAAACAACACTATATATATACAACGTGACGGAGTCTCCATGGGTTCAGTGCTTGGTCCGATTTTTAGTAATTTCTACATGTCTAACCTTGAAAATACTACCTTTGCAAAATTTACAAAACCATCAATATATCTACGATATGTTGATGATATCCTACTATCAATTAAAAATACTGATGAAATCTTACAACTTCAAAAACAGTTTCAAAATAACTCAGTTTTAAAATTTACTTATGAACTTAGCAAAGATAACAAAATTCCTTTTCTTGATATATTAATTAACACTGACAACAATAAATTTACTATCTCACCGTATCAAAAACCCACTAATAAAAATCCCTCCACACTCAATTATATTAGTGAATGCCCCCACTATTACAAAATAGCCATCATAAAAAATCTATTATATCGTGCAAAAGTCAATTCATCTACAAATCAGATCTTCTACAGTGAACTAAAAAACATAAAACAGACACTCATCAATAATAATTTTCCCAACTACATAGTTGATGAACAAATACATTATTTTCTTAAAAAGCTTAACATGGAAAAAACAACACATGATACTAACCCAACCAATCCTAAACATATCACTCTCTTATACCGTAGCCAGATGCACTCCAACTACCAACTAGATGAAAACATCCTAAAAAAACTCATAAATACTAATATTTCTCCGACAGACTCTAACAAAAGAATTAAGTTCATTATATATTACACTAAATCCACTACATCTAATTCATTTGTCCGCAACGACTCTTCCCCCACCGTTAGTGATTTGCAAAAAACCAATGTAGTATATAAATTCATATGTCCATTTAGGGAATGTATCTCTAACAACCTCAATAATATCTACATCGGCCACACCACAAATTCGCTCTCACGGCGTCTGACGTTGCACTTAAATAAAAATTCAAATATATTCCGTCATTTAGAACAACACGGTTATCAACGCACACTTCTGAGAAAAACGCTTGTTGATAACACGTACATACTCAAACAAGAAAATAATAAGCAGAAACTAAAAATCCTCGAAGCACTCTACATTAAACAATTTAAACCTGGTTTGAATACAATCAATTCCGATATTTCCAATAACGTACTCAAATGTCTGTAATCAGACCAGGGACCACAACACCACTATTTTGTCACTGTCTTCGGCCATCCGCCACGGTAGGGATGGACTTATATTTTCAATTCAATTATCTTTATTGTTAATAGCTTAAATGTTCTATGTTTGCTGTGTGTTAATATTTACTCTTTGATAATGGCTTATGTGAGCCGAAAGCTTAGACCCGATAAAAAATTCAACAAATACTGTGATTTTTTGTTGTCTTTCAACGACATCACCATCAAGTATATCAGACGGTATGAACGGATCCTACACAAAATTAATAGACAAAACTTGTCTATATTATTCAATGAAACCTGCATTAATGAAAAAATGCTGCCAAAATACACACAATATATATATATATATATATGTCTGTGTGTGTATGTATATACATATATATATATATATATATATATATATATATATATATATAGCTCAAATACAAATATATAACAATAATTTGAATATAAATGCATATGTCTGTAAACAAATAGACTACAACTGTTGGTTTCCAATAAGCACCTGAGGATAGCATTGTGCACGAAACTAAGTGTTGTGCTACCAGCAAGGAAAAATGCATATTTGTTATTAATAACATTTTAGCATTGTTGTTATATATCGAGCACTATTTTTTAGCGCCAGCACTCAATGTGTAATAATTTATATCGAAAATGTCCCTTTGTTTAAGCTTTCCTAAAACAACTGTTTATAGAATTCTATGTTTTGATTGACATAGAAACACATAAAAATATTTTAGTCCATCATGCAAGGAGAGAATTTCTATCGATAGGTGGTGAATTACTGGATAGGTCAGGGAAAGAATTTAACCAAGAAAAACTGACTTCATTTATGAAGTAGCCTGTTCTTGGGAATATATAATTGGGGATACATTTCTTATCTTTTCATTTGATCATATTAAATAAAACATGTCTTTTTGACAAAGTTTCTCGACAGGACAGATGTGTAAGCTGTTCAAGATTAACAATCTTGTTTTCGGAAAATTGATTTGCCGTGGAGCTCTCAAATGAAAACACCATATTCTCTTTACTTACTGCGATTAGATTATTTTCATTTTAAATTTTGGCGTTTAGAGAAGAATTTCTGATGCAAAACTTTTTTCTCGGATGGCTTGTTAAAATACAACGCCTTCTTTAATCGTATAAAATAAAACACCCGGGGTGTAACTCATGACTCCTTCTTAATTTCAAATCTTCCAGGCACGAACTAGAACGGTTATATCGAATCAATTACAAGATCTGCTGTAAAAAAAGTTAGCTCATTGTGTTATAAAAAAAAGATTCTTCCCCCAAAATACTACAGGGTGATTGAAAAGTAACACCCTATCGTATGCATGATGGACTCTCCCGTCTGACTAAATTTTTTACAAAACAGACGAGTTCATCATACATAAAATAGGGAATTACATTGCAATCACCCTATCGCACATTATAAGCTTACCATTCGGCCGAGCATCGAATTTTGTTGCTATATTTAATCTGGTGCTTTTCACAAGAGATTCTAGACAAGATCCAAAAAATACGCCATGCCATCGGCACTGATGTGGCGTTTCCGTTTCAGTCAGATTCCTCCACCGTAAAGTCGATCACATATTTATTTTCTATGAATAATTTAATGGCAAATGTTCAAATGAGATTTCGCTTTCGGTACAAAGACATTACGAATTTATACATACATTTTCAGACAGGATACGCTATGCTAATGTTTAAATCAATAAGTGTAGACTTAAGTTCTATTTTAATAAGTTCTTCGCTTTTGGCTTCATACTGTTCTTTTAACTTCTTCTTCTATGTGTCCTGTTCCCTCAGGACGTAGGCGATCATGGTTCTCCACATCTCCCTATCTCTTGTGGCTCTTAGTATATTTGCTCCTCTTACAGCTCGCAACCCCCGTTCCGTCATCCACCTGATCAGACCCTGCAAATATGTTATCCGCTGCCTTCCTCTCTCTCTTTTTCCTTTTTTCTGGCATGTCAGTATCAGGTTCTCCAAGCTCTCCTTCCTTATTGCATGTCCCAGGAACTTCAGTTGTCTCTTCCTGATGCTCAGTATTAATTTCCTTTTTGTTGCCATTCTTTCTAACACCTCATTGTTGCTTGCATGCTCAGTTCACGATATCCGCAGCATCCTTCTATAGAAGTTTGTCCTCATTTTCGATGATATCGGCCAGCATTCACTGCCGTATTGAAGAACTGACATCACATAGCAATTCAGCACTCTTTTTTTTTGTTTCTTACGATCGTCAAAAGTTAGAATACAGCGTCAGTTGTCATCATCTGTCTCCTTGAATCCAGTTCTGTTTATTGTTCTTTTACCTGACTAACGTTTTCGGATTTTTCTTTTATCTTTCCTATCAACGACGATCTTTAAAAATTTAAATACCACGTCAATCGTCATCTTCTGCTTTTTGTATTCTGTCATTTTCGGTCTTTCTTAGTAAGTTTTTCTCATTTCCCTTCTTCCATTTCCGTTAAATAAGAACTTTAAAAATTCAAACACAACATCAATCGTCATCTTCTCTCTCCTTGAATCCTGTACTTTTTAATGTCCTTTTCCCACAATAAAGTTTTCTCATATTTCTTATACATTTTCTTGACGATTACGATCATAAAATATTCAAATGCAACATTAATCGTTATTTTCGGCCTTCTTCAATCCTGAGATTCTATTGTTCTTTATCCTTAGTAAAGTTTTCTCATATTTTTTTAATTTCTTGTAAACTACGATCTTCAAAGATTTAAATGGAACGTAAATCGTCATCTTCTGTTTCTTAAAACTTCTTTTTATTGTCCTTGTGCCTCAGTATCGTTTTCTCATTTTTTCTTTTCCTGTCAACTACGAACTTCAATAATTTAAATGAAACGTCAATCGTCATCTTCTGTGTCCTTGAATCCTGTTTTTTTATTGTCCTCGAATCTAAGTAATGTTTCCTCATTTTTCTTATTCATTTACTATTAAATATGATATTCAACATTTAATTTAATATCAATTGTCATCTTCAGTCTCTTGAAACCTGTTCTTTGTATTGTCCTTTCTACTCAATAAGGTTTTCTCATTCTTCTTTCTTGCCTGTCAACTACGATCTTCAAACATGTAAATGCAACATCATTTGTCATCTTCTGTGTCCTTGATTCTTGTTCTTTTCATTTTTCTTTCTCCTAAGGAAAGTTTTCTCATTTTATTATTTCCTCTTAACTACGGTCTACAAAAATTTAAATGCAACGTCAATCGTCATCATCTGTCTCCTCGAATCCTGTTCTTTTGTATAGCTTTTCAACACAATAATGTTTACTCAATTGTTTTTATTCATTTCCTGTCGATTAGAAACATCAAAATTTAAATGCAACATCAATTCTTATCATTTGTTTCTTTGAATCCTCTTATTGTATTGTTCATCTCCACAACAAAGTTTTCTCATTTCTTTTATTAATTTTCTCACAACTACGATCTTCAAAGATTTAAATGCAACGTCGTTCGTCATTTTTTGTCTCTTTGAATCCTGTTCTTTTTATTGTCATTTTTCTCAGTGAAATTTTCTCATTTCCTTCTTTCTTGTCAAATACGATCTTCAAAAACTGAAATACAACGTCAATCATTATCTTCTGCATCTTTGAATCCTGTTCTTTCTATTTTCTCACATTCACAGTAACGTTTTAGCTTTTTCTTCTTCATTTCTTGTCATCCACGATCTTCAAAAATATAAATGCAACATCAATCTTTGTCTTTTGTTACCTTGTGTCCTTTTCTTTTTATTGTTCCTGCTCCACAGCAACGTTTTCTCATTTTTATTTTTCATTTCTTTTTTAACTACGATGTTAAAAATTTAAAAACAACGTCAATCTTCGTCTTCTGTCACCTTGTGTCCTGTTCTTTTTATTGTCTTTTCTGCTCAGTAACTAATTTTTTCTTCATTTCCTGTCAACTACGATCTTCAAAAGTTTCAATGCAACATCCATCGATATTTTCTGTCTCCTTGAATCCAGTTCGTTTTATTGTTCTTCTCCGCAGTAACGTTTTCTCATTTTTCTTCATCATTTCCTGTTAATTCGGATCTTCAAAATTTAAATACAATGTCAATCATCATCTTCTGCCTTCTTCAATTTTGTTATTTTTATTGTCCTTTCTACTCAGTCTTCAAAAATTTAAACGCAATGTCAATCGTCATCTGTCTCCTTGAATCAGGTTCTTTTTATTTTACTTTTTCCCCAGCATAGTTTCTTCATTGTTCTATTTCTTTTCCTCTCAATTACGATCTTACAAAAATTTAAATACCACATCAATCGTCATCATTTGCTTCCTTGGATCCTGTAATTTTTGCTGTTCTTTCTCGTCAGTTACGTTTTCAAATTCTTTTCTTCCTTTCTTCTCATCTACGTTCTTCAACGTCAGTTGTCATCTTTTGACTCTTTGAATCCTGTTATTTTTATTTTCCTTTTTCGTCAGAAATGTTTTTTCATATTTCTTCTTCCTTTCCAGTCAGCTACGAGTTTCAAAAAGTTAAATGCAATGTCAATCGTCATCTTTTTTGAAATCCTGTTCATTTTATTGTGCTTTCGACTCAGTAAGGCTTTCTTATCTTTCTTCTTCTGTTCCTGTTAATTACGGTCTTCGAAAATTTAAATTTGACGTCAAAAGTCATCTTCCGGCTTCTTGAATCCTCTTATTTTTATTCATTTGTTCTTACTAAAGTTTTCTCACTTTTCGTCTTCCTTTTTGATTAACTGCAATATTCAAAAAATAAATGTAACATCAATCGTTATTTTCTGTCTCCTTGAGTAATGTATTTTTTTGTCCGTTCTCCTCAGTAAGTATTTCTCATTTTTCTTCTTTCTTTCTTGTGAATTACAATCTTCAAAAATTTAAATGCAACGCAATGTTTAGCTTCTGTCTCCTTGAATCGTGTTATTTTATTATCCTTTCTTCTCAATAACGTAGTCTCATTTTTCTTCTTGCTTTCCTGTCAATTATGATCTTCAAAAATTTAAATTCTAGGTCATTCGTCATTTTCTGTCTTCTTGAATTCTCTTCTTTTTATTGTGCTTGCTTCCCAGTAACGATTTCTCATTTTTCGTTTCCATTTTCTGTTAACTACGATTTCCAAAAATTTAAATTCAACCTCCAATGTCATCTTCTGTCACCGTGAATTCTGTTCTTTTTATTGTTCTTGCTTGACTCTAAGGTTTCTTCTTTTTAACTAAAAACTTCGAATTTTGAATTCAATATCAGTCGTCATCATCTTCTGTCTCCGTGAATTCTGTTCTTTTTATTTTCCTTTCTAATCACTAACATTTTCCTATTTTTCTTCTTTCTTTACTGTCAACTGCGATCTTCAAACATTAAAATTCAACGTCAATCGTCATCATCTGTCTCCTTGAATCCTGTTCTTTTTATTGTTTTTAACCCACAGTAATGTTTTCCTATTTTTGTACTTCATTTCCTGTTTCAAGAAAGTAAAAGAACCCTTAGAGTGAAACCCACTGTTCAAGCATTTACTTTTATAAAGAATACTCGATACAGAGGAGAGCTTAATATTGTAATTTTGTTATTACCATGGTTTATAAAAGCATATCATTATGCTTTTATAAACCGATGTAATAACAAAATTACTATATATATATATATATATATATATATATATATATTGTGTGTATTTTGGCAGCATTTTTTCATTAATAGAGGTTTCATTGAATCATATAGACAAGTTCTGTCTATTTATTTTCTGTAAGATCCGTTCGTATGATCTGATTAGCTTGATAGTGTTGTCATGGAAAGACAACAAGAAATCGCAATAATTGTTGATTTTTTTATCAGGTCTGAGCTTTCGGCTTACATAAGCCAATTATCAAAGGATGAACATTTAATGTTCAGTGAACATAGAACATTTAAATTATTATTAACAGAGTGGAGTTATACAGAGAAAATTAGACAGGTCCATTTTTTGTGTCGCACATGGCTGTAGGCCGAAAAGGAATGGTGGTAGTGGGTTTTTGGTCAATTGAGTGTATAGTGGCATGAGAGATTGGTCTGGGAACTGCTGCTACTATGGTGTAGGGGGTAAGTATAATAACTATGACCTCCCCCGTGGATTATAGGCATTGAATTATGTTAGTAGAGGTGTCGAAATTTGTTTCATATAAAAATATACTGCTGATTAAATTTTTTTATTAAAAAATATACTTTGTACTTTGATTGTGTTGTGTTTTTGTTTGGGAGTCAATATTTGTCCATAGCTAGGACCCTAACAGGTGCTATCACCCTCGTTTAGGGTGGACCTGGGAAGAACAGCAATTAAGAATTATTTCATCGCCACTCAAAACCTCTAATCTTCCTTGCTGCCGGATATGATTTATCGTCATACCCAGGACTAGTTTCAGAAGTGGAAATCAGATGTCTGTTTCACAATGTGGCAGTTTTTGAAAAAAAGTTCTCCGAGTGAACCTTTCATTTCGAACACAGGTGAGGATAATTCAATTATGTAGAAGTGGCATCGCATCTTCCATCGTTAGTATCGTAACTGGAAACGAGACTGCAGAAGGAGAAATAAAGCTTCTGTCCGAAGACCGCGTAAATGATTCGAACCCTTTACCAAGGATTTGAAGCGACGGCACAGTATCCTCAGCCCAGTTATGGCAGCAATGTTAGTTTTAAAAAGATTGCACCAACCATATGAAAGATGAGTCTCGAAAAGTCAAGATGGAAATTTCCGTTGCAATAAAATGCCAAACAGTTTGAACTAAACAGAGTCGTCCCATAAACTGGTATCCTATCCAAGAGAGTCCACAAGCAAAGCTAGGATTCTGTATCGTGCCTGATTTAAGTTTTAGTAATGTCGTGGACGGTAGAGGACGCTGACGAATAATTGTCGGTTATTTGACCGCTCGCCCAAATAAATGAAGGCTTATCCCGGCCGATTTCCTTACTATTAGGGTGTTCGGAAAACAATATCCGATCTCAGAATCAAGAATTATTCTGAATTAACGTATTTAAATAGTGTTTAAATCAGTCGAAATAGGAACCATGGACATCTATACATTACTGCCATCGAGTTACAAGATTATTTATACTTTTACGAGAAAACTAAGGATTTAAACAGCAATAAATCTTTGAATGCAGTTTCAACATCTTTCTAAATTCTTAAAAGCAGTTTCGACATCTTTCTAAATTTTTGAATGCAGTTTCGACATCTTTCTAAATTCTTAAAAGCAGTTTCGACATCTTTCTTAATTTTCAAATGCAGTTACGACATCTTTCTAAATTCTTAAAAGCAGTTTCGACATCTTTATAAATTTTTGAATGCAGTTTCGACATCTTTCTTAATTCTTAAATGCATTTTCGACATCTTTCTAATTTCTTAAATGCATTTTCGGCATCTTTCTAAATTCTTAAATGCAGTTTCGACATCTTTCTAAATTCAATATTTCAACTTTAAAAATTTTTTATGATGCTTAAGTGGTTGTTAGTAAAGCGATGGATGTGGGAAACATGGTTCATGTGGCAAAGTATTCCCAGTCGGTGTCCAATTGTTTTGTCATCTTGACAATATTGCTATGAAGCTAAATAGGTCTTCGTCGATAAACCAGCGGCGATTACGCTTTGCTTAACTGAATATACATTTCATCCGTAGTAAACTTCAGCAGTGATGCTCTGGTTAGATTTCAGAAACCTACAGTAGATAATGCCAATGGTTGGCCACTCTAATATGATATAGAGTGGGAAACAGCGAAAATGAAACTATTTCAAAGACCACAAAAAGCACACAAGTGAAAAAAACAGTCTTTCTGGAACGAGTTCATAGTTATGAATCATATCGATTTTAATGTGTTCTTGAATTATCTGGGAAAAACACTAGCTAATACAAGTGTTGTGTTAAAAACCAGAGAAAACGATAAAAGACTAAAGATTGTGTAATTCCAATCTTTTCATGAGAAACTTCTGGAGACAATTTGTAGCTTATATTTTACGAATAATACGATTACTTCATGCTCATTGCGGACTCTCGACAAAGACTAAGAAGATTGAATAACAAAACAAAAACAGCTTTTTTCCCGACAATTGCAAGTGATTATTCTAAATTCTGTAATCATTTGGGGAAGATACTGGATATAAGAGGTCTAATATGAGACTAAAATAACCCTACGGATCAAACAGAAGTGACTCTGTTCTACGTAACGACAGACAAATAAAATAATATAGTGGTAGACACTTTTAAAACGGCATATAAGAAAAACTACAATAAAACTGTTTTCTTTTGTTCTACTAAAGTTCATTCAATATAAATCTAGAGAATAACTTAACTTAGAGCGCTAGCGTTAAAACCGGTATGAGTTAAAGTGCAAGTTATAGGAAGGAAAGTTTATGAATGGTTGACAAAACCATCTTGTCAGAAAGCGTAATTGCATAAGGCCAGTGTTTCTAACATTTTATGCCTTAATTTGCCCTGCATTTTTGCTTTATGAAAATTGTATTCATCGCCCCTTTAATTTAGCCGTTCTTTTTGGACAAATATCACTTTTGCCAAAAACTGACTTTAGAATTATATATATATATATATATATATATATATATATACACGTTTTATTAAACATTAGAGACAACTTAGTCTTGCAGATTATTTTGGTATTTTCTCATATTTTCTAATGAGACTTTTTATTTACAAATTATATTTATACAAATTTTGTCCATATGTTAACCGAGTACTTTCGAACGTCATCGTTTATCATCAGGGTCAAATTTTACGGTTTTACAATTTTTAAATATCTCTTGCAGCGGAAAACGTGTTACTACATTTGTAAGAACTAAAGAAACTTTAAAAAATCTTTTAAAAATTCAAGGGAAGTGATAATGTGATCACGTGCAAGCGTAAAAATATATGATTAAACACAGCAAAAGTACTACTTTATCCATACATTAATGGAGGTTAAAAAACAACAATAAGAACGCAATTATTACCCGGATTATCATAGCTAAGTCCAAACACTACAGTGGAAAAGGAGATCAATGTAATCTATGCCACGTAGAAAAACTTGTCATCTTGAACCATATCAAAAATCCAAATTTACTTAATATGAAAAGTGATTTAATGACCACATGCTGTAATAAAAAAATACGTTGCCTATTTCTTTCTTTCTTTCTTTCTTTCTTTCTTTCTTTCTTTCTTTCCCCAGCAATATTACTTTTAACAATTATGAATTAAACCCCTTGTATTTTTGCTCCTTACATTTTTAATTCTTCATTCTATATTTTACCTCTTAATTTTTCCTTTCATTTTTCATTTTTATTTTATTTTAACTTATTTTTATTTAAAATTTTGTACTTCTAAAATTTTAATTTTACCTACATTTTTATGTAGATGTAATTCATTGCATTCACTTACGCGCAAATACCCTTGGGAAAGGTATTAATCCGTCTCTTCCTTCCAGTTATGGGTTAAATAACAGGACAGATTTGGTTCTATAGCCTTGACTGGCAACCAGTCTACCGCAGAAAGCAATAGCAACCGACTGCGGGATAATCTTCTGCCCGGTCAGTCATGTCTCTTTCGAGACATGATCGCCTAAACGTGTTTCGCGTATGGCACTTAACTGACTGAATATTTGAACATATAAATTTTAAAATACTTGATTTACGTCCCTTTCATTTCTTCTTCCTGCATTTTATAATTTTTATTTTTAATTTTAATTGTAAATTTTAAATTTAAACTTAATATTTTTATCCACATATAAGCGTAGAATATATAAAATTTTAATCTTGTTATTAAAAAAGCAGTAACTTAATTTTATAAGATTTAATTCCCATGAATATCGAGTGAACTTAAATTAAAATCTATTAAGCAGTCAGTTTAATATATGCACCTGATGATTGCATAACGCATGAAACACCGCGTCGTGCCATAGATGTAGGATAATATATATAACGAAAGATGGTACACGCGTGCTTCTTATAATTTGTGAATTAAATATGCACTTTAATGAAATTTGAGGAACAAGAAAGACAACAAAATGATAAGAATAGTCTCAATAACACTTGTAATACTTTCATGGCTTCTGCTAGGATGAACTTAAGTCACTGATGCCTCCTCAACAGGTGTTTACTCGTGCAACCAGACTGGCAACTGGGTCCCACCCATTCAGTCAGGTTAGCCAAGTGCAGACGACAATTCTACTCCTGCAGCTTCCTCTCTCGCACTTCCTGCCTGTGGAACTCGCTCCCGTATTCTTGCTTTCCTGACGGCTACAACCTCCAGAAATTTAAATGCAAAGTCAATATTCATCTACTAACCACTGGCCTCTAGCTCTCTCCCCTCCCCTGTATAACCTTCCCTTTCTCTCCGCCTATGTATCTGTCATTGCACCTGCTTTCTCAGCTTTCTATTGTTCCTTTCTAACTAGCTTGTACTCCTCACTCTTTTCTAATTAATCTTTTTACATTTATGTAGCCCCCTGCACATCAGTGGCGTTTCCGCCTTGCTCGGGGTGAAATGATTAAAAAAAAAAGAAAAAAAAAGTAATGTGACTCACTCTTCCGTGTCATGATGTTATTCTTATTTTTTCCTCCTATGTTTTATTACTGTAATAAATTTGATTTTGGCCTTGTCTATTTTTAGCTGAATTTCTTGTAGGAATATAAGCTAAAATTTGAATTTTGAAGATGTCTTTCATATACGCTACTGTCTGTCCATAAGTAACCCCACAAAAAAAAACCTTAATCTTTATTCTCGTGGAAGAAGTTACTTCTATTTGGCTGTATCATTCGCCCCTTTTTCCTATACGTAGCCCCCCTCCATTAACCTTTAGAGATGAACGCAGTTGTTCTTAGAATATCACAGCCAAAGGTTGTGAAATTTAAATGAAGCTGACATCACTTTAGCCGAACCAAAGGAAGTAGTTTTTTTTGTACGATTTAAAAAATAGCTTTCGTTCAAGAGGAAGAGGTCAGTTTGTTATCTGAACTTGAATGTTTGTTAATATTTGGCATGGTATTCAATTTTCAGCTGAATGTTTTGGAAGAATATCAGCTTAATTTTGTATTTTGAAGCTGTATTTCATATACTTTACTGTTTGTCCATAGGTTACACCCAGAAGCAAAACAAAACATAACAAAAAAACCAAAAAAAAAACAATCGTAAATCTTTATTCTCGTAGAAGAAGTTACTTCTCTTGGTTGTGTCATCCACCCCTTTTTGCTATCCGTTCCACACTCCATGAGCCTTTAGAACCGACCGCAGTTACTCTTAGAATATCAGAGCGGAAGATCGTGAAATTTTAATGAAGCTACCACCCCGTTAACCGAATGAAAGAAAATGAATTTTTTACGATTTCAAAAAATCGCTTTCGTTCACCTGGAAAAAGTGAGTTTGTTATATGAACTTTACTCTTTGCTAATATTTAATATAACATTCCCGTCTTGTTACAGTTTTAATCCTAGACTGAACCAGTAGTGGACTTCCCGACTTTAACGCACTTAAAGCGCAGTAAATTTCTTTTTACCTAGGCATAAGTTTTTTTTATTGGAGCTGATAGATTTGGCTATCACCCGGTTTACACTCCTCCCACTTTTATTGTACAGGTATAGAAGCAAATCCGTTGTTCCCGGTTCAGGAAGTTGTTTCTAATCGCTTTTCCTCTCCGGGCCTTAATAATGGCGCTCCCGAAATTTTTCTGTTATGTGTGCTCTCGGTGGCAGCGTACAGCAAAACAGTTAATAAACATATCAGGTGTTGGAATATCAGTTAAGTGTCGTACGTGATACACTCTTTGGGCGATCATGTCTCGAAAGAGACATGGCTGACTGGACTGAAGATAATCCCGCAGTAGGTTGCCATTGCTTTCTGCGGTAGCCTAGTTGCCAGCCAAGGCTATAGAACCCAATCTGTTCTATTATTTAACATATAACTGGAGGGAAGATACGGATTAATACATTTCCCACGGGTATTTGTGCAAAAGTGAATGCAAGGAATTCAACCTCGGCCCCTCGATTTGTCATTCTGAGTCAATATCCACTGCTCCGCAACGCACATGTAACATCACCTAGCTTTAAAACATTATCAGTTGGAAAAGGCTCTGACAGATTAATAGTACAGTTAATAGCCCTTCATAATGTCGTGCATTTCTCAATATATTTTAGCAAACTCTCGTGGACATCCCAACATTTCTAAAATGATTTACAGGGCATCTCTGTTATCAAGGGTCTTGTTTAATCAACAAACGCTTAATACAGGGGAACATGATGGCCTGTACCCCTATGTTGCAACTGGTGAACTGAAAATATCATGTTCATAGTGCCCTGTCGAGAAGGAACAGAACCATTTCATCATAACCACTGACTTAGCTGCAATTTCTGTTCTTCTGTATTTATGTAAAGAAATCAAGCTTTAAGCAACCAGCTTTGACTACTGAAAGAAACTGAAGACGAAATGAAATGATCACTTAGTAAATTTCACTCGACTCAGTATAAACCTTCCAATTTGAAGCTGGACTCCCTGCTTGGAAGTGCTTAGACGAACCTAGTTTTAGTTGCAACTCAGTTATACGCGTTATGTCCCCCAGCCTATTAGCATGTTCCTATAAATACACCCATTACAACTAGGAAAGTCAAACCCTCTTATTCGACAGAGGTGCATATATGAGAAGAAAAAGCAGAATAAATTTTCTTTTTTTCAATATCTTTTTTCCCGTACGCTGGGGACTAATCCGGCTAATCGACTGCACAGGCTTTTAAGTGAGGCGGGGGGTTAGCAACCCGTTGTGGACGAAAAACAAAACTACGATAAAAGCGGAAGAGCTCTGAAGCTAACTAGAGGTGATGTATCGATAAATCACCGTGGAGACGGCAACCGGATACCACTCCACTATCATTCCCGAGTATAACTATGGCTTTATAAAATATACATATAAAACCTAACGGCGTGATGGGGGTTACTTTCAAAGGAAGTAACTCCTCGCCCGGTAAGGATCGATATGGGCAACAGATGGCACCTGACCGTCAACCAGCGACTGTTAGCACCAACGGCGTAAAGGGTACAAATCTTTCCGTAATCTGTCCCTCGCCCGGAAAGGAACGACATGAGTAACAGGTGTCTCTGAACCTTTAAGCTGCGACTGTGCGCAACAAACAAAAATTTACCCTAGAAACATAGAACGTCAGAACGTTGAACAACTGTGGTCAACTTAAGAATGTCAAGCAGGAAATAAGCAGATTGAACATCAAAATTCTGTTCATAAGCGATGGCCAAACAATGGAGACAACCACATGATCACATATGCAAGAGGTAAAAAGTAACGAAAAGGAGATGGCTTAATGTTAGATGAAGAAATGAAGAAATCCGTCACCTTACCCATCTGCAAACTAAGGGTGAAACTTCGGAGCCTAAATAAGCCAGACTGCAAAACAACACGCTCCTGAATGACCTAAACTTGCAGAAAATTACACTGAGAAACAAATAAGACAGAAAAATGGGAAAAGGAAATTCGAAATGGGACGCACTTAAAGAAGCGCTAGTGACATCAGCAAACAACATTGTCCCAGAGGAAAATCAATCGCAGAAGAAAAAACATGTGGATGACTGAAGAGATTCCTGGCATGATGCAAAGGAGACATACAACTAAGCCAAGACATTGAACTGAATATAAGAAACTACAAAAGGAAATAAGGACCAAGTTCAGACAGGCTAAAGAAGAATGGCTCAATAACAAATGTGCTGAAGTAGAGAGATTGAGCAAGATTAATATAAGAGAAATGCACAAAGAAATAAGAAAACCGACAGGACAAAGAATATGCTCCTCAACAGTACGTATAAAATCCAAAGATGGAACAATCATATTTGAGAAAGAGGAAACACTCCAGCGATGGAAAGAATATATAAATGATCTCTTTCACGACAAGAGAAAGCAACCAGTAGTAAATAAAGATGCTGACGGACTAGAAATACTAAAATCCGAAGTGAAAGCAGCAATGACCAAATTTAATAGGAACAAATCAGCTGGACCAGACGGCATTGTAACAGAGATGTTGACAGCCTTAGAAGATTTCGGCATAGAGAAAATTACGGAAATTATAAATGAAGTCTACAACAGTGGTGTAATACCAGATGACCTAAGCAGATCAATTTTTATAGCTCTGTCTAAGAAGCCAGGTGCAAACGAATGCAAACTCCACTGAACAATCAGTTTGATGAACCACATATCAAAACTCATTGTCCGAATCCTGATGAATAGAGCGCGAAGCAGAGTCAGGCCGGAGATAGGACAAGAACAGTGCGGTTTCGTTAAGGACACTAGAACAAGGAATGCAATATTTGTGCTTAGGATGCTATCAGAAAGGGTGATACAAATAGAAAAAGGCCTTTACCTGTGTTTTGTAGACTATACCAAGACGTTCGACAATGTACGCCACAAAGAACTGATAGAAATGCTCAGCAACCTCGGTATATTTGAGAAAGACAGAGTAATCAAGAACCTCACTGGAAGCAAACCACCTGCATACAGACATAAAAAGAATTCAGCAGATATACAAAGATAGAAAGGGACGTAAGACAAGGATGTGTCTTTTCACCGGATCTATTCAACTTGTACAGCGAGACTATTCTGAGGACCCTAGAAGTTATGCCAAGATTCATCATTGGTGGTCACAATCTGAACAACAGAAGATACCCATATGATACAGTGCTGATACCTGAGATGAAAAGAAAACTACAAGACCTCCTAAAAAGGTTAGATAAAGAAAGTCGAAATAAAGGTCTACAAATAAACTACAAGAAAACCGAATGTATAGTGATCAGGAAACAGAAGAGCCCAAAATAAAAAATTACAAGTGGGGGATACAAAAATCAAGGGAGTACAAAAATGTAAGTACTCGGAAAGTGTTCTAACAGAAAACAGACGAAAAGTGCGACATTGAGATTCGAATGCGAAAGACGCATTTCAGAAGCTAAGCAGAATATTAAAAGACAGGAAAATTTCGTTAGAAACAAAGAAGAGAGTACTGGATTGCTATATGATGCTTGTTCTTTAATATGGCAGCGATTGCTGGAAAATATCATCAAAGATGGAGGAAAAACTTTAAGTAACTGAAATGTGGTTCTACAGAAGGATGCTGCGGATATCATGGATCGAGCATGTGAGCAACGATGAGGTTTTGGAAAGGAAGGAAACGAGAAGGAAATTAATACTGAGCATCAGGAAGAGACAGCTGAAGTTCCTGGGACATGTGACGAGGAAGGAAGGCTTGGAGAATCTGATACAGGTTAGATAGAAGGAAAGACAAACAGGGAGAAGCAGCGGATAACATATCTGGCGGACCTGCGCAGGTAATGGCAGAGCGGGATTTTGGTTGGGTGACAGAAGAAAGTGAGCTAAGAGTCACCAGGAATATGGAGAAGTGGAAAGCCATGATTGACTACGTCCTGAAGAAAAAGACGTTCCACTGAGTGATTTCTACAAACCCTAAACAAACATGGGTCAAGAATGAATTTTTCTTACAGAAATACAACGCATGAGCTAAAATAGAAAACATTTCCCGGAAGAGTGAAAACCACTTCCTTGTTTATTTCTAGTCTTGTTGAAAAATAAACAAATAAATAAGTAAATAAAAAAAAGGCGTGACGAATATTTCTGTTTGAAAAATATTTCTCTTTGTGCTTCAATGTAGTCAAAAAGTTTACTAATATATTATAAATATCATCTGTCTTTTTTGATAATATTTTTATGATTTTGTTGTCTTTTTATTTCTCAAAATTTTTTAACCGGCTCATCACACACACACACACACACACACACACACACACACACACACACATGATAGGGTCAGTCAGTTAAGTGCCATACATCATACACGCTGGTCAGAAGATTATCCCGCAGGTTGCCATTGCTTTGGGTGATCATGTCTCGAAAGAGACTTGATTGACTGGGCAGAGATTATCATGCAGTAGGTTGCCATTGCTTTCTGCGGTAGACTGGTTGCCAGCCAAGGCTACATAACCCACTCTGTCCAGTTATTTGACCCATAACTGGAGGGAAGAGACGGACTAATACCTTTCCCAAGGGTACTTATGCGTAAGTGAATACAAGGAATTCAACTGGAATACGAACTCGGCTTCACGATTTGTCAGAATTTGTCAGGGTAAAAGGAACAAATAAGAAAGATTTAAATATCTAACATATTTTATATTTTTAAATATTCTTTAAAAAATTAGTTATTGAGGAGAAAAAAGAAAGAAAAATATTCTCGTATTTTTAATTTTCTTGTTGTTTCTTTTTTTCTGTTAAGCAAACTTTATGTGCATTTTGACAGGTAAAATTACGTCTGTAATGTATAATGACTGGTTTGTTTATACGAGATTCGGATGATAATGTATATTTGTGTGTGTAGGTGTGTTTGTGTCTATATAAAGCACACAGTTAAAAATAAAACCAGTATTATCGATATCTGGCCTTATAGTTTTCTACCTTTAACCCATGAATGTACACTGTGTCATTTTGGGACCGGAGTGTATAAATGGATTAAACAAATAATTTTATTTTCGAATTTGTTCACTCAAAACTTTTGAAATGAACAAGCAGATTAACTAAAATCATATGTAGACCATAATAAATCATTTTCCCTGAGAAGGCTTGTTTTAATTAATCTAATGAAAACAAAACATTCTTTTTTCTCTATTTTGTTAAAAACAATTGAAAAATATTTAGAAAAAAAAAACACTGTGAGAGGAAATTATTCAAACAAGAATAGTTGACAGAGCTGTGACCAATTAACAGTTATCCATCATTAAAAGTTATAATTTTCTGTTAAATGAACGATACAAGACGGACTGAGGCCAGCAATGAGAAAAAATAAAGATAAAACGAAGAAGGAATAATTAATGAAATTCTAGTGTATGTGAACGCTTTTGAGATACTAAAGAATTCATTAGTAGAGAGGTGTCACTATTAATTTTGCATTGAGTTTGTCGTTTCAAGTCTCGCGAGACCTCGAGTGGCCTCGAGATAAAATGGTATTACGTCTGGTGTTTGAGACTGCGCCATTTCACACCAAAACGTCGAGAAAATTATGCGTTGGTGAAATAAATGTTTTATTATCAGGGAAAAACATTGAACCTTATTGATTCTCGCCTATATTTTTTGAATGCCATATTTCATCAGGACGTTGAGGATTATGGCTCTCCACTGATTATTTTCCATTATTATTTATAGATTGACAACTTGCTCTACGGTTTGAAATTCAGAATATTTTTTTTAGTCTGGCCATCATTCAAGGATAGAGAGTCCAATCTAACTTGTTACTTAGCCTCGAGTTTGGGATAAGAAGAAATTGGTACATGTCCATCCCGTGATTATATGCGAAAGGTATAAGATACAAATCTTATATCATCCATCAACCAGCTAAAAAAACACAGAATAAATTGCACACCCTCAAAATGAAATTCAAACGACTCCAACATTTAGGAAAAAACCAAAGTAAAATTGCACACCCGCAAAAGTGGATCCAAACAGCTAAAAGCTTTTTTTTACAAGTCAGTGTGAAAGGCGATACTCTGGATACTGATTCGTTGACAAATTGAGAAATTCAAAATACGCCAGCAAAACAGTTTTTTTCACAGTTAAGAAAAATCGTTCTGGGAGCCTCCCCACGTGACCAGAATTCAATATTTACGGAGGTCCCCTGATCGGTGACAGCAGTCAGTCAGTCAGTCAGTCAGTCAAGAGGTTCAGTAAGAGCAAGTAGTCGATCTGTCAATCAGCGAGATCGTCAGCCACGCCAGTCAATTCCGGAAGACATAGTGTCAGATACACACAGTCCAATAGGCGCCGATAACAAACCAGTCCCGACAAACTAATCCTTCTCCTACTCAACCGGTACGAACGGAAAGAAGATAGGAAACACTTGCAACGACCATAAAACTCTTCACAGCTCTCAGCAACCAGAAAGGAGAAGTAACACAGACTTATTAAGTTAAGTAGACTGATCCATCGTTTTACATATACACTACCAATTACTACTATCTCCATTTGACTCTCGCTCTCTCTCTCTCTCTCTCTCTCCCCTCGGGAATTCTCATTCACACTCCTTTTCAACACAATTTGAAACACTTTCCTTTTCCACCTACTTAACGGCTGATACATAAAAAGGAAAGAAACATTGCGCTACTACTTTGTGTAATTACAGATTCAAAACCAACACTTTCATACCCAACCGACTTTAGTTCAAATACAACAGACACTTTTATATTCAACAAACGTTCACCATGCTAATATAAAAGACATTTTTTTACCAAACAAAAGATACGAAGAATTGTACAAATTGTTTATATTGTATATATATTGTCAAATACAAAATTTTCATATTTTTAAACAACATTTTTTATTGCATTGTCTTTTCTTGAAATTTGTGTTGTTTTTTGTGTACCGTAATTCTCGTATTAAAATCTTCCTTTTTAATTCGGGTGTTCTGGAACCCCAACAAAGGGAACACAGGAAAAAACAGACTCCACTTTTCGTACCGGTAACATTCACACTACCCATAGATCGCGTTCAAACATTGCTTAATCTAAATTTTAAACAATATATTACAATATGGCGAGCATAATTTTAGATTTAAACCATAATTTTATTTTTTAAGTTATGTTTATTTTTTAAAAAAATCTCTTTACTTTAGGGTAATGGTTAACAAGACTAGCAGATCAATTATTAATAAGAGATGAATTTGATCCTGACTGAATGCTCTGTTTGTTTCCTTGTGCTAATCTGAACTAAATAATTTTCTATTATTTATTAATTGTATTAGAATATTTAGAAAGTAATTAAGTATTTCGATGTTATGAATTATAACCAAGGCAGAAATATGGTAGAAACATTCGACTAGAATTAGTTTATCATCTTTTCTATATGACAATATATCATTTATAATGCATTTCAAAGCTTAATCTATAAATCTTGTAGTGAGGGAATTTGGGTTCTCTATTACAATCAAACACATTCCCACCACCTACCAAGGAGGCCAAACGTTTATTTTCTTTTCAGAAACTGTTTTGAATGTAAACAGAAAAAGTAAAACACAGTGGTTATCAGAAAATGAGGAACAGGTGTCAACACCAAAACTAGGAATCAAACTTCTGATTTTCAACAAATTTAGCATCCGAATGTTTGTATTTGTTTCCATGAGTAAAACATTTCATAGACTGAAGGACAGTCGGAAGCAAAGAAGTAGAAAAAAAGTTTTTCGAAGCTTTTTTCTTGGGAAACTCATATTTTCATTAACATAGAACTGAAAATTTGCCTTCCGTTGAATATGAAGTTGATTGCATATTTGATAATATTCCAATAATTACAACTTAGATTTTATATAGTTTCCATTCTGATAAAACGCAAATACATTCTGAAAACCTTAATATCAATGTGAAATCATTTAAAAGCAAGAATACTTAATATACTTTTCGAATTTTTTTTTAATCGTATCACTCCGAGCAAGGCGGTAACGCCACTGATGTGCTGGGGGCTACGTAATAGTGAAAAGATTGGAATAGAGAAACCCGGAAACCACATCCTAAACAGGGAACAAGGGATGAGCCTCTTAACCTGTTCAATAGACGTGAGTGGAGTGTGAACCGGGCGATAGATAGATCTATCTACTCCAATTGAAAAAAAAAAAAAAGAAACCTAAGTGAGAAGATTGGAAAAGAAAAAAGCCGGAAACCACACCCTAAACAGGGAACAAGGGATGAGCCTCTTAACCTGTTCGATAGACGTGGGTGGAGTGTGAACCGGGCGATAGATAGATCTATCTACTCCAATTGAAAAAAAGTGAAAAGATTGGAAAAGAGAAAACCGGAAACCGCATCCTAAACAGGAAACAAGGGATGAGTCTCTTCATCTGTCCAATAGACGTGGGTGGAGTGTAAACCAGGCGATAGTTTAGTCTATCTACTCCAATTGAAAATGTTTGGGTTCTTTTTTATTATGCTGTTTTTTCAGCCATTTAGTCGAGGCACCAACTAATGGTATCAACATACTTCACGTGTTATAAAGAAAACCCAAATTATTCATTTAAAAGTGAATTGTATAAACAAATTATCCGTTATTATGAAAAATAATAGCATAAACAATAAAATAAAAACATAATTTCTGCGACAAAATTCTTAATAATGATATATTATTGTGAATTTCTTTGTTTAAAATAATCGTTTAATGTAAAAAGGAGGGAGACGATATTGACAAGACAATAAGATCGTCTCTTTTTCATTTTTGTCATATATTTTCAAGAATAGTTGCAAAATACGTATTAAATTTATTATCGAATTGCATTTTTGATATTAACTTTATATGATAAATTCTTTAATAATTTTTATTTTATTTTCAATTTTGCAATGAAACCTTTACATTTGTATTTTTAATGTCTTCTATTTCTTTAGGAACGACAGAAAAATGCAATATACTTTATAAAAATACCTGTTATGTTAAAGAAAAACATAATTTTTTTTTAATCATATCACCCCGAGCAAGGCGGTAACGCCACTGATGTGCAGGGGGCTACATAGGACTGAAAAGATTTGGAAAAGAGAAAACCGGAAACCACATCCTAAATAGGGAACAAGGGATGAGCCTCTACACCTGTACAATAGACGTGGGTGGAGTGTGAACCGGGCGATAGTTTAGTCTATCTACTCCAATTGAAAAAAAAAAGAAAGAAAAAAGAAAAAAAGAGAAAGAAAAAAAAGAAAAATGAAAAATAGAAAAGCGAAAAGATTGGAAAAGAGAAAGCCGGAAACCACATCCTAAACAGGGAACAAGGGATGAGCCTCTACACCTGTACAATAGACGTGGGTGGAGTGTGAACCGGGCGATAGTTTATTCATAAAAAAATAATTTTATATTTAATATGGTCATTTTTGAAGGAAAATAAAGTAGAATATTCAATTTAAAACAAATTAATTTTATATGATAAAATTCTTAATGACACATGTGAATTTTGCACTGAAAAAGTCTGTTTAAAGATAAAATATGCGAAGTTCAAATAAAATAAATATACATCATACTTATTTCCTTGTCTTAAATAACAAATAAAATTAATCCAAAGGTAAAACATAAGAGATATTTAAAAAAAAACGATTTCTTAATCCACTTCCAGTATCAAACTTTCGCGTGTTAACTGTTCGCTCCCAGCTGCTCATTGGCCTAAACCTAGTGTAGAGGCCTGAGTTAAGGATCGCTTTGCGGATGTGGTGCAGTGGATATCGGCTCGGAACGAGAAATCGGGAAGCCGAGTTCGAATTCCAGTTGTTTCATTTACGCGCAAGTACCATTGGGAAAGGTATTAATCCATCCATCTTCTCTCAAGTTATGGGCTAAATAACGGGACACATTGGATTCTATAGCCTTGGCTGGCAACCAGTCTACCGCAGAAAGTAATGGCAACCTACTGCGGGATAGTCTTCTGCCCAGTCAGTCTTGTCTCTTTCGAGATATGATCGACCAAAGCATGTTTCACTTATGGCACTTAACTGACTGATTAAGTATAAACTTGATGGTAAATGATCAAATATTGATGATAGATTTCTGGGTCATACTTTTCCTTTAATAACCAGTGTTTTATAATCAAATCGAAAATGCCTTTCACAAACAACAGTGTTTTTTGCTTTGTCAGGGATTTTGTTTCGAGGTTTAGCCTTTAGCTATCGTTTTCGCTCTTTCTGATCTTGGGGAAGACGAAATACAAGAACCTTATTTTGATCATCATTTTTGATCAGTTACCCCGACAACCTGTTATCCAGCACTTTATGACCATTTTCAGAAAGATTTGGTGGGTACTGACATAAAAAAATATTAACTTAATTATTATTTTGTAAAAAATACATGGTACTTCTACAAAGTGTATGAACCTTATATTCTAATGTCTGGAGGATTTGGACTTTACACTTCGGAGTTTAGGGTTCAGAATTTAAAGTTTGTATGAATGTGGGAATGTTTTAGAGACTAACAGGGAAAGAAGAAAAAGAGAGAAAGAAGAAAAAGAGAAAGAAGCAAAAGAGAGAAAGAAGTAAAAGAGTGAAAGAAGAAAAAAGAGAGAAAAAAAGAAAAAGAGAGAAAGAAGAAAAAGAGAGAAAGAAGAAAACTGGACTGACTAGACAGAAGACTATCCCGCAGTAGGTCTCCATTGCTCCCCGCGGCAAACCGGTTGCCAGCCAAGGATACAGAACCCAAACCCTCCTATCACTCAACCCAAAATCGGGGGAAGAGACGGACTAATAACTCTCCCAAGGGTACTTGTGTGCAAGTGAATGCAAGAAACCCAACTGGAACTCGAACTCGGCTCCCCGACTTGTCGCTCCGAGCCGACATCCACTGCACCACAACGAACATCCTCTATAATACAGTTTTCCTAAATACAGGGTGCGATGTCATTGTTATATGGCTTCATTGATTAAAAATTAGAAGTTCTTCGAATAAATTATATAACGAATGCTGCTATATTTAACAAATTAGTATTGAGGAGTAATGGATATCGGCTCAGGCTGTTAAAACGAACAGCAGAGTTGGAATTCCAGTAGAATTCATTGCATTCACTTACGCGTAAATACCCATGGGGAAGTTATGTATCAATCACATCTCTCCTCAGCTATGGGTAAAATAGCAGTACAGATTAGGTCCTACTGAATAGCAGAATATGACAAGGTTTAATAGAAGAACAAATTGCAGAAAAAAACAGTAACCTACCGCGGAAAAATCTTTCGCTTTGTCAGTCATAAATTGAAAGGGAAGGTATCTCCCAAGCGTGTACCATTTCTGGCACTTTACTCATTTACTGAGTGTCGAAAATCGTAACGATCCTTGTAAGTCATTGTAGCTGCCGTGTTCTATACTGTATGAAGTATAACTCATAAACATTACCGTATCGCCATCATTCAAAAGATTGTTTAGAAAATTATTCCTAATGGAGTGAATTCAATTCTAATGGACTTTTCTTCCCTTTTAGCCTTGTGTCATACTTCGCTGATTTGCAATTTATTTTCTTTCTGTATTTTCTGTTCAAATCTGCTGAGACATTTTTTCATCGAATCTCTCAAAGTTCACAGAGGAAGAAAAATGTTCAAAAACTGGTTTGTTCCAGCTATCGATCAATTTAATGTTGCGAGGTGTGAAACTTGAATCTAAAACATTTTTTAAATTTCCAATCAATAAACAAATTAAACTCATTAAACAACTTAAAATGTTGCTTTTCTAAATTATTTTTTAAGATAAAACGTTAGGAGAAATGTTCTTCTCTTACAAAGGGATTCAATTTCGGACCTGGAAAATTACATTTTGAATTTTTCAACAGAAAAAAAAACTCAAGTTTTAAATTTTTTTCAAACTGTTTTTAACGAAAGAATGTAATTCTAAAATCTTGTTCTTTCATTACATCGCGTTGAAGTCAAAAGTTTTATGATTTTAATGTTTTAGGAATTCGTTTTTTTTAAGCAGATTGACTCTTGTAAAAACAATTATTTAAAACTTACCGGAAAATATGTTACACGAGCAGCTTATGACCACATCAAGAGACTTCCATTCCATATAAGTCAGAAACCACCTTCCGAATTTGGAATCCACTGAATGTCTAAATCTGATAGAAGAATCATATCGGCCCACAAAGAAAAACGTCGGGTGGATACCCCAATACTGAAGTATTTCAAGCCTAATCAGGAATAGGACAAGGTATAAATAACAGCCTCAGTTTATTTAGTCATTTCAAGGCTGTGATCCGCGCTTTTTGTTTTAATTTACAGTAAGTTTTACCCACTACAAGGCCCGAGGACCACTCGAGATAGGGCTTTACATTTAGAGTAGTTTATATGAGGGAGAGAGGAAGATAACAGTTTTTTTTATAATCATATCACCCCAAGCAAGGCATTTTATTGCCACTGTTGCAGAAAGTTACATAGAAGGAAAGTTATGAGAAAGAGTGACAAGTTATAGGGGGTGTCAGGAAGTGGGTAAGAGAAAGATGAGAATACTGATGAGAGTGGCGTGGACAGGGAAAGGAGCATGAGAGAGAGGGTGAAAGTCAGTGAGATCGGAGATGACTATTGACTTTACATTTAAATTCTTGAAAATAGTAGCTAACGGGGAAGCAAGTAAACGGAAGGGAATTCCACAGGCGGGAAGTGCGAGAAAAGAAGCTGATGTAGTAGAATTTGCGTTTACATTTTATTGGTTTTACAGTAAAAGGGTGGGACCTAGGTGCTAATCTTGTGGCTCAAGTAAATTCATATATAGGGGACACCAGTTAGCTAAGTTCATGGAAACAGAAGCCGTGAAAGTATTTGTAGAAGAGACACGGGGAAGTCGCATTGCGCCGGTGAGAAAGTGACTGTATCTGAACTGCCAAGTTGGGATAGATCACATTACAGATTCTCCGTTAGTTGAATCCAATCTATTAAAATTGTAGTGATCGGGGAAACATTCTCTTAAGAGTCTGTTCTACAGGGCAGTGATTCTCGGGAAGAAGCTGTTTGAATGGAACTTTTCGCCGATGGAACGCAGAGGGAATGTGTTACATATGTAAAAATAAAAGGTTGTTGAAGACATAAATTGACCGGTAAAGTTTTGGTGGATTTTTGACCGAATGTACTAGCGAGAGCTGTGTACAAATGTGTCAAAAAATGTGAATTTATCCTTTAACAATTTAGTACCGTTTCCATAATTAATTTACTAATAGAAAACCACGTTACTGCTTCGCCTCCTGAGGTAAAAATACAAAAGATGTAAGGGAGCTATGCCAATGCTATAGCCATCAACAGTTGGGATAAGAATGACTTTAAAACAAAAAAAATGAAGAACCTCTACCAGATTTTTCAAGAAATAAAACTTAAAAGAAAATATTCGGAAAAAAAATATGGTCTGTAATTAGAATAAAAGCAATGAGTTTACGTACGTTGAATATATCATTAAAATTCAGGATGTGGAATTGGTAGTTACTAAACAATTCAATTAAACAATATAACTCAAGCCAAATAAATCCACCATTATGCTATTGGCGGGGGTGGGAAGAGTAGGAAATACTTTTGAAGGAAGTAGAAACCCAATCCAAAACAGAAAACAAGGTATACAATTCTTTTTTATACCTTTTCTTCAAAAGTCCAGGATGAATTTTGTACCGGACGATAGGTGACCTCTGTGTATGGTTCAGTTATAATAAATTTAGTATAGGAGATAAGGAAATTGAACATAGAATATGCTGTATCATAGGTTGTTTTGCTTAACATTGTAAATTACTGTAAGATCAAAGCATTAAGTGAAAAGCTAAAGTCATTTTCTTAAACTGTCTCGTCAAATCAAAACATCCATGTGAATGTCATGCAAGGTGCCAAACTCATTCAGAAATATCTAAACTCCCATTTGTATGCAACCACTTTCTCAAATCTATGATTTAAATGGCTCCATCTAAAACTATCTTTTTTCCAACTTTTGGACCTGAGTTACAAGATCACATACCAAAAACTGTCCCATTTAACAGATGCCACATCACCTGAGGATTTTCAGCAGCAGCAGCAACAATTAAAATGGATAGCACGTAAAAATTGAAAACATAATGAAGACACTTTTCTTTTTATTTGAGTTCCATAAACTCAAATAAAAAGAAAAGAAGAAAAAACCGTTACTACTGAAACAAATCGTTGACAGTTACTGATCTTTTAGGAGAAATATTTTATAAATTTCAAGTGAGTGTAGCAATGGCTTCTCAGGAAATGAATACTGAATGTTTCTTAATAATTCAATGGCTCATATTACCATCAATGTTAGAGGCGAACATAACTGATACTGCGCTTTGATCCGATATTGATGGCCAAAATGTGAGAAACGCATAATTTGAGTCAATGGGATTGCTAAACCTATTTTACGAAGAAAATGTCTTAATAGAAAGTACTTCATAGATTTTAACCGACTGTCGCACTGGTTGCTCAATTAAGAAATGCTCAATGGTTTCATTTAAAGAAATGGCTGATATTAGCATCTATGAATATAATATGAGTTTCATATGAATATAATGCTCAGAATTTTTTTAGAATTTTAAATTAATTCTAAAAGACTACATGTGTTTATAGTGAGATATCTGTTTGTGTATTTGTAACACGTCTGCAGGCTGGGTCTTTGGTTCGCTGCCTCTGGTCCGGAAATTGCTGTGATGATGATATCGAAACGGCACCATTTATGACGACGCTTTCGGGCCGCTAGTCATGATGATCTCGTCCTAGTAGCTGGTCCTTAAGACGTCTATTACAACAACGAACTCTCTACCCACGTTGTGTTCATTTGTTCTCAGAAAGTCACGTTGAGAAGCCTGGTAGCCGTATTTCTACCAAGTCAAACCAAACCGGACATCTGTGTACACTTGGGTTAAAAAAATATATACGGCACCAAAAAAATAAGTAAATAAATGAATAAGTTCGAAGACGCCTGGATGTGTTACGAAAGAAAGTCTTTATAAAATAAATAATTAATTACAAAAGCAGAAAATACAATTGTCGAAATTCAAATTTACAACGGAAAGAGGATTCGTTTAAAAATATCAGAGCTTCCGAAATTTCGTTCAAAGTAATCAGAGCCTTCAATTTTTAAAAATAACCAAACTGTCAATTCTCCACATAAAAACACGTCTTTTCGACTGTTATCAAACTTTGCAGAGACAGCTAAATAACAGTGTAACGTGGAGGCGGGCGGTGGGTGGTGTGGGGTCGTTTGGTCTTTGTCGTTTGAAAATCTCTCTCACCAACTTTAAAATTCTTTTTGTGAGATTGCGAACTTTTCGTTAAGAATAATCAGAGCTTTCAATTCTCCAAATAACTTTTAAAACAATAAAGTACTTTCGGGTTTCTTATCGGAGGCGCATTATTCGACTTTAACTTTTCTTAAATTGATTGGCAGCAAGCTTTTCTACGTTTCTTTACATTCTTCAGCCATGAGTTCTATGGTAGGCGACCAGCCTCTGGGTCGTAGCTCCCAGTTGGGAACATTTTCCCCTCAGTCGTTACATCTCAACTGCAATTTCGAAAACCACTCAACCAACTGATTTTTTTTACACTGAGTTCGGATTTTTATAGCTGTCCCCAATTCTCTCGAAAGATCTACGCGACTCAAAGCTTTTGACCAATGAGATTATTTTCCACCCACACAATTTACGGGGAGCCATGGCTCGACGAATGAAATATTAACACCTCATATGAAGTAATCTTCTTTTCGTCTTTTTTCTTTCAATTGCATCATCTGTTTTTCTATTTTAGAATCTGTTCCCAGGAATAAGTTTGAGGATTTAACCCTACCTGACCTCATCAAGGAAATCCTGACATTTTGTTATGGCTACGGCCATTTTTCAAACTTTCAATGGCCCAAAACAATTCGTTTGGAACATGAAAAAAGAAGAAAAACTATTTTTTTCTTTTTTTTCCAATTATCAGCCAATTTCTCTATTTCCCGGATTTTACAAGTACATAATAGAATTTAAAATATCTTTTTTTTACGTAAGCTAACATCACGGATTACAATAAAGCACAACTAACAATACCACTAGTAACAATTTTCTTCAATCCGTTGTATTAAACCACAAAGTATATTTATATATATATATATTTTTTCACGTGGAAATAGGGTTACACATTGGTTTGTGTTCGTGTTACGAATTGTCCTTATTATATTGGTTCGTGTTCGTGTCACGAATTGTCCTTATTAATCAAGAAACACAAGTGTGGATGGCAGATAGAGATGTAGCAAAGTAGTAAAGGAAAGAAAGGTGGAAAATATGGTTGATAGTAAAAAGAACAGTCCTCGATACGAAATAAAGCACCGAAATCTAAAGGCGCATTAAAATAGAAAACATGCCATCAAAAATTAAGCAAAGTATTAAGAAACAGATATATTATTATATACAAAGAAAAGAGTACCTAATAATTTTGTAATATCGTGTATTTTAGTATCGCAAAAAATGTTCGACAATCTCATCACAGAAGCAGAAGTGAGTTAAGGCAAAAGAAATGTGGTTGTACTGAAGGATACTGAGAATATCATAGAACGAGGGCGAGTAAGGAAGAAGTTTTTGCAAAAACGTGAACAAAATGGACACTTATCAGAAAGAGTTCAAATTTCTAGGGCCCATAAAAAGGAAAGAGTCTTCTAAAAATTTGACACAACAAATCAAATTGAAAATAAGAAGGACAGAGGAAAGTAGAGCGTAAACAACCTAAGGAGACAAAAATGTTACGAACGGTTTTAAAAAGCAGGAAGTTGTGGCGAGCCATTTTTTGTTCACATTCTGAAGGGACGAGACACACAAGAGAAGAATACTAATATTTATGGATACCATCAAATATGTCACTGAATGGTTGCATAATAATGTGTTTACATGGATTTGATATCCTATTAGTTTAAAATTCTAGTAACTCAATTGTTAAAAATATTTACTTATTAAGCATCATTGTAAAAAAGATTTTCATCTTATGGAGTTACATTTTCATTTTTGTTATAAGAAAAACTTAACATATTAAACATATTTTTTGTGTGTACATGTTTATAAGAAGTGCACATACTGTAATGGTTAGAGGCTGGAAACGAGAAATCTGTGAGCCGTGTTCGAACTCTGGTCGAATATATACAGTCACTTTCTTACAAATACAAGGTATTATAAAGAATATTAGAACTGATGCTAAAAAAATAGAACTCATACAAATTCAACATTTAATCTCCTTCGAAGCAGACCATTTCTGAATTTGCAGACTTAATCCAGCATCATTTCCGTTGATGAAAGCACACCTGGAGTTTCTTTTTGTAGGCTAGCGAGCAGCTACCTCGTCGCATTATCTTAGTCTTACCTGGAGGTCTTGAATTCTTGTTCCTCTCAAGAGAGATCTGACTTTTGAAGAGAAATATGATGGTGTCAGGCCTGGGGAATATTGTGTTTGACGAAAAACTGATGCGCAAACCATGATGAAATTGCAGTCATGTGGTGTGACGACCAGACCGCACCACACCACACCTTCCTCCTTAGAACTGTTCTAAAAAAACTGTATAACTTAGTTTGTATATACCAAAGATTTCAAGTCCAGTCTATGCGTAGGGGCTTCCTTCTGCGTATTTTATATCCATGAATATAGCAACAGTCCTGATACTTTTAGATCATACCATGAAAATTCGTTAAAGGCATTAATCTATTTATCTAACACATAGGCTTAATAACATGGAATATAAAGCTTTATTGCATGCACTAAAGTAGAAAAATAATGCTGAATTTTGAATCCAACAAACTTCAATCAGTACGAAGATGGTTAGATATAGAGTGTTGATACTACGTCTGTAAAAAACACGATAGATTTCAAAATCTTTGGAAATCCCACAAGAGACCAATTATTCAAAATATTATCAACAACGAGAATTCGGCAAAAGTATGGTGACACATTTAAAATGTTTATCATATCAACAGTTAACAAAATAGAATCGACCAAACGAGTTTCACATAGACTGAGCTAAATTAGATTTCTATTTCGGCAATATCCCTGCAAAAGGCACACATTCCTTTCTCCTTTTCCTGACGGCTACTACCTCCAGGAATTTAAATGTCAATACTCATCTATTAACCACTTGACTCTAGGTATTTCCCCACCCCGTATATCTTTTCCTTTCTCTCCACCTTTGAAACTGTCATCACACCTGTATTCCCATCCTTCTATTGCTCCTTTCTAACTGGTTCGTCTTTCTATTCACTCTCTTCTAATTAATCTTTTTACACTTATGTAGCCCCCTGCACATCAGTGGCATTACCGCTTTGCTCGGGGTGATACGATTAAAAACAGGATCCAAAAAGTTTTCCTTAAAGGTTCATTTCCTGGCTGCAGTATTTAATAAGCAACTTTCTACTCCATCAAGTAAAATGGCAGACCAGTGACAAGACCTGGTCATGGGACATAATAGATGGGATGTAATTTGTGTCATTTCCAATTAAATATCAAACTCAGCTGCGCAAGTGATGTGAGATTGGTGTAATGGAAAGAGGCTCCGAATGAGAAATCGGAGAGACTAGTTCGATTTCCACTTCTGGTTTGTTATTCACTTACGCGCCAATATACTTGGTAAAGGTAGGAACCCATTCTTTCCCTCAAATACGAGTTAAATAATAAGACTTCTACCTAAAAACGTGCTTATGCAATATTCTAACACTTAAAAAATTTAACATTATTATTACGATCTCTAAATACTTTTCGGCTTTAAATAATCCACAAAACCTTAAAAAAGTGAATAAAATCAAATTGATTTATTTGTCTGATGCTGTTTTGTTGTTAGTCATACGAATATCTACACATATAAAATTTTTTCCGTATTTATACAATACTATTTTTGACTATTGGAAATACAGTTAATCGCTGAATATGTAAAGTAGTTAGTGGTGATCTGATATCTATTCCAATTGTTCGCCTTTCAATCCTCTTCTTCGTCAAGCTTAGCGTTCTTTTCTCGTATTTGTAAAATCAGTGATAGCTTCCCTTTTTACCTATAAATCAGGTACCAACGCACCTGTACTACCAACCCAAATCAGGTTCTCTCTCATTTAATAAGGACGTCCAAGCTATTTCAAGTATTTGTTAGCTAATGTTCAATGCATCGTCTTATATTTAACACAGAATTCTTTTCGTTATTCTCTCCTCCTCAAATGAAAAACAAAATCAATTTAAAACGTTATAAAGGTGACTAAAACAATTTAAGTACTTCAATGCGCCAAGAGAATTCAATCACTTTTAAACCGACTTCAGTGTAATTTACTTGTTCGAAATGTACGCTTCATTCTGAGATTAAAGCCCTCAGGTCAACTCTGAGGATATAGATTTACAGTCACAATAGATGGCTTCACGTGGCTTCTATACGCCCCGGTTGACATTTTTTTTATTTAGTTTTATTCACCGCTGTCATAACAATATTTTTGAATTTGGTCCTTAAATATATATATTTGTTTTGTCGAAAGATTGTTATTGGATATTTTATTAAGAACTTTGATTTCTTGGTTAAATATTTCAACATTGTTTCCGGGGAGGAATTGCTTTGCTTTATTTGACAGTTCTTGCACTGATGAATCCAGCAGTTTACAGTGGAAAAATTGCTCACCGGAAGAAAACAAATTTAACGTTATTAAATATAGCTGGCATTCTAAGAACATGAAAACTTGGGGAATAACGTAATTCAAATTGGATCCATTGTTTACAAAGTATCGTGTCGTGTTAATGAGAAATCAAACTAAAACCCAGCTAAGCATAGTATATATATGTTGCTCGGGTGTAATGAAAGCTTTAAAGCTAATCCATGGTTCCGGAGCTCTGACTCTTTGGACGTTGGTACGAAAGACTAAAAAGCGATAGTTGTTTCCAGTTAAAGCGAAACCGGAGACTGAAAGAAAAATTAAATGGATGTAAGTAAAATTTTGATTTCCTGGTATCGATATCAAATAAGGTTTTTTCGTCATAAACTGAATTTTGAAAGCTAAATAAGTCCTCTGAATAAATGATATGGCTGAGACTAAGAAATACAATTATACCTACTTAGAGCCAAACCCGAAGCAAAAATTAAAATAAAAGGGCTGAAAAAAATAGACATACAGACAGATAAACAGACACGCACACAAACATCTTGCCTTTTATATATATATATATATATATATATATATATATATATACATATATATATATATATATATATATATATATATATATATATATATTATCGATTTTCTGCACTATTGTAAGAACTGCAAACTTGAAACTTCTGAATATCGTTTCTTATGTCTTTGTCTATGAGTGTATCAAATTTGATTAAAATCGGAGTACTCCTTCTATAAGCCGATTTTTTCGATTATCGATTTTCGATATTTATCGGGAGTACCTTGACACAAAACCTAGCTAAGAACATCCACAGACGCTTACAGTACAACTGTGTAAATTTTCAAGAAAATCGGAGTCTATAGGTAACGGACACGGACACACACACACACACACACACACACACACACACACACACACACACACACACACACACACAAAGTTCTATTTATAAATAAGTTTAGATATATAGTATTCGTTAAAATTCAATTAAACAAAAAATACCTCATTCACATAAAATAACCCCCTCCAAAAAGGGAATTACTACGCATGTTAAATCCTCAAAATAAAAAAAACAAACATCGTATAAACAAAAAAAAAAAAAAAAAAAACTCACAGAACATTAATAGGAACTTTATTCTATTCACTCATAGATAGTAGGCGTCCCGTGTTGAGTCTGAGAACATCACGAAGAAATTCGGCAGTTCTTTTCTCATTAGAACGATTAGAATAAATTTCCTGTGCTGTCGTGAATTCGTAATCAGAATAAAACTCGCCCAACTCTTTCTCAATTCTTTTTATTGTCCTCAGATTTACACCCAAATACTATTAAACCGGAGCTTCTGGCGCGAATACCAAGCAGTAGGACATGCCTTTTCCAAATATTTGGTGGAACGAATTGCGTCATGGTGCTCTTTTCATCCAGATAGTGCCCAACTGACCCTACTATACCGTGCAGTTAACAAAATAAAAAACAGACAACGGACATGCATGAAAGTAAAAATATAAAATGACGACAATTTAACCATCGTATCCCTTATAAATATTGTTTTGCAATCAAGTCTGCTGTTTAAGGGAAATTTACGCTTTATTCTTCATTTACAGTCTGTAGGGTTTCGTAGTTTGTTTTGGTAATTTTTCTGTTGTCTTTTTAAAATTATTTGTGTCATAATTATTAGTTGTTTCTGCTTGAACATGGACGAATGTTTGTAGATTATTTTAGGGAATATTTTTCTACGTTTTTTACGCTTTCTGTTTGGTAGTTTAAATAAATAACATGATGCTTTTGTTGCTGGAACACTTAATGAGGAAAGAGGGCTTGGAAAATTCGATACTCACAGAACGGGTATAGGGAAAGAAAGTGAGGGAAAGCAATGCGTGACATACGTGATGGGCTTAATCAAGTAGATGTCAGGGTAGATTTGGTAGGAATACCAAGAGAAATAACATTTTTGCCCGTCTAAAAAAGGAGTATGCCAAGGTTCACAAATTAAACCTGGATACTGTCTTCTAAAACCCCAATCTATGACTCATAAATTTTAGTGTCTCCAAAACGAAGATCCTCACCTTTAACAACCATAGAGAAACATTCCTGCCTACCATCTGAATGGATGACGCTAGTCTTCGAAAAAGCAACCTACTGCGCCTCCTTGACCTCACTCTCTCAAATCACCTCAAACGGAATAACTACGTTGAATCAATAGCTGCATCTACGGCTAAGAAAGTTGGTTCACTGTATTAGGCCAGGAATTTCTTTCTCGTCAGAATCGATTTTGCACATTTATAAATCTACCATTCGTCCGTGTATTTAATACTATTGCCATATCTGTTCGGGTGTCTCTGCTATTGATCTCCAGGTTCTTGAGAAAATTCAAAAAAGGAATCTGCAATGTAATCGATACTGATTTTACAGCCAGCCTTCAGTCGCTTTCTCACCGACATGATGTGACTTCACTGTGTCTTTTCTACAAATGTTTTCATGACAACTGCTCAGACGAGCTTTTTTATCTAGTAACCCGACCACATCTATTTACTCGTGCGACCAGATTTTTGCCTTGAAAATAGTTAAATATTATTACCTCTTCTACTGTAATAGTTTCTTTTCTTACACTTCCTTATTGTGGAAATCACTTCCATTTGTTTACTTTCCTGATAGTTACAATCTCCAAAAGTTTAAATGCAACATCAATTACTACCTTTTATCTACTTGATTCCCATCCATTTCTTATCTTTTGAAGGCATTAAAATTTACTCACCATTTCCTACCAAATTTATTCACAGATTGGAAGCTATTTTAAAATGCAGCAGCCAGGTTTACTTTCTAAGCTTTGGCAGACTTCTTCCAGAGACGGTCGTAAATAGTGGTGTCATCTGAATAGATGCCAACTTGAGAACTCATTAAATCAGGAAGGTCATCAATGAGGATCATAAAAAAGCGTAGGACCTAGGACAGACTCTTGAGGATAACCTTGTATGAACCGATCTGAAAGCTTACCCATGCTAAACAACCTTTATTTCACGATTTGGTAGAAACGACTTGACTAAACCAAACAATCGTTCAGAAATACCATAGCTCTGAAGCTTTCACATAAGGTCAGCATGCTAAATCCTGTCAAATGCTTTCGAGATATAACGAGCAATAGCTCAAGATTTGCCGTTCTTATCAAAAGCCTGATATATATATTCAGTGATGGTAGAACTGACGAAACGAAAGCCATATAGAGAAGTTTGTGAAATGTAAAATGCTTAACTATTTCAGCATTGATAATAGCCTCGAATACCTTGTCAAAAAGAGGTAGGAGGCGAATAGGTAAGACGCGATAATTAGAGGGGTCAGAGGGCTAAAAAACAGGAACTACAGATGAGAACTTCCAACAAGCAGGAAAGCAGGAAGAAGTGAGGGAATAGTTATAGAGATTTGGAGAAGACTAGTGCCAGCTCAGAGTAATGAGTGGAATTCCATCACCCCCGTTTGCCTTATGGGGGTCAAGCTTAGAAATTATGTCAGAGACCAGAGATGGGTTTATATATATATATTACTCAGTTGAGACTCAGTTCTAGGTGGAAAATTGGGTGTGGGTACTCCAGACGAGTCAAGAGTAGAGTTGGATGAGAATCTACCAACAAAGCACACGACCTTGTCTGCTGTGGTAGATAGAACTTCGAATTGATTGAATAGAGGAGGGATCTAAGATTTTCTGTTCTTCAGCACACTCTTGTAGAGCTGCCAGTAGTCTTTGAAACCAAACTTGCGAGATGCTGTACGCTGCTTCATTCTATCAGCAAACAACAACTTAGCATTATTTAAGACACGCTTACATTCGTTACGAGCAGAGTCAAAGAGGCGGCTATTGTGATCAGACGTGTCGGTCCGATAAAATCAGAAGTGATTCCTGTGGACGATGGCACACGAGCAAGCAGGAGAAAACCATAGATTAGGTTTAAGGAGAAACTTTCTAGATGGGATGAAAGCAACGATGCTGGCTTTCACTCATCAGAAGATATCAGTGGCGCGGTTTTGAACAGGGAGACTAAAAACTTGGTTCCAAAGAACGTCGCAAAGGAATGTGTCCTCGCCTGCTCGTTGATAGCAATTAGATATTCTGCTGGTAGGAGATTTCCGGATGGAGAAGGTGACATTTACTGACACCACAGCATGATCAGAGTTGCTAAGAGGGCAGAGCTGTATAACATGGCAAAAATCTGGGATGGAAGTCAGGAAGAGATCTAGAAGAGAAAGGTGTCCATGGTGCTTGCCAAAAAGCCGTGGGGAAATCAACTACTTGCATGAGAGACTGAGTGATTGAGAGGTTTTAATATGCAAGTGTAACTCGTGTAATCTTCCGAGTCTTCAGGTGGAATTTGGTATAGTTTTCTGTTTTTTTCTCTCAACAACTGAAGATGGAATTTTCATTCAGATTACAAAACTAAATATTTTAAAACAAAATCGAAAGTGTGATCTCAATCGAAGAAAATAAGACTTTTAGAGTGCCCTTGTCAGTTCTCTGATCTAAATCCTCTAGAAGAATTTAAAATTCGAATAAAACAAATGAACCTTGAAAAGTTGAATATTCTTAATAAGCCTGGGTGAAAGTATTGCAAGCATCTGACAGCCCTCATTTCAAATAATGGGCACATCTTTAAATATTGAAAACTCTTTATTGATATAGTTAAGTGCTATAAGTGGTACACGCTGAGGTGATCATGTCTCAAAAGAGACATGATCGCCTGGACAGATTTTCCCGCAATAGATTGCCATTACTTTCTGCGATAGACTGCTTACCAAACAAGGCTATAGAATGCTGTCTGTCTTATTATTTAACCCATAGCCGGATGGAGAAGCGACAGAGTTATACGTTTCCAAGGGCTATTTGCGCGTAAGTTAAAACAATGTATTTAAATGAAATTCGAACTCGGCTTTTCAATGTCTCATACCGAACCGATATCCAGTGCACCATCCACGAACATTTTAAATAGGATTTTAAAAAATCTAACTAATATTTATTTTCATATCATTTCTGGTAAAACGAGATTACTTTCTGAAAACTGTAATATCCCGGTTTTTAAATGTCTACCTGTCCTTCAGGTTTTCATTTGTTCATATCAATCTATGAATATATTTCTTTCTTTCTTTTATTTGCTTCTCTTTTCATTTTTCTCTCGCTGACATACTTGCCTTCTAACTATCCTCCCGGGGACCTCAATTTGTCTTCTTTTTTCACACTCATGTTTACCAATTTCTCCTCTGTAAACTAGTTTTATCTTATGTGAATCCAACTCAGAATTTCTGGGGATCCGGCAGATATTAGATCATGACCCGAGATGAAACTCCTAAACGCCTCACATAAAACAGATCAGCAAAATTATAGTAGCGATGCTTTAAGCAAGAAATTTTGGCAATTATGATATCGTTTTGCTCAATATTTAACATTTCTTTTACATGCATCTAATCAGTATACCGTATCTTTCACTGTATAAGACAAAGGGTTTCGCCTCATAATTTGATGTCAAAATTAACTTGCGTGCTATACACCAAAAATACTAACAATATCTTCTCACTTGTGGGATTCTTTTCTGGCATTTGCCTTTTTTGTCGACCCCGGTCTTTATCAATTTAAAAGAAAAGTCAATCGTTACCTTCTTTCTCTTTGAATCCTGTTTGCTTTTATCTAGTCTATTTCCTGAAAGTTTTCTCAGTTTCCTTTACTTTCAGTTACCATTTCCATCTTAGTGGCTTTATTGCTTCGATCCGTTAGGTGAAATGGATCGTCAGGTCAAGTCGGCTTGCCCTGATGATCCGTTAGGTGAAACCTGGGTAGGTCCGTTGGCTCTAGGTTAGATTTATTCTTATTTGTTTGCTCTACTATTGTATTGAGCGCTTTAGGGTTAGGGTTCTCGTCTCGGGTTTTTTCAACGAGTATTTTGACATATGTTTAAGTACTCAGTATGTTTCTATTTTTTTCCCCTTTTTTCCCCTCCGCCTTTATACTCGGTGGTTTTTTCGAGACGGGTTTAAATATATTATAACAATTATTATTATTATTATTATTATTATTATTATTGTTATTATTATTATTGTTATTATATATATATATATATATATATATATATATATAAAGAGTGAGTGAGTGAGTGAGTGATAGATAGACAGATAGATATACATGTGTGTGTGTGTAAAAATTCAGATATATTCATTTCCATAACCGAAAGCTCATCTTTTCGCTATAATACGTAGCCTTTATAAATTTAAGCGTAACTGTAGATTGGCAACAATGTCTCGTTAACTTACAGTTGAATTGGCTAAATGCGGCCGTAAGTTCTGTGTTAGCCTTTTATTCTATCGCACATCTCACTTAATGGAAATTTCTGCCGGTTTCATGCCTTCGAGCCAACATTGCTCTTTAAAAATCCGAATGAAATGTCAATCGTTATCTACTGTCTTCATGATCCCTCTCCGTTTATTGTACATTAAATGTTTCTCTTTTTCTTATTCTTTCAAATTTAGTAACCGCTTGTGTCTTAGTGGCTTTACTGTCTTGCTTAGTGGGGGAGAAGGAAATGATATATATATGGTGTGCGATGGATAAATTGTCATCTAAATAACACAAAATTTATGGCATCACTGACATCTTATTTTAAGAGATATTTCTTATCAAAATACGCATAATAATCAAGGGAATTGTAAATCTGGTGAGTTAATTGGCCAGGTGTAAAGGATGATGCGATCGCAGAAATTGTGTGACAAATATGACTATATTCTTCTGTTCCTGTAGCATGGTGCAGAGTCCTGTTGCAAGTCATAGGCTCTTCCAGCAGCCACACTCTTGACCCACAACAGCATTTTTCAAGGTACTTGATGTAGTTCTCCGTGATTTGTCTGAGGCTCTCGTCAAAAAATTTGGCAGTTCTTTTCTTATCATAACAATCAGTGAGAGTTTTCGGAGCTGCTTCACCTTCGCATCACCTTTAGACTCATCCAACTCTTTCCCAATCCTCTGCACTGTCACAGAGTGAGAGACAATCCCTCTAAAATTTTCGTGTATGATCTTCCGGTGTGAATGCCAAGCAGTAGAGCATGCCGTTTCTAAATTTCTCATCAAGTGAATTGCTTGTAATAGACGGTTCCCAGCTAAGCCTAGTATACTGTGAATTCCACAAACTCGAAAACAAACAACGAAATTAAAAATATAAGATGGCAAGAGTTTACCCATCACACAGCTTATATCACTGACAGTTTCATAAATCGGTGAATGAGATACGTACATTGCACATTTATTGATTGATTTACCAATTCATTTAGAAATTAAACATTATACAGGGTCCTTATACATGGGGACATAATAAACTACTAGTGCACTTGTATAAGTTATAAGTTAGGTATATGGGTGTGTGCGTGCATATGCGGTCATGTTTGTGTACATATGCACATATAGATACATACATATATAATTGTGTTTGGGTATATGGGCTTAAATATGTACTTAATTATTTCGTATATATCTCGTGTATATAAATATATGCGAGATTGAGAATACGACAATTTATTTAACGTGATATGTGAGTGCGTATATACACCGCACTACGTGGGCTCACGGAAGCCCTATGCTTAAGAAGCGGATATATGTGTGAGTAAGAAAACGCTAAGACCTAAAAAGAGATAAAAAAAATCAGCGGGTATGTAAACTTTAACAAAATCACAGGGTAAGTATATGTGGAAATGTTCACATAGGTATATATGTGGATGAAAGTTAGTATAATTAAGTGAAGTGACCTGATGAAGTCAAATAGACGCCTAAAGTCAGGGGAATTGGGTTTTTTTCAGAGGTCATACCATCTAAGACAGCCAAATAACTTCAAATGGATACTAGCCATATTTGGAACTGGAATCTATATCCCTTTCTCCCCCTTCCCTCCCATTCCTTCCTTTCCTTCTTTCTTCCCTCCTTCCCCATACATTTATTGTCATTAATTTATTTGTTTGTAATCTTATGTGTATTATTATTATTATTTTTATTATGTTCCCTCTTCATTTAAAAAAAAAACGTTCATTCCGGCAGAAATTTTATACCAGATGGAGGAAATATTGTAAAAGGGTCTGATTATATGAGCTGGGTAAGCTCATTGAAATGTACTATAGTTTACAACTAATGTGACGTGTTGAGTTTTCCTTTATAAACTTCATATCGCTCTGGTTAACACCCATCGAGCTCTCTATATGGATTTACCTATTAATAATTTGTAATTAAGGAAATCTTGTTGGATTATCCTCACCGTTTACGGACAGACAACTATATATATATATATATATATATATATATATATATATATATATTATAAGGAGGTTATAGAACACGTAAGTTTTAAACCCACTGTTCATGCACTTACTTTCATAAAGAGTGCTCAATACAACTTAGAGCTTTATATTGTAATGGTTGTTACAATGGTTTATAAAAGCATAGTATCACTACACAAAAATCTTCGCGTTTGGGAGCTACGTGTGCCCCTCATATGGTGATCACCATATGAGGGGCGCACGTAGCTCGAAACGCGAAGATTTTTGTGTAGTGATACTATGCTTTTATAAACCATTGTAAAAACCATTACACTATCTATCTATCTATCTATCTATCTATCTATCTATATATATACATATATATATATATATAAAATAAAATAAATTTCAATGTTCAGAACTGTTGAATGAAATCCCTAAGAGAGATTTCACATCTCATCGGCAAGTACCACATTTCAAAATGAAATAAAAAAGAAATAAAAAAAAAAATGGAGATAATGAATTCACCGGCGGAAGTTAAAAAAATTACGTCAGAAAAAATAAACCAGGTTAGCAATCAATGTCTATTTTTAGATTTTGGACAATTTTACTTTTAGATTGAGTTGTAAGTGAAAAATTAAAATGGCTTTGTCTAGCTTTACAAAATTCAAAAAAGGATTTGTAATATCCTGCGGTAGGTTGCCATTGCTTTCTGCGTTAAACTCGTTGCCAACCAATACTATAGAACCCAATATGTCCTGTTATTTTACCCATAGTTGGAGGGAAGAGACAGATTAATATCTTCTCCAAGGGTATTTGTGCGTGAGTGAATGCAACGAATTCAACTGGAATTCAAACTCGGCTCCCCGATTTTTTGTTCCGAGCCGATATCCACTGCACCACAACACTGAAATGATTAGAAAAAAATCATCGAAAATTGTAAACAAACCAAATCTTAAACGTCAGAACCTAAGGATTTTCATATAGATGTCACGCCTGGTGCTAAACTCGTTCCAAAAAATCTAAACTCTCAGTTGGATACAACCGCTTTTTCAGGTCAATGATTAAATATAACTTCAAACGAATGAAGACTACTTCTTTGAGAAGAATATAACTCTTATAACTTTGCTAATTAGCGCTACCGAATGACAAACGAAAACCTTACTGCGTCACTTTAGGACTTTAGGAGTATTACAACAGCTAAAATGAAAAGCATTTGTAACACGAATAAGAAATAATTGCTTAATTAACGTGTTTAGCTTCCATACTAGTTCAATACTTACCTGGAGCTTAGCCGAGTAGGATTTATTATTTCTTAGTTGCGTCTCTGTCTTAGGCACGAGTGTGGCTCGGTTGTGACTCTATCCGGGGACAGAGAGGCAGTTGAAAAAAATGAAAGGTGTTAGATCCCGGGAACAGCTGCTTGCACAATATATGGCCCTCACCTCAGAGCACGCCTTCGAGTTCCCCATCGTAAACTTGACATGGTGCTACATCATATTTCAATGGGGAAGACAAGTTAAATAACTATTACTTTTATATTTAACTGGTATATGTCGCATAGAGTTTATCATCTCTTAATTGCGTCTCTGCCTTTTAAAAGAGTGCGACTCAGTTATGGCTCTGTCAGCGGGCATAGAGCTGGTTGGTGCCTAGTCCCTGTGAGGTGCCTATTCTTGAAAACATTTGCAAAGCTGCACTTTTCATTAAAATAAAAATAAGGGATAGATAGTCATACAAGTGCAAAGGATGGTTTCAAGGACTGGGTAATTTTTGTCCTTGATGTACGCGTTAGGGTTCCCCACGTTAAAATCAACCTTGTGCCTCTCCCGTCTCTCTAGGGAGTTACCATGGTAATTACCTACTAGATCAGACAAAAGATTAGTAAGAAAACACCTGCCAATATTGGAAAAAGTGGTAACAGTTACTGCATTTGAGACATTTATTTTACTAGAAAATTATTTTAATAGAAATATTTTATAAATTGCATCCAACTGTAGCACTGGCTGCTCGGTCAACGAAGATAAAGAAACCTCTGATATTCCTCTTGGTAATGAAATAAATAGCAGGAAACAAAAACAAGACAAACCAAGCAATGAAATATAACAGAAATGTGAAATATTTGAATATTCCTGATCATATTTCATAAGAAAATTGCTAATAAAAAAATATGACTGTATTTTCCGACGAGAGGTAAGTGCACTGATAATTAAGATGACAGCTTTGCTGATGATGTGGAAAAAACATCCTGGATCGACATAGTGACCCAACCCTCTTAGCAGTAGATTTTGCTATGGATTCAATATAGTGGTTCCATTTGAGGTCTGAGGACAGGGTAAGTCCGAGGAGGCGTAGTGTTTTACTCTCCGGGAGAATCACCTGGTCCATGCTTATGGGAGGCAGAAGAGGTTGCCTGTAATGGTTGACAGACAACAGCTTGGTCTTAGAGGAATTGAAGTTGACAAGCCACTTCTTGCCCCAGTTCACCACAGAGTGTAGATCCCGCTCAAGGTCAGCAGCGAGTTTGTGTCTGTCCGCCACGACAGGTTTCTTACTGGAGCGGGAGTATATTGTAGTGTCACCTGCGTAGATGCCTACTTGGGACTTGATCTCATCTGGGAGGTCGTTGATGAAAATAAGGAAGAGCGTCGGGCCCAGGATAGAGCCCTGTGGGACACCAGCATTCGTGCTGTAGGACAAAGAGGCACGCCCATTCAGAACGACCTTCATTTTGCGGTTATTTAAGAAAGATTGGATTAGGTCAAGCAGGCGACCGGTAATACCATAACCGCGTGGTTTGCATAGGAGTCCAGGGTGCCAAACCCTGTCGAAAGCCTTGGAGATGTCCAGAGCAACCGCGCGAGCCTCGTCAGACTCATCAAGGGCCTGTAGCATGTACTCCGTTACAGTTGTTAGCAGGTCGGCCGTGGACCTGTCAAAGCGGAATCCATATTGCCTGTCGGAGAACAGTTTGTGGGCGGTGAGATGATGAACTATTAGAAACAAAATGCATTGTTGGTAATTTTTACAATAAAAATCTATTGCGGGTATTTTAATATAAAATGCATTGCTGGTATTGTTACTATAAAAACGTATTTTTATATTTTCATAGTGTTTTTTTTGGGGAGATGCACTATTTGCCCAGAGGGGGACCCTGACAGGTGGTATCTCCCCGGGTTACGGTGGACCTGAGAACAACGGCAATTTAGAGGTGGTTTGAAGCTCCTCAAATCCTTCAATCTGCTGATCCGAGGCCATGCTGCTGGATGTAGTTTTTCGTCTAACCTAGGGACTATCAAAGTAGGTAGAAGAATTATCTGGAAAAGAAAACCAGTGTTCTAGGACTTGAGGAAAACAATGTCGGAAGTAGAATTGGAATGTGAGTACAATAAAACCTATGGAGATATTGAATTAGTAATTTTTAACCAATTCAAATACCGTAGTGTATTGTTCGTTATAATAAATGAAATAAATAGAAGATAACGAAATAGAATAATGAATAGATTATTCGAGGGATGTCATAAAATTCCAAGGAATCGCTCAGAATCAAATTATCGACGTTATGGGTGGTCATATGAATTTGAAATTTCAATAATTGTTCTTATTGTTGACGTAGTATTTCTTTCAAAGCCTGGGAAGTAATAAACATTGTGTTCATTGATTTCAAGAGTAGGCCGAGCCTCCACGGCTATCTTCGCAACCGCCACCAGAGGGGTGAAATGGAACAACGAGAAAGAAAGACGATTCCAATGATCGGATGCGAGTGGCTACTGACTAATAGCCATTGTTATTTATTGGTTATTGTTTTTCTGAGCAAAATGAACAAAAGAAGTCTTTTCTTAAATTCGTCATATCATTTTCAACGCTTTATTTTTGTAGAAACCCCGAGGAACTCTCTAATGTGGAGATCCAAAATCTCCAAGGGAGGTAACTTTCATTTAATTATGTAGATTTGTGTTGTTTTATGGTTGACCCTAAAAAAGCTAATATATTACCATCAAAACTTTTCCCATGTTACAAAATGGCTTTCTCAGACATAGACTCTCTTATGGATGTCATTCAGGGTGTCCATCATAATTAGGCATGTCTAAACGATGGTCAGTATGTTTTTTTATCAGATCAATGGAAAAATTGCTTCGAATGAATTAACTCAGCAGAACTTATGAAGGCAATCTTTCATCAGATGCTATCGACTGACACTCCAGATCACAAAAGGCATTACCAAATAAAACCACCACATCACGGGAAAACTTTTAATAGCAAAATAACTAAAGCTGATAGCACATGCAGCTAGAAAAGGGTATAATGGTATATTTCGACACTACTTAAAGCTATATGGAATGAAATGCTAATCTATACTTGTCGGATAAATGGGTTAGTAGATTCGATAAGCTAGTTTCCTGGAAAAAAACATTATTTGTCAATATTTCTGAAATGAGTATTTACACTATTTACATTGTTCGGGCTATTGTTCTCATCTCGGTTGCCATTTGTACGATGTTTCGGCCGTTGTACGCTCCAGCCTTTTTCAGGTGTCAGAAATTTTGAACAGAACCCTTTTTTGCAATTACTGGGGTATATCATTCTAATTTCTTGTGCAAAGCATCTTTTGTTAGTCATGAGTTATCTTTCTCTAAACCGACCCTCTAAGTTACTTGTTCAACACTGTTGTAACCTGGTATTGAAATCACAAATCTTATTTACGAAAAATATCGTATAAATTACAGTCGATATTACAATAACTATTACCGTTCGGTGGGTAAATAGCCAATGTTTCTTTTATGAAAATGGTTAATTTCATAATTAACATTAGCGTTACCAAAGTCAGTTTTAGAACGGATAAAAAAAAAGGAAATATGGCTGTAAATACTAAGTGAGATAAAACCAGAAAATACTGGTCTAAACTAATCAATAGGAATAACTAGCAAAACGAATTGAGAAAAGATAAAAGCAACTCCCAGAGAAGGGAAGACCTAGAAATGTTCCTGATTTGAAAACCAGTTAAATAGACACTTCTTACTTTGAAAAACAGAAATGAGGAAGTAATATATTGTAGAAACAAAATGAATGTGTGATAGACGAGGATTATGGAAACATACGAATTTTGTTATTAATTACTCGTCATTACTGTTGTATCTCAACGCATATATATATATATATATATATATATATATATATATATATATATATATATTATAATAGAGTGAAACAACAGGTAAATTTAAAGCCAGCGTTGAACCATTTACTTTTTTAAAAAGTGCAGGATACAAAGTAGAGCTTCATTGTCTAATTTTTTTTATTACAAATTTTGTCAGAAATTTTATTAGAAATGTTAAACCGGTTAATAATAATAATAAACTAATTAAGCTCATAAAATGAATGAAAACAACAAAACAAAAAAAAAAACGAAGCGCGTCAGCTAATTTCTTGTTATATGTATATATAGATATATATAATATATTTTCTCTTGTTATATATATATATATATATATATATATATATATATAATCTTTTTGTTTAAACATTAGTTTTAATAGACACTCCTATTTGAGTAGTTAATTTGTTTTTAATTAAACAGTATATTTACATATATATAATTCTACCGGGGTGAATATTTTTTGAAAAATTGTTAGAAAAATATATGTGATTTGGCAGGTTTCGAAACTGCTGGTCCTGACAATAGGAAAATCTATATATTGATCTGATACGTCTTAGACCGCTCGATCATGAATGATTTCACAGTAGACGAAATAACACACACACACACACACACACACACACACACACACACACACACACACACACACACACACACATATATATATATAAAGACAAGAGAAAAATTTTAATAGCTGACTTTCTTTTTTAACTCAGTATATGATGAGCTTAATTTGTTTATTATTACTAACCCTGTAACACGGTTGTCGGGTATCTGACAGCGGCGCTCTTTGTTTCATTGATCACGACCGTGTTCCAGGGTTAATGGGTTTAACATTTCTACCCATTATGTTTTGTTGTTTCACTATTACAATCATGATGAAACAAGTCTCAAAAACATAATAAGTAGAAATGTTAAACCCATTAATAATAATAAATAAACTAAGTTCATCGTATATAATGAAAAATTAAAACAATTGACCTCATAGTCTCTAATAATCCTACAACCACACAACTAAATCCTCTACAGAAAACAATGTAGTGTATCAATTTACATGACGGTTCAGAGATTGTAACTCTGATACCAATATATATACTAATTTTACTACAACCACACTCTCCAGTAGACTTACCTGTCACCTTTCTGATCTTAGTTCTATTAAGCAACATTTCTTAAAAAACATAGCCATGTACGGAATATTATACAGATATTAGTCGATATTGGAGGCCAACTGTATTAAAGCAAAGCAACCTACACTTAATCAACTCACATTTCAAACTAGTCACAACACATTATATTGCATTTAGACATATGGTTCTGTTGTTAATATTTCGGTCTTTCACGTGGTTTGACATCATAGAACCGCATCACTAATTTACGACATGCGTCTGCTATTTCGTGAACGTTATCGACGCACAGGCATCTTTTATGCCAGTATAGCAGGATATCATTTTCGATGGCGAATATCTTTGTGCTAATGTTTATACAACCACTCTGAAAATGGCCCATGTGATCCAAAAGTTTAGATCAAGGACTAGCATTCAAAAAATATCCAAATGTTGGACAATTCTTTTTTTTATTTTGACAAGAAATTAAAGCTAAAATATGATTTCAGAACGGCTCATGATTAAACATAGTAGATATTCATTGTCTGCTATATTTAACAATATATGTTTAAATAATTATTTGCTGACTCAATATGCTCTATATATATATATATATATATATATATATATATATATATATATATATATAGTGTTATTAGCATCTTCAGAGAGGTTATTTAGAACCAACTTAATAAAATATTATCCAAATGTTGGAGAATTTTTGTTTTTATTTTCAACTGAAATTAAAGCCAAAATACGATGTTTAGAACGGCTCATTATTAAACATAATAGACATCCATTGTCTCTTATATTTAACAGTATATGTTTAGAATATATATATATATATATATATATATATATATATATATATATTACATAATGACCGCAAGGAACATTTACTTCATTTTTATGAAGTTTTTCCAGTATCCTAACATTTTTCCGTTTTGAAATAGTTGAGGAATATAAAAATGTTCCATCTCTTTTACTGTTCAAATACTTTCAGCTACTTCTATAGCCATTTTAAGGGTGTATTTGTCTCTGGTGATTTTATTGTTCGACATGTTTTGACTGCCGCGTAGTAATTTGTTTTTTTGTTGTTTTTGAAAAGAAGCGTTCATTCAAAGCCCCCACGTTTTTTTCTACGTGACTTGTCTTTCCGCAACTTCGTTTTCTTTGTAGCCCTTATTAAAGATCGTCATTTTACTTTATCTTCTAATCCCTGTCCCTCCAACCATTTACTCGTTAGGTTATACGCTGCTTTCCCCTCTTTCCTATCTTCACTATTTATCTCTATTGGTCTCTGCGAGTGGCAACATTTCCAAAACATCTTTCCTCTCATTTTGTTTCCTTACAAATTTTCTTTATTTTTTTCCCAATTAGAGTAGATAGACTAAACTATCGTCCGGTCCACACTCCACTCACGTCTATTGAACAGGTGAAGAGGCTCATCCCTTGTTTCCTGTTTAGGATGCGGTTTCAGTTTTCTCTTTTCCAATCTTTTCACTCTTTTCTTTATTTTTTTCCAATTGGAGTGAATGAACTAAACTATCACCCGGTTCACTCCACCCACGTCTATTGAACAGGTGAAGAGGCTCATCACTTGTTTCCTGTTTAGGATGCGGTTTCCGGTTTTCTCTTTTCCAATCTTTTCACTCTTTTCTTTATTTTTTTTCCAATTGGAGTAGATAGACTAAACTATCACCCGGTTCACACTCCACCCACGTCTATTGAACAGGTGAAGAGGCTCATCACTTGTTCCCTGTTTAGGATGTGGTTTCCGGCTTTCTCTTTTCCAATCTTTTTACTCTTACGTAGCCCCCTGCGCATCAGTGGCGTTATCGCCTTGCTTGGGGTGATATGATTAAAAAAAAAATTAACTGTCTTTTTCTGATGCTATGTATTAGTGTCTTTTTGTTTCCATTTTCTCTAAAACGTTGTTGTTTAAGTGTTCAGCGAATGGTATTCTCTGCAGCCTTTCGCAAATACACCATTGACTTACTGTTCATTTATTGCTCGCCCTATTTTCCCTGGTTCTCATAGTGTTGCTCTTCTATACCTCCTTTCTCCTCAGGACGCGTTCGATCATAGCTGCCACAACGTTTTGTCCTTTTTAGCTCTTACTAAAATTTGTTATCTATCCTAGTCCCTGTTCTATCAATCACTTTAGTCAGCGCCGGTGTTCGTATGAATATTCAATAGATGAATTTTGCCAATCATTTAACAGTTGAAGTTACTCAGAATTGATTCCAGTTTCAATTTCCGCAGGTATTTCTATTTAACTGTGCAGTACTGATTAAAAGTTAGACGAGAAACGCGTACTAATGGACAGTGGAACGAGAACAATCTATCCCCCGAAGGATTCATATCGAAATTCAATGAAGGTCACTCAGATCGATAATCCTCAGACAAAAGCCGGAGTGTACAACAGCTGAAATGTTGTGATGTCGGCAACTAAAATGAGGAAAGAAAATATACGTAAATTCATGGAAGCGGCTCACGAGATGTCTTTTGAAAACTGGATTTGTTTTATTAATAATGTAAATTATTGTCGAATGTGCGTTTGGGGTATAATGAATATTGGATCGGAATAATGAAGAAAACCGAGAACCGAATTCGAATTCTTGTTGAATTCGTTGCATTCAGTTTGTCAGTTAAGTGCCATACACGCGTTGGGTAATCATGTCTCGAAAGAGACTTGATTGACTGGGCAGAGATTATCACGCAGTAGGTTGTCATTGCTTTCTGCAGTAGACTGGTTGCCAGCCAAGGCTATAGAACTGATTCTGTTCTGTTATCTGACTTATATCTAGAGGGGGAAGAGATGTATTATATTATTAGGTAGTAATTAGTGGGGCATCAGTCTGTTACTTCATAACATTATAAAAATGATCTCTCACTTTGTGCCCAGTAGAAACCTTAATCATGTTTTCAACTATTATATTCAGTCAGTCAGTTAAGTGCTACACGTGATACACGCTTTGGGCGATCATGTCTCGAATGAGACACGACTGACTTGGCAAAAGATTATCCTGCGGTAGGTTGCCATTACTTTCTGCGGTAGACTGGTTGCCAACATATACTATAGATCCCAATCTGTCCTGTTATTTAACCCCTAACTGAAGGGAACAGACAGATTATTACCTTTCCCAAGAGTATTTGCGCGTAAGTGAATGCAACGAATTCACTGGAATTCGCACCCGGCTCCTCGATTTCTCGTTCCCAGCCGATATCCACTGCACCGCAACGCACATATTTGCATTCACTTATACGAAATATCCTTAGAGAAGTATGAATTCATCTCTTGTCCCATGTATGAGTTGGATAGCCTTGGTAGGCAAACAATCCCCGGAGAAATGAAATGGCAATCCATTTTGGGAAAAATCTTCTACCTTTTTAGCCATGAACGAAAGCGTGCATCACGTATGGCACTTAACTAATTGAATCATGTGAATAGTGATACTATTTCTATCTGAATTTCCGGGATGAGAAGAAAGAAATTTGTCTCATAGTCAATGCAATACTCATTGTTACAATTAGAAGGCTTCGAAAATCGGAGACGCACATGATATAGATAAGGAAAGAGAGACAGAAAAGAAAGTTTGAGTTAACTACTTAATACACTTAATAAAAAGCCGAACAAGGAATGGGCGAGCTAGAAAACATCTGAAAATGTTTAATCTATGACATGGAAATCTTTATTTAAAGAATCATTTGAGCTCATGAAATAATAATGTTTATTTTCCCTTTTAAAATATTCTTGATACGGAAATTTAAAAATGATTATGGAGAACGTTTTAGGATGTTTGGAAAATGACGCCTGATTTCAAAGTCAAATTTTGTTCCTGAATGAATGAATTAAAAAAATATGTAAATCAGTCAAAATAGGAACCTTGAACGTCTCTACATTACTGTTACCGACTTACAAAGTTATTTATGGGTTTAAAATAAAACGAATTGTATGAACGTCAATAAACCTTCGAATGTAGTTTTTTCATTTTCTTCAAAACCGAATTTCTTTTGGCTTAAAAATAGTCATGATGCTTGAAAAAATAGTAATCAGTGGGTGAGAGATGGGCGAATATGGTAGATGTGGCAAAGCCACATATACTATCTGTAGAGTCATTCTGGTAACATGTAGCCGAGAATTTACATGAACCAGAATTTGACCACGTCGATTGACTAAAGCAGGTCACATTTGGATTAAATGAACGTGCATTTCGTCAACCTTGTGGAAGTAAACTTAGGCATTGATTCTCTCGTTAGGTTTCAGGAAAATTGTAATGCATAACTCCAGTGGCGGTGCAGCAGACAGCCATCATACTCTTCTGTTGTAATTTTGGAAGTGTTCAGGTGATTTGTTATTTGGGTGATGCATTATTTGGCTGATTCTTTATTTGGGTGATGCGTTATATGTGCGATTCGTTATTTGGGGGATGCGTTATTTAAGTGATTCGTTATTTGGGTGAAGCATTATTTTGGTGATTCGTTATTTGGGTGATGCGTCATATGTGCGATTTGTTATTTGGGTGATTTGTTATTTTGGTGATTCGTTATTTGGGTGATGCATTTTTGGGATGATGCATTATATTGGTGATTCATTATATGTGCGATTCCTTATTTGGGTGATGCGTTATTTTGGTGATTCGTTATATGTGCGATTCGTTATTTTGGTGATTCGTTATTTTGGTGATTCATTATTTGGGTGATTCGTTATTTGGGTGATGCATTATTTAGGTGATTCGTTCTTTGGGTGATTCGTTTTTTGGGTGATGCGTTATTTAGGTGATTTATTATTTGGGTGATGCATTTTTTGGGTGATTCGTTGTTCGGGTGATGCGTTATTTGGGGGATGCTTTATTGTCAATCCATTGAGCTGAACATTTATGATTGCCACTCAGGAAACATTTCTCATCGCATGTCAATATTCGGTCAATAAAAGAATCATTAGAATTTTGCAAGTGCAGCATCAAGCGACTGGGAACGATGGTAGAAGGCATGCGAAACGGTTTTCGCATGCCTTCTACCATCGTTCCCAGTCGCTTTCGTTTTCCGACTATGTCAGTTGACGGCTCGTATTACCCTCGAATATTTTGTGTCCATCGATCTTGCACACGCGTGCGGTAATGTGCCGCGCCCGTACTCTTTGATGTCTACGTTACTAGACGTCGTAAATAGAGGGAATCTTGCGATACGAACGCTATTTTTATCGCGATCTTCTCTGATTCTTTGGGCATCAGCTCAAGATGAAAATCAAAAGTGATAGCATTTGGTTTCGACAGATTCCATTGAAGGTTGGGTAAATGTGGCGAGCTTCGTTAGAGTGAATGGAGCCAGGCTTTATTTTTAGGTCCCCTTTGGCACAACGGGGCGGTTTTCTGTCGAGAATTCATATTGTGTTCCTAGTTAATGTGAGCGATTGCTATTCCTAGCTTTTTCTAGGCGTTCCCTTTAATTATGATCTATGTCGAGATTTCCAAATTCCTTAGTTTGAGTTTGGAACGTTTGACCCCGGCTGGGTTAGCCTTTCGATTTTGCCATTCTACCATTTATATATATATATATATATATATATATATATATATATATATATATTTAAGAATTCACATTTCCTTTCAAAGACTGTGTTCTGTATCCTAATTTCATAATTATATCAGCCATACCACAACGAAACTGACTGGAAGACTGACGTTACATCTCTCTCAACGAAGCTCAATTCAATCTCATTTAAACACACACGGAGACCTAATAATCCCTCTCCAGAACATACTCGTTGACAACACATGTATTATAGCATCATCCACATGCAGAAACAAACACTGAAAATAATGTAGGCCTTTTCAATATAACAAAAAATCCAATACTCAATAACTCCAACTACGAACACGCTAACAACATGCTTACAGTTTTCGGCATGTAACACATACCACTACTCCACATTATACATGACAGCACTTACATTCTGTTACACGAAAAAAAAAAAACCCAGAAAAACAGTAATCCTCGAAAATGTCTAAAAGTATAACCGAAAGCGTTCGGATAAGCAAAACATTTCGACATCTTTTTAATAATGTATGCTCTTAAAAGAAAGAAACCAAAAGATCGCATAAAAATTTACATAAAAACTTAACCATCACACTTTATCATTTTTAATCAAATCTGCATAAAAGAGAGACCGCTGCTCAAAAATACAATAAATATATATATTAGAATCGCTATCTATTTGTTAGATGTGACTTTTTACAGAGAAGTTTCTGATAACTTGACGTTGGCGGATTCTTATATTAGTCGTTTTATTCAAATTCGCACACACACACAAACAAGCACACACACATACACACACTTATACAAAATAATATATATATATATATATATATATATGTGTGTGTGTGTGTGTGTGTGTGTGTGTGTGTGTGTGTGTGTGTGTGTGTGTGTGTGTGTGTGTGTGTGTGTGCACACAAATTGTTAGGTTCAAAGTGAAAAACATCACCTGGCACGCCGTAGGTATTAGCAAAAGTCACAAGAAAATAGATAATAATGTACAGTTGAAAGTCAGCGTCTAATTTATTGAAGTCTAATAATCAATTTAGTGGCGTCACATTTTTAACCAAAATGAGGCGCCACCAAGATAGTTACAAGAGAATTGCAGACAATATGCACAACCGTGAGTCTAAAATACACCAATATCAAAAAATTATTATTTTGGTCTTGTTTCATTTGTATTACTGCATAACAACTTCAATGGCTTATTTAAAGCCGACAAAATGTTTAGGATATGTTCGTATGAATAGAATATGTATTCTTTGTAAGAAATCAGTTTGTAGATCAGGTTTCATTGACTTATTTTTGTAAAGAGGTTTTTATTGTCAGACCTATTTTTAATATATATATTCTTGGAGGTAAGCATTGTCACGACACAACACTATATATATATATATATATATATATATATATATACATATATTCCTGAAAATATATATTGCTGGTAATATTTTTTTTTCAAAAAATGTATTGCTGGAAATATATTTCTTTTTTCCTTCAAAAATGTATTGCTGGAGATATATTTTCTTTCAAAAATATATTGCAGGTTATAGTTTTTTTCTTAAAAAACATATTGCTGGTAATATATCTATATTTCTTTTGAAATTGCTGCAAATATTTTTGTCTTTCAAAAGTATATTACTGGAAATATTTTTTTTTCTAAAAATGTATTGCTGGTAAAATAAAGCACTCTTTTGAAAACCAGAAGACAACGGAAGAAAGCAGAAAAAAGAATAAAAGAAAAACGATTTAAGAAAGAGAAGGAAGATGAGAAGCAGATTGACGTTCATCAATCGAAAAATTCACGCACTCACAAAAGTAACAAATAACATCATTTTCACAACAGTAGACAAAAACACAAATACTGAAAAATATCAGCAGAAAAACCGGACAAGACTGAAAATGAGTGAAAATATCCTTATACGTTCTGAAAACCTCCAAGTTTGCATGACGGAAGTGAAGCCGATCAATTAATTGACAATTATTAAATCTGTTAATGTTCTATCTCTGTATCTGATATTAAGCACTTTATTGCAAAGCCTGTTTGCCTTAAATGCCTTTCTACAAGTACACCACTGAATGTCAGCAGTTTTGTCTTCAAACAGACTTTCAATTTATTACTATATATAAATATATATATATTCGTCATTCACATACAAGCCTGTTTCGCTGTACCACAGACAACCACTTATACCACAGACATACATTTGCCTTCGGTCGGGATCGAAACTCGACCGATTTGGTGTCAGTGGGAGTCGCTAAACTAAGCAATAGGCGCATGGAATCAGAGAAGGGAAATTTTAGCGGGTTATATATAAGCGATGTATATACACGCCAGTTACCGAGAAAACTTAATTCATTGATGAAGAGTTATGCATAAATCGCAGAATTGGTACCTGTTTTTTTTTATTTCCTCGCTAGAGAGCTCACTATATATATATATATATATATATATATATATATATATATATATATATGTGTGTGTGTGTGTGTGTGTGTGTGTGTATGTGCATAAAATATCGTTGCAATGTTCCTTGTTATTTTGGTGTGTTTGTGATTTTCTTTAGCAATCTTTTTTAACTAATGTTCAAAGTAAAAAAAAAAAAAAACAAGAGCCACTCAAAATAGGGGAATTTTAAATAAGGTTGTTTTATAGACGCTAAAAATAAGAGGCAGCAGTTGGCTTAATTGTTGTTTCTCTAATAAAAAGAACATATCAAAATTAAAAGAAACAGATGGAATAAAACGAAAATGTTTTCTATCCAACCACAAACAATCATTACTGAAAATGTCCAAATATTTCAAAATAGACCTGTAGACACCGACGAAATCTTATTTCTAGCCACAAAACTGCAAAATCAAAAACAAGATTTAAAAGAAAAATCCACCAGTAGAAACTTTTACCAGTTGCTTCTCCGTTGGTTCTGTCTGTTCGTCTTGCAGATGTCCTCGGGTCTGTCAATCGATGGATGATTTTCATTGCGATGTTTGAAAAATAAATGAAAAACAACACTTCTTCGATTATTTATTGTCGCTGCTGTTGTCAGAAATATTTTTCTACCTTTTAATTAATTAGTGGAAGATAAACATAGTTATTTCCAGTAAACGTTTTCATCATGTTGGATAATGAAAGGTTTTCTGGGATGAGTCATACAGATCAATAATGTATCCTAGAGATTAATAGAACACACATGGACTGTTTTAAATATCGAGATAATCTTGTTAACTGTTGATGAGTCATCCTTAAATCTTTATTATTGTTGATTAATGTCAGAACTACTGGGACGCCAATTTGTCATTTAAGCGTTTTTGATGTTTTTTTTCTTATATTGGTTGGCTATTTGCAAGGGTCTTTGCGCGTTAAATTCGTCGCATTCACTTACGAGCAAATACCGTTGGGGAAGGTAGGAATCACTCTTTTCTCCCTCCATTGATTGAATAGCAGGTCAGATTGGGTTCTATTTCTTTGCTTGCCAACTAGCCTACCGCAGAAGGAAAGGACAATTTACTGCGGCATAATCTGCTAAGTCAGTCAGTCATGTCTCTTTCAAGACATGATCGCCCAAGCGTGTATCACGTATGGAACTTGACTGACTGATCTGCAATAAATAGGCTCAGTAGAGGCGGGAAAATTAGTAGCACCGCAAATAAATACGAAAAGAGCCGAATACAAGATTAAAACGAGCAGGACTTCAAGACAGGAACACCACACTCAAGGGACGAACGTATCCGAGACACCGGAAATATAAGCCATGACGAACGAAATTTCAGGTAACTCTGAGTAATATTAATTTTAACTTAGACAGAAATTCTTCGTTTCGCCCGAAAATCACGTCATGGCCTAAACATAGCCTAGTGCGTTTGTCATAAAATATGCCTGCTTTTATTTAGCTTAAAACAGCGAATAGTTAGCAAAACCTGTCATTTGCATAACTAACATCATTCAGCTAACCGCCACGGTTATTTTGTGGGTGATCTTGTATATATCTTATTTCTTCATACCGAGATGTCCCGGGACTCTCACCGGCTCTCTTTTGGCCGGGCATCCATTTTCTTTCTTCTTACAGAGACAGTAATAGCAACGTTTTTTGACTGACGGAGGCAGGCGGGTACCATTATCAGTTGGGGTATGCATTTTATTCGACATTTCGTTTTCGCTACAATTTCGCTAAAGCAGGCAAAATCGGTTAGACTGTGTAGTTCATCAGACAATCGTGCTGAAATAAAGAGTAAAGTAGAATAAGGTTCTTAACGAATCGTTGTCTCATCAAGTTACCAAATGCAGCAGGTACTCGATTAAGGCCGAAAGTTATAGTAATCTTAATCAGGTGGATGATGGAACGAAAGTTGCATGGTGTAACAGGAGAAGGCGTGCTAAGAACCATCAGGGATAAGAAGACGTGGAAAGCCATGATCACCTAAGTCCTGAAAGGAACAGGGCACATATAAGAAGTGTAAAATTGAAAAAAATACAATTAGAAATTTGAAAAGTATATGGAGTTACTTTTATGTTTCAGCTGAAATTGAATTGAATAATGAACAACAACAAAAAACACATTAACGAGAAAGATTTTTATAAAAATATATATAGAATAGTTAATTTTTAATCATTTCACCCCAAGCAAGGTAACAATGTCACTAAGACGCAAAGGGTTGTTGGGAGTGAAAGATAATGAGAAGACATTTGTGAAGAGAAAGGACAATAAAGGAACAGGCACAGGAAGAACTAGGATGGCGATTGGCGATTTTCGAAGTTTATATTTAGCTTGCTCAACAGTACAACGGTGAGACCTAAATGCCATTCAAGTAGTAAGCTTAACTTCATGCATTCTAGACGCGAAAAAGAAAAGCTCATTAAAATAACTGTCATTATAAAATATTTGTAGAAAAGTCTGTGACACCACCTAATGGTGGTGGAAAAGTGACTGAATTTGAGATATCAGCTCCGAAATACATTACAGTCCGTTGGTTTCATTTTGTCAAGAATCTCGAGATAGAAGTAGGATTAGATCAGACAAGGAAACAATATTCAATCCATGAACGAATGGTAGGTTTATAAATGTCAAGATGGATGCGACGAGAAAAAAATGACACAACACAGTGAAGCAACTTTTCTAGTAGTAGACAAAGCACTTAATTTAATATACCCACTCAAAAACTGTCAGTGGAAAAATGTGAAACCAAGAAGGCGCAGATAGTTGGAGGTTATCTTCGGTCATGTTGATGAAAGGCAGAAATGTTTCTATATGGTTTTTAAATGGAAGCAGTTTAGTTTTAAAAGTAGATAGAATGGGCAAAATGAAACTGTAAACTCGAAGTGGGACACATTATAATTATATTGACGTTGCATTTACACTTTTTACGATTGTAGTTATTCGGGAAGCATGAAATTGGGTGGGAGTTTCACAGGTGAAAAGTACGAGAAAAGAAACTGTTAGAATAGAAGTGGTGGTTGTATCTAGCTAGTTTAACAGTAAAAAAAAAAGGGAATCCTCGTCATGTTGATGAGAAAGTAACTAAAGTCCTGCCATGTCAGGATCGATTACATTAGAGACCCTTCCTTGGATGTTGTCAAGAACCTCGATATATACAGCAGGAACACCAGACCAGATATTATAACAATATTCAATGCACGGACTAATGGTAGAATTATAAATATGCAAGATGGATTCTGATGATAAACATTTTCAAACACGACACAGTGAGACAACTTTCTTATTAGTGGACGTATCAACTGATTCTATATAGTCGCTCCATTTCATGTCAGTGGAAAACATGATAGCAGTTTTGTTTTGTAGATGTTAAAATTACATGTCATTGCTTGCGTCAGTTGATTTACATGTTCAAATTCGTTGTTTATATTACCTATTTCCAATTCACCTCTAAAAACGATATCTCTTCCGAGCGTCATCACTTAATAGTAACCTTGACGTTTGTGGCAAAAAAACAAAACAAAAAACAAAAAAAGAAAAAACTTAAAGATTTGTCACTATTAATTTATTATTAGTATTGTTTTTATTTTTTATTTTTTATTTTTTTTAGTTTAGAACGGAGATCTTTAACCTTTCCGGCTCGAATTGCTTGGTGTGTTTTCCCTGGCTTGATTATGGCGTATAATAATTATAATTTTCTTTTAATTTAATGAAAGAGAATTTGAAAGATTCTTTCATTATGCTTCTTCAACAAAGAGGAAAAACATATCAACAAAATATTAATAAAATAATATTTTACTCCATAATTAACTCAAATTCGTCGTTTGCCTGCGGTGTTGAAAATGAGGAAAATATTTAGGTGGAAACAGATCTGCAATTAAAAAAGAAAAAGGAAGAAAGAAAGAAAATTAAAATTCTCACTCCCTTTTGGGATCGAATTTTTATTTGTTCCATCCGGGCAGTTATTGTAATGACAGAAAAAGGTTTCAAAAACGAAAATAAAAAATAATAAGCGTTAGTGATGAGTACGCAGTTATGACTGCTTCAATGGTTTAGCACGTGATGCTTCGCGGTTATTCATGATAACGTCAAGGACATTTCAAGAGCTGCCGATGACAGAATCAAAAGGCAATCAAATGCAGTGAACATGAAACAATTACCCCCACTCATTATAATTGTTTCTTGACCAGACAGTGTCAGAACTAAAAAGATCATGGCATAAATTAATGAAGTGAGAGCCCAGAATATAATTACAAAAATAAAAAATAAATAAATAAAAAGGTTTAGTTTGGTTGATTTTGTTTAGCGGCATGTCAACCTCTATGGATTATTTAATGCCGAAATCTAAATATTTGGATTGGTTTGGTTGGTTGATTTTGTTTAGTGGCATATCAACATCTATGGGTTATTTAATGCCGATATCTAAATATTTGGATTGGTTTGGTTGGTTGATTTTGTTTAGCGGCATATCAACATCTATGGGTTATTTAATGCCGATATCTAAATATTTGGATTGGTTTGGTTGGTTGATTTTGTTTAGCGGCATATCAACATCTATGGGTTATTTAATATCAAAATGTAAATATTCTGAACGCAGATTTAAAACAGATAAAATGTATTGATGGTCAATTTTACTAAATGTAGATGATCGTTTTGAGATTTGTAGGCTTAATTCAAACAATATTTAACTTTTACGTCTGATTCACTTTTCAGACTGACGTTACTCATGCAGGTTAGATGGTTTATCGTCAAAAGTATTGACTAATGAAAATTCTTCATATTCCATAATTCCTCAAATCTCTTCAAATAAAACTATATTCAGAAACAAAATAAAGAACAAATCGTTTTAAAGGGTAATTAAGACCCATGTACAGCGAAGGTATAAAAGTACAAACTGGGTCAACTTTAACAAGCACGAAGACATGAAGAAATTTGTTCTGGGATAATATCAGCGATGTGAAATAATTCTCATCTTAAACTGAAAGAAAAGTCTTTCAACAATTCATCATTATTTAGCATTGCACTGACAGCATAAAATATAGAAGAAAATAGAAAGATTTTTACTGTGAGTTAGACAACGACAACTTTCAATGCAAACCAGAAGAAATTATAATTGTCATGGTAAACTTGAATATGCCAAAAATTACAATTTAACACAGTATATATATATATATATATATATATATATATATATATATATATATATATATATACTTGTCGCTCTTGTAATGCACTGCGACTATGTTTGTGTAAATTGTTTTTAATTATCAAATTTAAGTTTGGTATATTAGGGTTAGGGTTTTGGTTATATGTAGGAATTCTAAGACCGGCCATGTTTGTTTTTTTTTGTTCTCTCTTCCTCCCTTGCTAACTGGACACATGGCTTTGAGGTGTTCCCCACCTCCAACTCCAATGTATTCTGCCCTCACACTACTCTCTGTTACTACTTACTTAGAGGCAGCTTAAACTTTCCAGAACCGAATGGGGAAAACAAAATGAAGATACTTTTTGAAATTTTCTTAATTTTTTGTCAGTCAGCCTGCAACTGGTAAGTTTTAGCCAGTGTGATCTTATTTTGCTGTATTTTTGAATTTTTTTTTTGGTCTAATTTTTGTTCCTGTTTTGTTACTAACCTCAGTTCTCTACTTGTCGCTCTTGTAATGCACTGCGACTATGTTTGTGTAAATTGTTTTTAATTATCAAATTTAGGTTTGACTTATACTAAGTTAAAACTTAGTTAACTTCAGTCACACATTTATTCTTTTTTTTGAATTGGAGTAGATAGTACCTTCTATCGCCCGGTCTTACACTCCACCCACTTCTTTTGGACAGGAGTAGGGGTGATCGCTTTGTTTCTTGTTTAGGAAGGAGTTCCCGGTTGATCTCTCTCTTTTTCGGTCTTTACGTCGGTGCGGCTGGAAGCTTTTTGCAGTTGGTGAGTATGGTGGCAATGTCTCTTCATTCTGAGGGTACCGGGTTGGCAGTTTCCTGGTTGCTGCTTTCGACTAGTAGTTAGGAACCCGAACTCTTGCGTAGCGTCTTGAGAGGCTGCTCTGATCAACAGTTGAATAATATCGGGGTTCCTGTAGTGCCATTTCGCGCATGGACGGGCGTCCCTGCATGAATTTCCGATGGGCAACCCCGAGGCCACATTATGCTGCAGGTGGCGCCATTCACCATCCTCCACCTGCTGCAATTAACGACCATCTGACTCTACTCTAGACCTCTCTCTATCCACAACTATAACCAGCATGAAATTAAACAAACAAAACAGCAAGCCTAAACCAGCTAGTCATAAATCGCCCAAACCTATCTGCGTTTCCTTCACAAACATACGAGGTATTCGCAGTAACTTTAATAGTGTAGAATCATTCCTTCTAACTAACTCACCCGATATCTTAGCTATATGTGAGACTAACCTTGACCCTTCTATCCCCTCTTCAGAGCTGTTCGTTCCTGGTTACCTTCCCCTCTTCAGGAAGGACTCCAATGTCCATATGCATAGGCTTGGTGTATATGTCAGCGAACAACTTCCCCTAGCCAGAGTCACATCTCTTGAATCCCTTGATCATTCCTTCATGTGCTTCCGCCTCTCACTTCTAAGCTCGGTTAGCTATCTCTTCTTCCTCTACCGCTCTCCCTCCTCCTCTGACTGTACGGTACTTGATTGCATCTCTACTAATATCGACAGGGCCATTTCTTCTCACCCATCTGCCCATATATTTGTGTTTGGCGATTTTAACGCCCACCACACCAAGTGGCTTGAAAACTCAGCCACCGACCTTGCTGGGATCCGCACCATGAATTTTTCAATAACCCAAGCTCTAACGCAAGTGGTGGACTTCCCCACGCGTTTCTCTAAAAACCCTAACGGAAGGGACTCTTTACTCGACCTTTGCTTTACCTCCATCCCAGACTCCTGCACTACCAGGCAACTCTGCCCCCTCGGAAACTCTGACCACGCCGTAGTCTCCGTCAACATCTCAATCCGCACTAACTATACCCAAGAAAACCAGACCAGCAGAATATCATACTGCTACCAAAGAGCAGACGTCCCCTGGAACAAGGTCTTCGATCTTCCTGTCGAAGACTGTGCCTCCGAGGTCTGCTCTTGGGTCAAGGCTGGCATCGATGCTTTTATCGCATCCAGGAAATTTCAACTAAAACCAAATTCGTCCCCTTGGTTTTCACCCGCTTGCTCGGCCGCCATTGCCCACCGGAACCATTTCTTCCGGCTCGATCGAAGCTGCTCGTCGAACCAAAACAGGCGCCTTTTCGCCTCAGCACAGAACAAGTGTAAAAAAGTACTGAACGAAGCTAAGTGGGCGTTTGCTACCAGATTAGGCAACGCATAGCATCCTCTAAGTTTGGTTCCAAAGATTACTGGCGTCTCTGCGAAAGCGTGCTTAGCAGGAACAAGACTTCAATACCCTCACTAATCAATGAGTTTGAAGTTCTCACCTACCCAGCGGACAAGGCTGAATGCTTTGCCCGTAGATTCTCAACCAATTCGACACTGGACTCGTTAGGAATACCTACACCAGACTTCCCACCCAGAACCTAAGCTCCACTAAATAACGTCCACATTACACCCTCGCTGGTCGCCAAGATAATTGCACAATTTGACCCACACAAAGCGAGCGGCGGTGACGGAATCCCAGTCATAGTACTGAAGAAATGTGCCCCAGAACTCTCCTCTGTCCTCTCTAAACTCTATAACCTCTGCCTATCTGCTTCCTGCTTTCCTGCCTGTTAGAAGTCCTCCTGCGTAGTTCCTATATTTAAGAATTCTGGCGAACCCTCAGACCCCGCCAATTACCGTCCTATTAGTCTCCTTCTGATCTTTGGCAAAGTTTTCGAAGCCATTATAAACGCCGAGGTGATTCAGCATCTCACGGCCAACAGGCTTCTCTCTGACAAACAGTACGGGTTTCGCTTCACCAGGTCTACTGCTGATATGCTAACGACCATTACCGAGTACATATACCGGGCACTTGACAAGAATGGTGAAGCTCGAACCGTTGCCCTGGATATCACCAAAGCGTTCGACAGGGTATGGCATGCTGGCCTCTTGTGCAAACTGCGGAGCTACAGGATAACTGGACATCTGTTTGACCTCATCCAGTCTTTCCTCTCTAACCGCACATTGAAGGTGGTATTAAATGGGCATGCCTCCCAAAACTTCCATACGAACGCGGGCGTCCCTCAAGGTTCTATCCTAGGTCTCACGCTCTTTCTGATCTACATTAATGATCTCCCCGACACCATTAGATCCCAAGTTGGCATGTATGCCGATGACACAACAATCTATTCTCGCATCGATCAAAAACCAGGTGTGGACGACAAAGTGAATCTCGCTGCCGTACTTGAAAGGGACCTCCAATCCGTAGTGGTCTGGGGTAGGAAATGGCTGGTAAATTTCAATTCCTCTAAAACGAAGCTGTTATCAACTAACCACCACAGACAATCGCATCTACCTCCCATTAGCATGGAACAGGCTAGCCTCCCGGAGAGTAAAATACTACGCCTCCTTGGCCTTACCCTTTCGGCGGACCTCAAATGGAATGACTATATCGAATCCATTGCCAAATCTGCTGCTATGAAAGTCGGCTCTCTGTAGGGCCCGGAAGTTTTTCCCACCTGAATCTATTCTGCACATATACAAATCTACCATCCGCCCGTGTATAGAATATTGCTGCCATATCTGGTCGGGTGCCCCTGCTGCTCTCCTTGGGCTTCTTGACAAAATACAAAGGAGGATCTGTAACGTGGTTGATGCTGACTTGGCAGACCGGTTGCAACCACTCTCTCACCGGCGTGATGTGGCTTCCCAGTGCCTCTTCTACAAGTACTTTCATGGCTTCTCCTCCGATGAGCTTAGATCACTGGTGCCGCCTAAGCATGAATTTACACGAGATACTAGATTAGCAACTAGGTCCCACCCTTTTACAGTTAAACAAATAAGATGTAACCGTAAATTCTACTCCAACAGCTTCTTTTCTCGCGCTTCCCGCCTGTGGAACTCCCTTCCACAAGTCTGCTTTCCCTACAGCTACAATCTCCAGGTGTTTAAATGTAGGGTCATTAGACACCCCCTATCACACTAATTCCCAATTATTCTCAGAACACTCTCATCTACCCAACCCTCATTCTCTGTATCCTTACCCGCCTATCACTCACCCTCTGACATTTCCTATATTTAATCATCCTTTCTCCACTCTATGTAGCCCCCTGCGCAGTAGTGGCAGTGACATGCCTTGCTCGGGGTGAAACGCTTATAAAATATATATATATATAAAATTAAGACAGACACGTTATTTCATTGTGAATCAGAAGTGTGGACTATTTCAGGCGAACCATCGTCAGCTTCCGTCTTTATTTAACAAAGGATTTTACATGAATGAGATTCACAAAAACCTAAAAAAACGAATAAAAATAACGGTCGCTCACTTTAAAGAAAAAATTAAGAAAAATACATCAGTTTGGCGAACACATACAAATATTCATATATTGTTTGTTAAGGCAGCAAATTTTCTTTTAAACATGTCAGATTAAATAAATTGCAAAAAAAAAAAATCCATTTTGGATAATTTTCACGTTCTAATGAACGTTAGCAATTTGTCAACCGTTATATTTAAAGCAGAAAAATGTATAGTCATTTTTAGCAACACAGTTTTACGGTTACATTTGTTACCATAACTCACACCCCTGAAGATGATCTCGGAAAGAGGTTGAAAGTACTTGGGTACCTTGAGAAATGAATGAAAATAAAATCTGTCAACGGTAAATTTCACTTCTGACATTTTTGATTCTTATACGAGAAAGATGAAGTATGAACGGATTTTATTAAAAGTAAGCAAACATAATGTTTGCAATTTATTTAATCTGACATGTCTAAATATATATATAGTCATCCGCAGACAGATCTGCTTCGCTGTATCACAGCTCATTAGTACGGTTAGACATCCGATTGCTTATACCCAGAATTGAAACCCGACCGAATTGGCGTCAGTCAGTGATTCTACCTCTGAGCTATGGGCACTCGGTAGAAGGGGACAGACTTTTAGTGAATGATGTATCATACGCCAGTAGTTAGAGTGCTCTAATTCATTATTGAATGAGCGATGCGTAAGTGCTCGAGTAACTATTCTTTTTTCAAAGTCTACCATTCCTCCAGAATGCTCAATCAGGGTGTGAGAGCGTATATATATATATATATATATATATATATATATAGTGTATCGAGGCAGCAAATAATTTTCTAAACATATACTGTTAAATATAAGAGGCAATGAATGTCTATTATGTTTAATCATGGTCCGTTCTAAACATTGTATTTTGGCTTTAACTTCAGTTGAAAATAAAGACAAAAATTCTCCAACATTTGGATAATTTTTTATTAATTTTTGTCTTTATTTTCAACTGAAATTAAAGCCAAAATACGGCGTTTAGAATGGCTCATGATTAAACATAATAGACATTCATTGTCTCTTATCTTTAACAGTATATTTTTAGAAAAACAATATATATATATATACATATAAATAAATGAACATATATATATATATATATATATATATATATATATATATATGAATAGAATAAATAAAAATGTAGGAAAAAGTGTCTTTAATCTAACATGTTTCACTTATAACAAGCTTCTTAAGTGACAAATGATTTAAAAATTCAAGAAAAAATTCTTTTTATTAAAAGAAAGTTCCTTTAATGGTTTTATTGATTATTTTCAATGAATTTTAAACGGAAATATATTTTGTTTACGATTCATACTTATATACGCTCACATTCATACATGATTTCTCTCGTTATTTAGAATAGAAAATTGTTCCAAACATTTGACACGTGCATACCACATTAGTGACTCATAAATGCATATATTCACACATGTTTCCTCTCAACGCATACATTCATAAATGATTTCTCTTATTTTATTTAAAAAGACGCGTTGGCACACAATTAAACAGTCAGAAGTTTTTTCTTCTACACTTAATATTCATCTATTGCTTATCACGCGTGACGCGCATCTAACCAGTGAAACTATACCTCAGTCAGAATACTGTCCTATGGAGTTTTAAATCATTCGTCTTTAAAGCTCTCAAGAAGCTTGTTATAAGTGAAACATGTTAGATTAAAGACACTTTTTTCCTATTTATTCTTTACTTATTCTATTTATTCAAAGAAGAAAAAAAGAAAGCGAAGCCAAGTGGTTTATCAAGAAAAGAAAAGGAAAGAAAGAAAGAAAAAGGAAAGAAACGAAAAGAAAAGAAAAGAGAAGAGATATAGCGACGCAGAGCAGTCAACATATAAAGGAAGATATTTTCAAGATAAAGAACAAAGCCGAATTATTTGAATACAGAAAATATAACGCTGGTTGAAGAAAACAATAAAGAAATGTGCGAATATTTTCAGAATATTTGTATGCTGAAAATATAATAGTCAACTGAAAGAAACAGAGACAGTCGTAACTATATACATTTCAAGTGTGTAAAGAAAGAAGATACAGAGAGAAAAGAAAAGTAAAGACAGTAAAAGAGAGATGGAACTGATATGAAGATAAGTTATTATGTTCTTAAACCCATGTTAGAACACGCATACACTTCCACGAATATTATGTTACCACATACACCATACCACGTGTTTATAAATAATATGGTTTTCCCCATTTTATCTTGTGTTAATCTCTTGCATTCGTAGTCGCCTGTATTTATTCATATTTGCTGTTGTATATTGTAAATGGCTATTTCGACTACGTTGGGTATCCGAATATAATTTTGAGGTTCAGATCACTGGACATTCTAATTCATACTTAAATATATTGTTTATTTTGATCTTTTATTAGTTATTAAAATTTAAATTGTTGGTCAGCGCCCGTGTTGATATATTGAAGCAGACCTGCGAAGGTTGCCATTCGATAATACTAATCGAACAGCAATTTTATTTTATTTTATTTTTTATTTATTATGGTCCATTTGTCATGATCTGGGGCAGATAACTCATGTCTGTCCATTGATGTAAAAAATACAATATACCCGAATCGACGTGTAAACATCTTGATGGTTTTCCTCGAGGTAGGTATGTGACAATATATATATATATATATATATATATATATATATATATATATATATATATATATATGCGGTGAGATAGATGAATTGTCGTTCAAGTTACGGGAAATGAAAAATAACACTGACATCTCATTTTAACAGATATATTTACCAAAATAACCAAAAATACCTTCAAAAACCCAAAAGAAAATATCAGTAAAATGGTCTTTTCTTCGTCCATGGACTCCAAAAACATTCGAAATCTCCTGCAGCTCTTCTGGAAAGTTTCCTTGTCTAAGTTGATGAATGCTTCAATAATCCTTGCTTGTTACAAAGAGTGTTGTTGGTTTCTAGCTCAACTGCGCCCCACCCAAGAAGGGTTGCAGTCTTGTGAGTTGGGTAACCATTTGTAAGGGGTGATGTATTCAGCGAAACTGTCTGAAAGCTATGACTGGATTCTCCTGTTTGTGTGGGATGGTACTGTGGCAAAGTCTTTTTGCTAGATATAGGGTCTTGCAGCAGCCACTCTCTTGACCCAGGGCAGCACTGTCTTCTCAAGACACTTGATATAGGCCACGGTCCTGAATCTGATGCTCTGTTGAAAAATGAATAAAGGCATAAAGTCGCCATTACTAGTGATCACTCTAAATACCTATGTAATCAACAGTAGACAAATCCAACTCTTTCTAAATCCTCTGCACTCTCCTCAGTTTTACACCCAAACCCTCTGAAATGTTCAGTATTATTGGGGTGAATACAAAACACTACAGCATGCCGTTTCCAAATTTCTGGCGGAGTGAATTGCATCATAGAGGTCTTTTTTTCACGGATGGTGCCCAACGGAACCTAGTATACTGTGAAACCGACAAAAGTAACACACGGACAGCACGCATGCTGATTTACCCATCGCAGCCTGATTATAAAACAGGCAGAAACAATAAAGAAACAACAATAAAAGAACTGCTTAATTCTTCTTAGGACGCTTCGTATAAATATTTCTCTTCAGACTTAATCTTGTATTTTCCAGAGAAATGTTTTAACATGAACAATAATTCCCTTTACTTTAGATTACAACTCGATAATAAGAGGAGCGTGTTAAAACATGATGGGTACCGAGAAAGGACGTACGTACATTGTTATGATAATTCATTTTACAGCAACCACAAATATTGTAATAAAATTACTATTATTATTAGTGTCTTTCCTAAATTTTTATTTGAAGTCGTGTGGAACGTCAATATGTTATTTCATTTTCTTCTCGAGTTATATGTGATATCTATTTTGATTGTTGCTGCCGTTGCAATTCCTCAACTGATATGGTTTCTGTTATTTAGTATAGATGTTTGTAATGCTTTAGCGCAAGTCCACGAGGTTCGAATGAGAATGGTCCTCACTTGGACCTACGGATTTCACGTGCTCGAAAATATTTTAATCAGTTACCTGAATTCGTTACTTGTCCGTATGCAGATGCTTGCCAGTAGAGATTCTTGATTATTCTTATGTCTTTCCCAAATATGTCGAGATTGCTGAGCATTTCTATCGATTCTATGTTGCGTACATTGTCGAACGCCTTCGCATAATCGTTAAAACATAGGTACACGTCCTTTCTCATTCGTATTACTCTTTCGGATAGCATCCTAACCATAAATATGGCTTTCCTTGTTCCAGTGTCTTTGACGAACCCGTACTGTTCTTGTTCTATCTATGACCTGATTCTCTTTCACGCTCTATTCATTATTATTCGGACGATCGGTTTATTAATGTGACGCATCAAACTGATTGTTGGGCGGATATTGCAGTCGTTTGTACCTGGCTTCTTGGATAGTTCTATCAAAATGGACTTGCTTAGGTCGTCCAGTATTACACTATTGTTATAAATTGAATTTATTATTTCTGTAATTTTCTCTACGCCGAATTCGTCCAGGGTTGTCAGCATCTCTATTACAATGCCGTCTGGTACCCGAGAAAAATAGTTTTTATTCTCCAATTTTAGAGGAATCTCTTTTTATCTTGAAAATCACTTAAAATTAATATCATCCATCTGAAAATAGGGTTACACTCTTGCCTTATCTGCACCGTGAGTATCATATTTTCCAAGCCTCTCTTTCTCATTAAATGCCACAGAAAACTTTACTGTCTATTCGTGCTGTTTTGTACTAGTTAAGTTTTTGTTACCATTTTCTTTACTCACATGATTGGTCCACGGTATCCTCAACATCCTTCTGTATGACCACCTTTCTATTAGTTCAAGTTTCCTCTGCATCTTTGAGGAGATCATTCCGCATTCACTGCCATAGAAGAGGTCAGATATCATGTAGCAATTTAGTACTCTATTTTTTGTTTCTAACTACATTTTCCTATCAGTACTTTTAAATTCTGCAACGTTGTCGAGCAGTGGATATCGACTCGGAACGACAAATCGGGGAGCCGAGTTCGAACTCCTGTTGAATTCATTGCATTCACTTACGTACAAATACCATTGGGAAAGGTATTAATCCGTCTTTTCCTTACAGATAAGGGTTAAATAACAGAATAGATTGTGTTCTACCGCAACCAGTCTACCGCAGAAAGCAATGGCACTCTACTGCGGTAGAACCTTCTGCTCAGGCTGTCATCTCTCTTTCGAGACATGATCGCCCAAGCGTGTATTACGTATGGCACTCGACTGACTGAATGCTTTCTTGTCTATTCCAATTCCAATTTCAGTATCCATACACCCATGCATTTAAAGTGTTTATTAATTCTAAATTCTGAATATTTTTTGATAGAGTCAGTGTATATTTATATTGTGTCCTATTTATTGTAACATTTGGTAAAGGATGTGGACACATCATGATAAACTCTCATTGTAAGACGAACTCCTAAGAATAATTTAATCGAGCCGATGAAGATTCAACCCAAATAATATCTTATCGAAAAATTATAAAATTTGATTCACGGTTTACAGGCCGACAACTGAAGGCGTCTCTTGTTTTCTAATGAAAAGCATAATTCGTGACTTGACAACGGACAATTGATATGGTAACTATGAGATGATGCCTATTCTCATTATTTATCCCCGTCTGACCCTTTTCTTGTTCTTGTTGACCTGGATGAGAGTTTTAATCATGCAGGAAGAAAAGACTGCAATGGACTGTAAACAGTAACAGACGCAGTGAACTTAATTATATATTTGTAAAAGAGACATTATTTAAGCGAAAATATGTTATTGAAGTAAAAATAAATGTTGGCAGGTCCCTGAAATTAGGGCATAATAATAGTAATAATAATAGCACATTTGAGGATATTTGATTGATGAAACATTTCTCTGAATAATTGAAGCGAGAGAAAGTCATTGAAACATTAGAAATGAAAACATGACATTTGATAATTCGTTATTTAAAAGGAACCTGATATCGGAAAATGTGTTTAAAATATTTTCAAAACAGTTCAAACAAGACGTCCAAACTTAAAAAAAAACAAAAAACAAAAACAAAAACATTGGTGATTAAAAGATTATGCTTAGTAACTAACGAAAAGATAATATATATATTTAAAAATTCAAAATCAGTCAGAATTATACAGTTTTGTGCAAAAGTTTGCATCTCGTCATCAAATCAATAAAGATATTTTATTTAATTTAAAGAAAATTTATTAATTGTACTAAAAATATAAGAGACCAGATTTAAACTTCAGGTACCCATTTTGGAAGAACTAAACTATAGGTAAACATGATGCATCATAAAACATTTAAATTGATATCATTAACTTAGTAAGATTGTTAGCAAGAGAAACAGTCCAAAAGAGGACTACAAATTGGAAGTAGCAAAAGAAATTAAAAACGAACAAACCAACAATTATAAGAAAGGAGATTGTATGAGTCTCCATAAGAAAGACAACCAAAGAGGAAAACTACTAATTGTAGGTAGTAAACAAAAAGAGAAAAGAAAGGACTAAACATTAAGTGTAAGAAGACCGATTGCATGGGTGTCCATTCTTTTCCAGTTTATAGTGGAGAGTCCGTTCTAGTGAAGGTTAGTTGTATATTGTTGCAGGTTAACGGAATTTGGTCTTGTTGTAGATAGCCTACTATAAGTCTTAAAGAAAGGTTATAAACCAAGAAAATCAAATTGAGTTGAAAAATAACATTATATATATATACATATAAATTAAGGTTTTTACAATTAAAGTAATACTTGAAGTATAGGTCCAACGGACGTGAAAATATTCATGGCAATAAAATGCTGAAAAGAGAATTAATACTTAGGAATGTGGGGCGTTGTAAGTAAGGAATGTCTTTGATGTAGCCGCTCCTTAGGTCAGTAAATTGTTTTAAGACAGGGAAGAAGGCAAGGAGAGGTGAAAGGAGGCGAGCATAGTAGGCGCTTGACTTGGTCAAGGGAGATACTAATTACGCTCGTCTGTTTGGTTCTCTGCATCGGACTGTCTGTCGATACTTTCAGTATCGGCTTTTTATTTCGACTTTTTGGATCGCAGGTGATCATTTGGGAATTCATATCCGTATTTGATTCTGGGCTTCCCATTGGCCGATAAGTAAAATTCGCGTAGGTTCGCGAACTGGAAATTTAATATTTAATTAATTTTTATTTTTCAACCGGAACATCTGCGCGAGGCCGGCTGCGCACTGTCGACTTTTGGTCATTTTCTCTTTGTTCGTGAAAGTGCTAACATCCTGTCTATCCCTTTTTTTCGGTCTGTATCACCACAGTCAATATGAGGAACAGCACCACATGAAAGCCACAAAATGAAGGTAGTAAAAGAAAGCGCGAAGAAACGACTGTTCATTAACTGTATGACGAGATTATGTATGAGAGTCAATAAGAGGAACAGCCCAAGATGAAAATCACAAAATTTGAGGTAGGAAAAGTACTACGGAAAGAAATGATTTACCATTATTTGTAAGAAGACAGATTGTATGTTTGTCAGTTAGAGGAAACGCTTAATATGACTATTACGAATTTAAGTTATTAAAAGAAATCAAGTAGAGAAGAGCAACTGTCAGTTAGAAGAAGAAACACTTTGAATGCAACAATATAGGTGAGGCCAACATTCAGAACATATGTTTTAAATAGATCATATAAAAAATATAGATAGATGTATTATATAGATATAAAATAGCAAATAGATATAAAATTGCTTGTATATATATAAAATAGCATGCAGATGCAAATTAATATATAGATATAAAGACAAATGTATATATAAAGTAGCAATTTTCATGATTTACATTCTAACTATTATTCAGGGAATATATATAATGTAGAATAAAAAATATAAAATAGTGTGTATATACAAAATTTAATATAGACATAAAGTAACATGAAGATATAAAACAGTATATTGAATGGAATATAGATATGAATTAGTATGGCTATATAAAATCACATGTAGTAATACATATAAACAAACTGGAATATTGGAAAACCGATCGCAAAACATTCTGTGGTGAATTGGGATAAGAAGTGGCTTGTCAATTTCAATGCGTCTAAGACCAAGCTGTTGTCTGTCAATCATTACAGGCAAACTCTCCTGCCTCCCATAAGCATAGACCAAGCGAGTCTCCCTGAGAGCAATACACTGCGTTTCCTCGGCCTTAACCTCTCTTCTGATCTCAAGTGGAACCACTACATTGTGACAATAGCTAAATCCACTGCTAAGAAGGTTGGGTCACTGTGTCGGGCTAGAATGTTTGTCCCACCTGAATCCATCTTGCATATATACAAATCAACCATTCATTCGTGCATGAAATACTGCTGCCATATATGGTCAGGCGCCCCTGCTGTTCATCACAGTGTTCTAGACAGGCTCCAAAGGAGAATCTGTAATGTGATAGGTACCGGCTTAGCGGCTCGACTCCAGCCACTTCCTCACGGACGGGATGTGACTTCCTTTTGTCTGTTCTATAAATACTTTCATGGCTCCAGCTCCAACGAACTTAAGTCACTGGTGCCTCTGCAACAGGTGTTTACTCGTGCAACCAGATTGACAAAAGGGTCCCACCCATTCACAGTTAGAGGAACCAAATACAGACGACAATTCTACTCCATCAGCTTCTTTTCTCGCACTTCCCGCCCGTGGAACTCGCTTCCATATTCTTGCTTTCCTGGCGGCTACAACCTCCAGGAATTTAAATGCAATGTCAATACCCATCTCTTAACCACATGACTCTAGTTCTTTCTTCACCACCCTGTATATTCCTTCCTTTCGCTCCGCCTTTGCAACTGTCATCACACCTGTATTCCCTTCTTTCTCTTGCTTCTTTCTAACTGGTTCATCTTTCTCTTAACTCTCTTCTACTTAATCTTTTTACTCTTATCTAGCCCCATGCACATCAGTGGCGTTACCAAAACAAAACAAAAAAACAAAAAAAAAAATCAAAAACAAGCAAACAAAAAAATCAAAAACAAAAATGACGATTCATTTTTATTCTAATCTCACAGAAATTGTAGGCTTTATAAACGCAGTGTTTAATTCATCGAGCAGGTGGGACTTCAGTTTTTGTTGTGGAGCAGTGGATATCGGCTCGGAACGAGAAATCGGGGAGCCGAGTTCGAATTCCAGTTGAATTCCTTACATTCACTTACGCGCAAATACCCTTGGGAAAGGTATTAATCCGTCTATTCCTTCCAGTTATGGGTTAAATAACAGGACAGATTGGGTTCTATAGCCTTGGTCGGCAACCATTCTACCGCAGAAAGCAATGGCAACCTACTCCGGGATAATCTTCTGCCCAGTCAGTCATGTCTCTTTCGAGACACGATCGCCCAAGCGTGTTTCACATATGGCACTTAACTGACTGACTGGTAAAAGCAATTTATACCGGATAAGACTAACCCACAAAAAGCTAAAACAGTCCCTTAGTTTTAGTATCTGGCCCCATTCACGGACAGATTATGCTAATTTTTTATGGGCAACTTTTTAACTAGCATTTATTTTTAACACATTTATATAGTTTCAAGAGAAGAATAAGTCCTACATCAGACTGGCATAGTATTGATTCACAGACAATAATATAATATGTCTGGATTTCTGGTAATTATCATTATTTACATAAATTACATTCGGCCTAGAGACAATAGTCAGGTAAAATAAAACGTTGGTTCGTAAATTTGTTTATAGTATTTTGAGACAAATTGGAGAAACCAAAATTAAAAATGTGTAGAAATTTAAATGTATAGGAATTGTTTGAACAGATTATGAAAGATGGGACATCGAAATTTGAAGGCGCGTAGGGATAGCGAAAGGTGACTTTCAAAAGATAAGAAAGGTATTAAGAATCAGGAAAATTTAATTGGAAACAAAGAAAAGCGTACTTAACTGTCATGTAATATCGATATTCCTATTGTGCAGTGAATGATGTAGAACAGACTTAAGTGAACAAAAATCTGATCCTACAGGAGGATATTGAGAATACCAAGGGAGGAACACGTGACCACCGACTACATTTTAGAGAAAATGGAAAAAAGTCACTTATACATAGCATCAGAAAAAATGGTGAAAATTGCTAGAGTGTAAAATAGGAGGAAAAAGGATAAGAAAGTTTTCCACTCTCATGACAAATAGAGGCAAATATTTAAAGCAATGAACGAAATTGTGTAAATGGCCGCCATTTATTTACAGCACCTAGTATTCGCAAGCGGTCACTCATCTAGATTCTTATTAGGATCGACTTTGTTTAACATCGGTGATTGTATGGAAACCAGTGTTTCAACCTGATATGGCCGTAAACCATTTATACTATCCACACAATCTAATTTACAGCACCAGGTATTCTCATGCCAATACATATATAGATACTAAGCTCGATGTTGCTTAACATCAGTGATCCCAGGGAAACTGATATTTCAACGGGATATGGCCGTAAGCTATTTGCACTAGGAACATAACCAAGTTTACCGTAGCTGGTATTTCCAAGCGGTTGCCCATTTAGATACTGATCAGTTTCAACTTTGCTTAACTTCAGTGATTGTACGAGAACCGGTATTTCAAAATAATATGTCCGTAAGCCTAGTGAACTATTGCACATTAACTGTAAGAATGAATATTTTTTATAACCATTGGCAGATTTTTTCCCAAGAATCAGTTCCTCTCGTGGGTAATATGCTTGTATTTAGGTAAATATTGCTCGAAACTGATAAAGATACGCATCGATTTCAGTCGAAGCACGCAAATAGCAACGACACCCACAAGACCATTAACACTCAATCGCCTATTCTCAACACATAGTAGAAAGTTGTTACGATGACGAACCAATGAAAACATGAGGTCATTTCTGAATGTTGCTTTCATAATATGTCATACTGAACTAAACTGCTATAAGTAACTTTTCAGTTTACGTGTTCAAAACGTAATTCAGTTTTGTCCAACATGTACAAAAAGCCAAAATAAATAACAGAGTCTTATTGTTAAATCATAAACTTATCACAAACTTTAACCGCTTGTTCTACAGGCTTTCGAAAAAAAAAAACCCAACTTAGTCACATAATATTTTCACGCGTATTTTCTGAAGATTTCAGATGAAATCTATTGATATTTTATCTATCTAAACTTATTTATAAATGGAACTTTGTCTGTGTCTGTGTGTGTCCGTTACCTATAGACTCCGAAACGGCTGAACCAATTTTCTTGAAAATTTACACAGTTGTACTATAAACGTCTTCGAGTGTTCTTAGCTAGGTTTTGTGTCGAGGTACCCCCGATAAATATCGAAAATCGATAATTGAAAAAATCGGTTTATATATATATATATAAAATGCAAGATGTTTGTGTGTCTGTGTGTCTGTTTATCTGCCTGTATGTCTGTATTTTTCAGCCCTTTTATTTTAGTTTTTGCTTCGGGTTTGGCTCTAAGTAGGTATAATTGTAGTTCTTAGTTTCAGCCATGATACCATTTACTCAGAGGACTTATTTAGTCTTCAAAATTTAGTTTACGACGAAAAAAACCTTATTTGAAATCGATACCAGAAAATCAAAATTTGACTTACATCCATTCATTTTTCTTTCAATCTACGGTTTCGCTTTAACTAGAAACAACTATTGCTTTTTAGTATTTCGTGCCAACGTCCAAAAGAGTCTGAGCTCCAGGACCATGGATTAGTTTTAAAGCTTTCATTACACCCGAGCAACGCCGAGCTATACTGTTAGTGAATTAATAAGCCTGAGTCGGCACCCGCTCGCATCCGGACATTGGGATCGTCATCGTTTCTCCTTATTCCCTTTTGGTAGCGACGACGGAGATGACTGTGAATGCCCAGCCTAGCACTGGTGAGCAAGAGTCACAGAGGTGGGTATTGGACGCTGCTAGGCGAGTCGAGCCCTCATGACAGCACATTGCAGATCTTCTTCATGTTGTCGGTTGGACTCGAAACCCTCATTCCCCACCTTAAGATGATACTATTCTAGGAAGGCAGAATTGCGGCAACGGATTTACAGGTCTCAGGGTCGATGCTGGCCTTTGTCACAGATGTTTTTAACAGTTCCTTGAAGTGTTATTGCTTTACTGGCTAAATGTTGCATTGCAGACTTTTCTCTTTCTTAGTGTCATATAAAATGATGTGAATATTATCGACACATTCATTCTAGTCTGTTGTTTTGAAGCTTGTTGGTATTCATCATTATTTTTACACAGAAAGCTTTTCAGATTTAATAATTACTGCCAAAATATCGGAAGGTTTTATTAAATTTAAACAACTGAATTTCTGCAAATTTTTAAACATTCAGGTTTATTAAGTGTTCAAATTCGTTTTGATTGATTGTTCATGTTAATGCGAAAAAGATTTTTCCAATGAAAATTTAAAAAATCTACTTATTTTTGTTATCAGTAAGCCTTTAATGTTCGTTTCCCTTCAGGTACATTAGCTGTTATCTACATTTGCGCATGCGAAAATTGTACACGCTTCCAGTAATTCACTCTTATCAGTTGTTCATGCCTGTGAAGGGACCAACGACAAAGATTAGCCTTTTTAAAACCTTCTAAGCCAAGAGGATATGGGATTTGTCTTGCTTAGGACGAAAATATACGTTTCCATTCTGCAGTTAAAAAATCTTCCGTCGTAAAGATATCTCCCGTTACATTTTAGTTATAATAGCTCAAATGTATCTGCTTAGTAATTCAACTTAACATTTTTTTATTGTATCTCTGCGTAGCCTCTTATCGGCAATTGTTTGAAAATGGCTTAGAGATAACGAAACGGTACTAAACATTATTTCGGAATATATTTTTATTTTTAATGATAAGAAATTTATGAAAATGAAATTCACACACATACAAGATTTAAATAGATTTTTTTTCTCATAACGAATGCTAATCTTGCAAAATTTCAAACAAATACTTAGCATTAGTGATAATTTTTCGTTATTAAAGTTTGAATTAGGATCTGCATTTCTGATTGGCTTGAGGTGAAATTAATTGGAACCCTTATTACCAGGTGAAGTTTGTACTTGTACCTGTCGTTGTTGCTTTTATTGGCCAGAAACGAAATTAGCCAAAGTCTATCAGGAATAGAAAGACGTATTCGATCTGAGAGAACAAAAGATAGAGAAATCTATTTATCTGTGCAGACAAGTCCAGAGGCAAGAAGAAAATAACACTGAGGGTAAACAAGACACACGCTCGAAGCAAAAGTCATCATTCATGATTTCCCTTAATGTTTATTCTAGTAACAATTTCGTGATTTTTTCTTCTAAGCTGGAGTACCACATGCTCTCTCTCCACCCCACACACACAAACACACACCAACACAGACACACAGAAAGACACGTACACACACAGACACACAGAAAGACACACACAGACACACAGAAAGACACACACACACACACACACACACACACACACACACACACACCCTCTCCTTCTCTCCAACTCTTGTGGTCGGCCTAAAAAATAAAGAGATATTTTTCATACATACCATGTGTTGAACCGACAGATACAAAATGGACACTTCGGGTGATATCTTTTCCTTTTCAGCCGCATTATGTCAAAATCCAAAAATGGGTCCACAATGTAATCGATCCTGACCTGGCATCTTGACTTCAGTGACTTTCTCACCGACATGACGAAGCTTCTCTATGATTGTGTACAAATATTTGCATGACAACTACTCTGATGAGTCTTTAAGAATGGTGTTTCTACAACATTAATTTAAGTTTGCTACTAGATTGGCATCTAGGTCTCAGGATTTTTCATGTTGAACAAGCTAGATGCACCTGCCATTTCTACTCTAACAGTTCCTTTTCAAGCACTAAACACCTAAAAAGACAATACCCATCTTCTATTTTCTTAAATCTTGCTCAATTATGTCTATCCTTAAATCCATATTATTGCCAGTTTTCTCAATGTCTTTCAGATTCCCTCCCTGTAGATACCTGAGTTAAAGTAGCATCATCGACTTGCTTCGGGTGAAACGATAAAATAATTAAAACCCCAAAATTTACAAGTATTGTTTCTAGGTTTCTAAAAGACCGGTTTTAATTATAGGTTTCTAAAAAACAGGTTTCTTAAAAAAAAAATATTAATTATAGCTTTCTAAAAACCTAGTGTGAATTATAGGTTATTAAAATCCTGTTTTAATTATGGGTTTCTAAACATAAGTATTGATTATAGTTTTCTGGAATAAATCGTATTATTTACAGGATTCTAAAGAAATGTAAAAATTTTAGTTTTAGTATCGAGACATCATAAAACACGACATGGAGTCTGTGGGCATCAACTCGTAGTCATGGGAGAGCGTAGCAGTCAACTGGTTCAAATGGAGAGGAACCCAAATCAACTCAAATCAAGAGAGGAGCAACTAACACAAGTCGCCATGGAGAAGCGGGTTCTCAGAAAGCAAAATGACAGCTCCGACAGGCCAGAAACAAAACATAAATGCAGCCTCTGCAACAAAGACTACTCCCGCATCGGTTTCTACAGTTACAGACGCCGATGCTCCAGCCAAGCAGACAAGTAGGATGCTACTCATGTTCAACCCTGACCAACGGAGGCCTACTATTATAATTTTCTAAAAATCTAATATAAATTATAGATTTATAAACATGCAATTTTAATTTTAGTTTTCTAAAACCAGTACTTATTAAAGGTTTCTAAAAGAATACTATTATAGTTTTTTTTAAAAATCTAGTATTAATTAAAGGTTTATAAAAATCAGGATTTACTTATTAGTTTCTAACAACCATTAATGATTACAGGATTCTAGAAAAATCGTAGTAATTATAGTTTTTTAAAATCTTGTATTAATTATAGGTTTCTAATATTCTTGTTTTAATTATAGGTTCATCAAAAACAAGATTGATTATATATTTCTAAACAAAACATTCGTATTAATTACAAGTTTAAAAAGAATATTGAATTAATCATAGTTTTCTAAAAGTTCGGTTTTGATTATATGTTTCTAAAAACCAGTATTAATTTTAGCTTGCTAGAAAAAGTCGTATTATTTAAAGATTTCTAAAAGTATCGTATTAATTATAAGTTTCTAAGAGTCCGATTTTCATCATGCGTTTCTAAAAAAACAGCATTATCATAAGTTTTCGGAAAAAATAAAAATTATTATTTTTAGTTTCCTAAAAATCTTTTATTAATTATAGATTTCTAATAACCAGTATTGATTATAGGCATCACATCGTATTATTTTCAGTTTTCTAAAAAAAATTAGAATTAATCAGTTTACTAAAATTCTGCTCCTAATTATAGGTTTTTAATCACCGGTACTGATTATAGGTTTCTAAAAAAATCGTATTATCTACAGTTTTCTAAAATCATTAATAATCATTCTACCCGAAGGAAGTTAGTTATGCAAACGTATATGCAAGGGGTTACTGAGTGTGTAAGAGAATGAGAATATCCTGGTAAATAAACAGGAAGTCAGAAAGAATAAAGATGGCGATGAAGCTTGAATTTAAATTTTTGAAGGTTTTAGATGACAGGAATTCAAGCAACCGGAACATATTTCCACATGCAAAAATTTAGAGAAAATAAATTCGAATAAAGCTTACAGTTACATATAAGCTATTGCGAAATGAAATCGATGGGATCTAATTGCCAATCTAGTGGTAGTCTTATTCATACATTCGTGGTCTGAAAGAAGAGAGCTCATTATGTCATAAAAATCCGATGATATTGATACGTGCTTACCTGTAACTTATTGATGAGCAACATCACCAAAATGGGTCGTGATTTACCTTAATAAAGATAAGTGAGAAAAAACCTTTTACTTTTTCTTTTCTTTTATGCGATTTTCTTTTCTTTTTTTATACCAAAAGTTGAGTATCATCATTTTTAACACTGAAAATTGTTTAGGTCATCATCGCTTCTAAATAACATTATTTTCCTTTTATACTTTGCTAGATTTTTAATTTCTAGGGAAAATACAATAATCTACCGATTTAAGCACAATGCAACAGTAGCGTGTTTTTACACGGCCATCAATATCGATTGTAAGTTGAAGCCTTCGGGCTTTTGTTTAAGATAACGTAGTGTTTTATCTAAAAGTCTGACACAATATGTTGTTATTATTCGAAATATGCAGACATGTTGTTTAATCTTCTTTATTTTGAATGGCAGTTGATTTCTGTGTAGCAGTTTATTAGTATTGTTTAAGTTATATTTTTTATATGGTGGTTCTCAGCCGTGAAATTTAGAACAAAGGGATGTAATTCGTCTGAGCACCTCCCATGGAAATTGCGCTGGTGCCCCAAGAAGCTTGCGACTTTTTGCTTGTAAGAAAAGGATTGTAGAGCAGAAAATAATTTGTCCCCCATAAGGACACAAATACCTTCATGGACTATATTATTAATAAATTATTATTATTTGTTAATATTAGTATGGTATGTACAATATAATTTAAGTAAAAACATTTTTTAAATTGCCATACATGGGCGGGGGGCTGTTCAATATTGTTAAAATTTTTTAGTAATCGTTTTTTTTTTTGGGCGGATTATTTTCACGTGTCAGTAAGTTGCTTCTTTGCTTTCAAAAAGAATTAGAACCACGTTGGTATAATTATTTTTCTTTGCTGGCCATAAAGAAAAATATTATTCAACATGAAAGAATTATTATCAAGTAGTAAAACAAACTCTATAAGAAATATGGACGATGTCAAAAAATCTTACGATTGAATAAAAAATGGGCAACATACAAGCCAAAAACTGTGGAAAAAGAAACATTAACCCATGTTTCAGATGGAGAAGGCTATATCTCAGAGACGACTGTTCCTTTAAGAATTCTAAATGCTACAGGCGTGAAAAAGTTGGATATAAAAAGTAACACTAAAACCAAAACAAGGAAAATTTCTCAAAGAAACAAAACCCTACACAATGTTGAGACGGAAAAGTACTTTCAAAAAGTCAAAGTAAATTTGTGTATATGAAAATTAATAACGTTGATGTAAAAATGCAACTAGACATTGGTAGTGATATCACAATAATCAACGAAGTCACATGTAAAGCAAACAAAAAACCTGTATTAAGAACCTCGAAAATACCACGGCATGTCGGCTGAGAAATTATTTGTTGATCAAAAAGATTGCAACAATTCATTTTGTAACAAGCTAAGGATTATTTGTTAAAAATACCACAAACTTAATCGGTACTGGCTGAATGTAATTGTGTTGTAATATTTAACTATAAATATTTATTGCAAAGATATAAGCGAACAAGCGACCAGTTTAAAAAAATCAGTGTGAAAAATTAAAGAAAGAACTGAAAACATGTTTTCTGGATATTTTGTCGAATTAGTTGGGTCAGTGTTCAAAAGCCAAAGCAAAATGTCAATGAAAAAAAGGGCCTACGTCAGTATTTAAACCGAAACCTAGTTAGCCATTCTCAGCCCTGGATAAAATCAACGATGAATTAAACAGTCTTGAAAAATTGGTGTAAATGAAAAAAAAAAGTCTATTTAAAATAGGCAACACAAACATGGTATGTAAAAATAAACTAGTGAACTTTTTGTCTTTGCTGTCATAGCAAGGTCGAAGATCAGCTTAATCTTGCTTATGCGCCTATGATTTTGTCTTTTCGCTGAATGGTATTACCAGACTTCATTCCCTAAATCTTATTCATATTTGATGATTTTTTTACAATAAACCTCCTTTTGCAGAAAGAATGGTGTTCGGTTTTCTTTCTTTCTTTCTTTCTTTCTTTCTTTCTTTCTTTCTTTCTTTCTCCATCGTTTACAATTTTGCTTGATGTCTTTATTTTCGTATTAATTTTAATCTATCTATCTATCTATCTATCTATCTATCTATCTATCTATCTATCTATCTATCTATCTATCTATCTCAGTCTGCTCACTATGTATTTATCTATCTCAGGCTGTTCACTATCTATCTATCTATCTATCTATCTATCTATCTATCTATCTATCTATCTATTTGCGTTTGTTTATAACTATCTTGATTGGATCAAATGAAATAGTGTTTTCTCTGCATGTATAGTATCTTTGTCTCTGGATGAAAGCAAAGCTCACCCTAAGTTAGGAAACGGTTTGCGTTAAAGAATGCTAGATTTTACAGTGATACGCTCAGAACTTTGTGTTTTGATCAGATATCAGAAGAAATTTTCGTTATGCCAAGTTTATTTTTAAGAATATTCTCAACACTCTCATAAAATATGATAACAGTATTGGGTATGTTTTAATTTAGAGTCAATCTCCAGTCATCCATCGCCATGTGGTGAACACGATAAATATTTTCCTCGATGTTGGTAGTTGATGAACGTCTCAAACTTGAGTCATATTCAAGACTTTCTTTTTTCCTTTTAAACTAAGCTACCCATTTTTGCACAATTAAAAAAAGCTGGAGCATTATCCCCTAATTTAACAACCATGTCAGCATGAAAATCTTTGACAACTTTCCTGTAGGTACTCGATAACACCGCGATACCTAATTGTATTCATATTTAAGAAAAGTCATGACAAGTTAGTTTAAAGTCTTCTTTGAACAGTCCAATGCCAGTTTACATAGAAATAAACCATGCAGTTATTAATAAGAGCTGAAATTAATGCATACATGATTTCACTGGTCTAACAGGAATCATTTACTGTCAGCATATTAAGTTTAAGACCCTCTTCGTATATATATATATATATATATATATATATATATTCTGAAGTTTTAATTTGCTTATCACGTCGATCAGTATATAACCCTTTGTATAATGCATGAGGACAATGTAGCTAATATACTTTCTGCGTCATCATTGATCCTATGTTGAGATTATTATCATTGTCTAATTCTAATTACGAAAGAATTGCACGTATATAAACAGAGAAGAATATTTAAGGCTGGACATATTAAAATGAAAATAAAACATTAAAAATAAACTATCAGGGATTTAACACTCGAAATAATGTTTTGAAATTTTGAAATGTATTTTTGATTTTATTTACTGAAGGAAGCAAATACATTACATAGAACTGTTTGAACTTTTAGTTACTTTAAAGAATATTCCTGGTGAGATTTCCTTCTTTGTGCTTTAAGTGCATGAATATGAGCGTGTTACTAGATTGGCAATTAGGTCTTACCGTTTTATTGTACAGCCGTATTTCATATTTCAATAGTTTCTTTTGTCGAAGTTCTCACCTGTGGGAATCCCTTGTTTCTCTACCACCAACAATTTTAAAAATATGAAATGCAAAGCTGATCACATCTTCCTGGTTTTACGAATCCTGTTTTTTTATTTTTCTCCACACCTATCACTAAAAACTTCTCATCGTTACCTGTAATTCACTTCGTTTGAGTGGAATTATCGCCTTTTTTGGGGTGAAATGACTAAGAATGCTAGATAAATTTGATTTCCTTGGTATACTTATTAGAATAATCCATAAATTATACTAGGAGAAAAATCGCCTGCATACCGATACAATCATTTCAGTAAATGCACAAAAATAAAAAAATGTATGTATAACGCGTTTGTGTATTCTCAGCAGACTCATTCAAACTTCACAGCAAAGCAAGTTTGAGAGAATTAGAAATCGTACCAGGTAAATTTTTGACGGTTACAATGTTAGCAACATCAGATATGCTTATGACACAGTACCGACAACATATATGAAAAGGAATTTACAAAGACAGTATATACAGGATGCAATGAATGAATTGTTGTCTAAATTATACAAAAGGGAACATAACACTGACATCTCATGTTAACAGATATATTTACAAAAATTACACAAAATATCTTGAAATACTAAAGAGTAAATTTATTCAATAAAATTGACATTGGATTTAACCACGCCCTACAGAAAAATTCGGAATCTCCAGCAACTCTTCAGGATGGTCTACTATTTAAAGTTTGTGAATACTGCCATAATCCTTGCCTTTGGTATATCTTTGGTGTTTCAAAGAGTTTTGTTCGTCATTCGCTGAATTGCGCCCCACACATAATCAAGAATCGGGGAGTTAGATGCCAAATGTAAAATTTGATGTGGTTGCAGAAATTGTCACGTGGTATGGATTGGACCGTCTGATTCGTCAAAGCCTGTTTGTAAATCATGATCCCTACATTTTACTCTTTCTTGTCTATTGACATTTCTATCAGCTAACGGAAAACTAAAATAATTAAAAACAAACGCTAACCTCAAAATTAAAAAAAAACATTAATCTCATTAAACTTCCAGCAACACACAACACCAAGGGTTACAAAATACAACGAAAAGATTTGGGTATGTAACATAATAGAATGAAAACACTTTAAGTTAGAAAACATCTATATTCTAAATAAATATCAGACCTGAGCTGCAACACTAAAACTGTAGTTTCTGCTCTAAAATGCAATGAGTGCGCAAAAATATACGCGAAGGCGGCACAAAGCCTGAATAAAGGAGCAGCACAGCACAACAGTTGCTATAAACTAACCAATAACAGAAAATTGTACGTTTCTCATTACTTGGTCTATTGTAGTGGAGGCAAATTCAGAGTAATGCCTATCTACCAAAACGCAGACTATGACATGCTCAAGATGCAGGAATTAATATTTATAAAAAGAATACAAGCCTTCTTTTAGCAGAACAACATGAAAAAATAACACACACACACACACACACACACACACACACACACACACACACACACACACACACACACACACACACACACTAAAATCAAATGTGCTCTAAAAAATTTCGTGATTCATTGCGAAAAATGATAATCCTGGATTTCGATTGAAAAAAAAAACAACAAAACGAATTTGATAGCCCGTATCATATTTCTTATCACTAAAAAGTAGAACATCACACACAAAAATTGAATCAAAATCGCTAAAAACAATTTTGAAAAAAAAGACGAAATGAAATTTTTTGAGTCAGTGTAAAAAATGTTCTGGCTAAGGAAAAGTGAGCAATTCTAAAAACTGAGAAATATTTAACAAGCCAGTGTGAAAATAGCCAGCAAACAAAAAACGCACGCATATGAATTTTCGGATCTGCTCATCGACCACTTATCTATATATAGACAGTGTTTTCGGCAATCAGAAAGACAAACGGATCTCAATATAAAAATGTCACAAATTTATTTGCCCAAAGAGAGTCGACTTTGGACTCAAAACACGTGTAGTGACACAAATACTATTATGGACAATTAATATATTATACAAAAGCAATATTAATTATAATAATAACAATGAATCTACAATTTAAACAAAACGTTTACGGCTTCTTACACTTTTTGTTTTACCTATATACCATTTTTTCTCGTTGGAACAACCCCTATTTCTGTCTTCAATGAATATATATATAGTGTTGAGCTATGATAATGTTTGCTGCCAAGGTTGCTGATTTTTCAATAGTTTTGCTGATAATAGTATTTTTTAAAGTAGGTCTTTATCATAAAATACTCGATATCGGGGTGGAGATACGGCGTTGATATATATATGCAATTTCACAGATCCGCGGAACTTAAGGTTACAAATTAATTTTAAAAAATATAATTTAAAGCTATTAAATGAAATTCAGTATTTTAAATAATCAAATTTAATTTGCTTCTTTTAAAACTAATTTAAATTTACTAGAGGAATTTTTGGCTTATTTTAATTTTAGACCTAATTAATCCTAATGTAATTCTCTTTATTAAAATATCTTAGTAAAATAAAATATAATTTTCTGAAAATTTATTTGAGAAATATTTTCTGACTTAAATATTAATTCAGCTGATTTGAAACAATATTCTCAATTTATTTTTCTTTTAAATAATAAATAATTTTTTTAAATAATAAAAATTTTACTTCGTATGTTAATTCAAAAAATATTCTGAGTGAATTTATTTATTTTTCAACGGTCTGAGAGAGACAATGTAAGTAAATTTACACTGTCAAATAAATCTTGATTTATAACCGTCTAAACAAGCATTGAGTTTTCCTCTTAATATTTTATAATGCTCGGGATAATGTTCCTACAGCTCTTTATTTTTATCTAATTAATAATTTATATTAATTGGATAAAATCTTTTGGATTACCTTTTTCGTATATGTTTAATTATCATCAGTCTATATGGAAACATAGGTCTGCATTAAGACTTTATGTGTAAAGATATGTTTAGTGTTTATACTTTAATCTGTAATTAAAAATTGGTCTGGTTTATGCTAGCGCTTATATGTAAACATTCTTCTTGTTTATAATTGAGTCTATATGTTAATTTTCTTCGTTTTTATACATGAGTCTATATGTAAACATTGATCTTGTGTATACTTGTAATTATATAAAAACTCTCTCAGAGTTAACCTGTGAAATAGACAATATTAGTTACCCTTAGTTACCAATCTCTTTAGAAATAGCCACTCTATGTAGATTGCCTTTTATATATATAGATATTTATAATTGTAAGAGACAATGGGAAAACTGTATTAGTTGCCAAAGTGTTTCATCCAATGTGGACTTTTACAAGGCAAAAAACGAAATGATTTTTTTAAAAACTAAGTAACTAATAACACCAAAACAAAATGTTATTGGCAACTAAAAGAATTTAAATTTTTTATATCTCTACACTTGACAGTATTTGACGTAATTTTCAGTTAACAGTATAAAACAGTATAAAAATAGCGTTCTTTAAATTCTTTCAGTTGCTAAGGACATTTTGTCGAGTTACTTAGTTTTTAATAAATTCATTTCGTTTTTTGTCTTGAAAATATCCACATTGGATGAAACGTGTTGGCAACTAATACAGTTTTCCCATTGTCTTCTAAACTTATAAATATCTATATAAAAGGCAATCTGCAGAGAGTGGCGATTTCTAAAGAGATTGTTAACTAAGGGTGAAGAGATTCTATCAGTTCATTAGGTGGTATTCTATGTATTAAGAATTTTCCTTCTAGACTAGTTGCAAATCAAAGCTATTGATTCTAGTCTGCCCTGCTATTTAATGAGATGCTAGGGAGGAAGAAGTCATGGATTTATACACTTTTTAAGGCTATTTGTGCGAAAGTGAACGTACCGAACACGGTTGATATTTTGGGTGAGTAACCGTTAGGCTATGTGCATATATATATATATATATATATATATATATATATTAATCATTTCACCCCCAACAAGGCATTCCACTGCCACTATTGCACAGCGGCTTACACAAGGGAAAGTGATGAGAAATAAGAGTTAGATATAGGAAATTTCAGAAGGAGGGTGATACACGGGTAAGGATACCGAGGATGAGGGTTGGGTAGATGAGAAGAGTGTTTGAGAGAATGGATGCGAGTTAGTGTGTTAGGAGGTGTCTATTGACCTTACATTTAAACTCCTGGAGATTGTAGCTATCGGGGAACCAAGTATGTGGAAGGGAATTCCACAGGAGGGAAGTGTGAGAAAAGAAGCTTTGAAGTAGAAATTGCGGTTACATTTTATCGGTTTAACTGTAAAAACTGGGACCCAGTTGCTAATCTAGTATCTCGTGCAAATTCGTACCTAGGGGGCACTCGTGATCTAAGTTCATCGGAGCAGAATCCGTGAAAGTATTTATAGAAGAGTCACAGGGAAGCCACAGATGGATGAGAAGAAATGGCCGATATTGTTAGAGATGCTATCAAGTACCGAACAGTCTGATGAGGAGAGGGAGCGGTAGAGAAAGAAGAGATAGCTAACCGAGCTTAGAAGTGAGAGACGGAAGCACATGAAAGAATGATCCAGGGATTCAAGAGATGTCACCCTAGCTAGAGGGAGGTGTTCGCTGACATAAACACCAAGCCCATGCGTATAGACATTGGAGTCCTTTCTGAAGAGGGGAAGGTAATCAGGAACATAAAACTCAGAAGAGTGGGTAGAAGGGTCAAGCTTAGTCTCACAAAGGGCTAATATATCAAGTGAGTTAGTTTGAAGGAATGATTCTGCGCTGTAAAAGTTAGTGCGGATACCTCGTATGTTTGTGAAGGAGACGCAGACAGGTTTGGACGTTTTCTGACTAGCTGGTTTAGTTTTGCTATTTTATTTGTTTGTTTTCATAGTGATTTAGTTAGAGAGAGATGTCTAGAGTAGAATCAGTCGGTCACTGTTTGCAGCATGTGAAGGATGGTGACTGGCGCAGCCTGCAACATAATGTGGCCTCGGGGTCGCTGACCGGAAGTTCATGCAGAGACGTCCGTCAATGCGCAATATAGGAAACCGATATTATTCAAATATTGATCAGAGAAGCCTCCCATCACGCTACGCAAGAGTTCGGGCTTCTAACTACCAGTAGGAAGCAGCAACCAGGAAACTGCCAACCCGGTTCACTCAGAATGAAGAGACGTTGCCACCATACTCAATCTTCCAGCTTAACTAACACTAAGGCCGAAGGAGAAAGAAGATGAACCAGAATCCCCTTCCTAAACAAGAAACAAGGCAATCACCTCTACTCCTGTTCAAAAGAAGTGGGTGGCGTGTGAAACCAGGCGATAGTAGGTACTATCTACTCCAATTAAAAAAAAAGTAAATAAAAATAAAAAGATTTACTAAGTTTTAACTTAGTATAAGTTGAAACTTAACTTTAAAGCCAAAATAATATATATATATATATATATATGTGTGTGTGTGTGTGTGTGTGTGTGTGTGTGTGTTATTTTATTCAGTAATTCATTTTTGTTTGGGAAAAGCATAATCTCTAAATTTTCTTCCTGGCAGGGTCTACATATTTTGCCACCGTTGTAAGGCTTGGCTGGGTCTTTTCCATATTTTGATTTCAATTTCCACGTGTGACTAGCCAATTTTGTACAAATTTTTAAGTTTTCTATTTTGAATGTAGACTTGAGATTGAATCACCTGGTCTTAAAGGTATCTTTGGTTGATCCCAGTTATATTTTATTTTGGCCATTTAAGTCACATACTTTTGTCTTGTAAATGACTTCTTTTGTATTGAAAAGTCCTTGAAATGGGCATTTATTTTGTCTCTGCAGTTGCATTCTTTATTAGCAGTCTTGTTTTGTACGATGCTATCTAAATTTCTGGCGTCTTGTTTTTTATGAAACTATCTAAATTACTAAGACATCACTCATAGTAGAAATCTGGGTCGCATAATAAGTCGTTTACAAAAGGAATATATATATATATATATAATCAAGAATAAAATTTCAATATTTTTACAAACCCATAAATAATATTACATTTCACGGTTTTCTTATGATATTACCGCTCGTCAGACCAAATTCATACAACAATGAAGGGTTCAAATTTATCCAGAAAAAGTCAAGTGATACAGAAAAAAAAATTAAAAAACTTAAAGAAGAAGAGAAAAGAGAAAGAAAAAGAGAAGAAAAGAATAAGGGAAAGGGAGTTTAACTTAACTTATTAAATCTAAGCGTCACGCGGCGTCTTTTGCCGAGATTTACAAAAAACTGTCGTTTAGGAAAACAAGACTTGGGTTGCTAGTTCTTTATTTTTAGATGCATGACATTCACATTTAAAAGCTAAAAATTAGGGAATCTACTTTACTCTAGAAAAATTAATTGTTATTTTTTCTTATTATTTCTAATCGTAACAATAATAGTAGTATTATATTATTATATTCGTAGTAATAATAACGTGCTAATAAAGAAATTAATATTTAAAAACCTTAAAGTAATAATAATAAAAAATTTAAATATTAAAAAATTTTTTAAATAAAAAAATGAAAATAAATAAATAAAAATATAGAAAAAATAATAGAAAAACTAATAATAATAATAGTAATAATGAAGACGACATACAACAATAATTGAATGCAAATTAATACTAATTATTTATAATGAAAAAACTAATAAAAAATAAATATATATACTTTTCAATTAAAATAAAATTATTATATAACAACTCTTAATAAAAGTGAAAATAATAATAATAATAATAATAATAATAATAATAATAATAATAATAATAATAATATGGATCCAAAATGCAGGTTTTGTGATAAACACCAAGAAACAATAGACCACCTAATCTCAGGCTGTTCTGTGCTTGCCCCAAACGAATATAAAAATCGCCACGATAGAGTTGGGCAATATTTACATTGGGCAATGTGCAAACATTATGGAAAAGCTGTAAACAAACACTGGTATGAACATCACCCAGCACCGGTTACAGAAATAGAAGATGTAACCATTCTATGGGATTACACCATCTACACAGACAGAAAAATTGAAGCAAACAGGCCAGACATTATTGTTAAAAACCAGAAGGAGAAAACTTGTCTATTAATTGATATGGCTTTTCCAGCGGATTGTAACATAGCAATCAAGGAATTTGAAAAACTGTCAAAATATAAAGACCTGGAGATTGAAATAGAAAAAATGTGGAAATTGAAAACAAGAGTTGTGCCAGTGATAGTAGGTGCACTTGGAATGATAAAAAATGGAACAAAACAACACATTGAAAGAATCCCTGGAAACCCCAGCTTAAGAGATATACAAAAAATTGTCTTATTAAGTACAGCCCACACACCAAGGAAAACTTTATCTATGTAATGCTGGGGATGATAGGGAAGATAGAAAAACATGAAATGGAGCCATAACAACACGCCACTACCTGCCTTAGGTCTCCCCGCAGACTTGGTTGGTAGTGAGACCAAAGCAGAAATCGAAATATGATGAAAAATGACATAATAATAATAATAACTTGAACTGATGAAACAACGCTGGCAAGACAAACCTCTGCATGCCCAATATCCAGAACGTGCCAATAAATCCAATGTTGATAAAGTTAATACTCATCGATGGTTACGTGCATCTGGATTAAAGTCTGAAACTGAAGGCTTTATTCTTACAGCGCAAGACCAAAGTCTTTTCACTTTTCAATAGAAACTTTCAGGCAATTATTATACATAATAATATGGATCCAAAATGCAGGTTTCGTGATAAACACCAAGAAACAATAGACCACCTAATCTCAGGCTGTTCTGTACTTGCCCTAAATGAATATAAAAATCGCCACGATAGAGTGGGGCAATATTTACATTGGACAATGTGCAAACACTATGGAAAATCTGTAAACAAACACTGGTATGAACATCACCCAGCACCGGTTAAAGAAATGAAAGATGTCACCATTCTATGGGATTACACCATCTACACAGACAGAAAAATTGAAGCAAATAGGCTAGACATTATTGTTAAAAACCAGAAGGAGAAAACTTGTCTATTAATTGATATGGCTTGTCCAGCGGATTGTAACATAGCACCCAAGGAATTCGAAAAACTGTCAAAATATAAAGACCTGGAAATTGAAATAGAAAAAATGTGGAAATTGAAAACAAGATTTGTGCCAGTGATAGTAGGTGCACTTGGAATGATAAATAATGGAACAAAACAGCACATTGAAAGAATCCCTGAAAACCCCAACTTAAGAGATATACAAAAAATTGTCTTATTAAGCACAGCCCACACACTAAGGAAAACTTTGTCTATGTAACGCTAGGGATGATAGGGAAGATAGAAAATTTATGAAATGGGGCCATAACAACATGTCACGACCTGCCTTAGGTCTTCCTGCAGACTTGGTTGGTAGTGCGACCATAGCAGAAATCGAAATATGATGAAAAATGACGTAATAATAAAATCAATAGTAGCAAGGTACCCATGATAGCAATAATGTTAAAAAAATCTGTGTGTATAAAGTCTTTAACGGGAAATTCTAATTTTTTGTTTCAAAATCAAACTTTTAAGTTTACTTTCGAGTTATGTGATCTTATATCTCTTTTTATGTCTAAATTTAAAAATTAGTTTATTTCTCTTGTTCAAAAGTAATTAGGATTTTTATATTTGATTATAGTTATAGATTGCAGCTGTCCCAGAATTTTTTTGAAATATGAGCATGTTTGATGATCCTCCATTTAACCTGTGGGGTGAGTCCTCCGTTCATTGATTTCCAGTAGTATTTTGATACGGCTATTCGGTGTTTTAAGGAGGCGTTGGAAAATGAGTGTTTGTGATTATAAAATCTGTTTCAAACTTCCTGCGGATATCCCTATTTATATTCTTTCTTTTTTTGTTGGGGTTCTCTTCCGGAAAAATGGTGGCTTCATAAATTGCTTTGTCACAATTACACATGCCTTCAACGGGGTAGTTGGTTCTGTTGATGTAGTAGCAAGGAGGTTTGTGTTCTTGAGGTTTGTTGGAGAAATTTTTAAGCAATTTTTTGTTGTGTGTATTAATTATATTTTGGATATTTTTGGTTGTTGAATAGCTTACTTTTAGAATTTTTTTGATGAACAATTTATTGAGGGGGTTATTTTGGTGGAAGTGTTTGATTACTAAGTTGATAAATTATTTGCCGATATTTACATTTGACAACTTGCGCAATGGTGGGCTGTACCGAGGCCTCGGTTGTACCATATTATTTGTTCTTTTTCTATTTTTGCCCTTGTTTCTATTTTCAGTTTTTTCTTTTAATTTTCCTGGCATATTATTTCTTCTTTGAAACTAATCTTTCTGAGGGCTTCATGGCATACTTATTTGTTCTCATTAAATATTTTTTTATTGGATGATAATCTATACACGATAAATCTATAGATAACAGATAGGTAGTAAATAGAGAGTTTGCCTGCTTGGA
>JBBBDQ010001766.1:310000-322500 GCA_037127315.1 Ascarosepion bandense | reverse complement strand
ACCACTGCCATTGATATCGAGTACTTAATTTCCGTTTTCTCTAAAAGATCGTCGTTGCACTCCATGGTGTCATCAGCATCCTTCTGTAGAACCTGATTTAGAGAGCCCAGTATTTCTTTATGTTTAATTCAAATCTTGACAGAAAAATAATAGCGTTCTAACGGATTTACCTGGAATTTAAACTCAGCCCATCGATTCCTCAGTATGAATTGATACCCGTTATGCTACACTTATATTCCTATTAAAATTATTATATCCTGTCGAACACTTTGATGTTGTCCTTGCACGAAAATATTCAACAAGCAATTGATTTTTCCAGTAAAATTCAAGGTCAGAATGACGTGCATAATTATCAAATACCGCATTATAAAAAAGGCTATAACCAACAGCGTTGCATAGAGAATCACTTTTTAAAGAAATATACGCAAATATATTTAATTAAACCAATTGGTGCTGGCAAGCTTGATAAGGCAAAGGCACACTCAAATCGGTGAACATCTTACGGGTAATCAGGAATTTATTGGAAGCTTCAAACGAATAATCAAAAATGGCGTATAACTCACTTTCTACCATTATTTAGTGTCATTATTTCGAGGATCGGGATTTGTTGATTTTTAACCTTTACATTTTACATAATGAAGCCAAGATGACAAACTTTTACGTACAAGGTATTCTTAGTAAATCTCATATTAAAGATCATGTTTTACCAGTTTTCTGAAAAAAAATGACGATTGATGTAAAGATAAAATATCATCCCTATTATCGCATTGTGTCCGAATAAAGCTTAGTACAATAATATTCAGATCAGAGTCACAATTCTTAGCTAATCAACCGATACCTTAGCAGTCATGTCCACAGTGGCAAATTGTTGTGAATCCGGGTGAGGAACCACACAAAATAATGAACAACAAAACATATTTGAGAAAGAAAAATAGGTTATATTGAACGTAAATATACAAACTGGGACGCAGGTTATTAATCCAAGAATACGATTAGTAAGGAATATATATATATATATATATATATATATATATATATATATACAAGTTTTGAAGTGAAGCCGTGTTGAAATAGTATATCCGTATAATATTATTCTGGTTGAGTGGAGCTCAGAGCTACTATGCCAACTGACGCGGTATTCTCTGTGTAACTTCGGTATCGTTCGGTAACTTACGAATCAGTCATGATGTCTCTCACGGATCTCTCTGGTTCTTTCAATGGCAGGAGTATATGTATACTCAAGTCGAGTCCATTATCATAGAAAAAGTGGAGATCCCACATCACAAATCATCTACGTTCCCTTCGTACTACTTCACATCAAAGCTTCTTTGCCAGAACCTTTACTTTGTGCAACAAATTCTCGAGAGGATGTTTTCCTAACACTTACAATATTGGTCTCTTCAAATCTTCGATACCTATCTAAGACGTCTGCATAATATACAGCTCTTTATTTATCATTCCACTCATTAAGCCTCAAAATGGTGTGCCACTTGTGTCGTGTATTCCGAAAAACTAACGGTATATATAAAAAGTGATGTGCGTTGTGGTGCTGGGATGTGCGTTGTGGTGCAGTGGATATCGGGGAGCCGAGTTCGAATTCCAGTTAAACTCCTTTCATTCACTTAAACCCAAATACCATTGGGAAAGTATTAATCCGTCTCTTCCCTTCAGTTATGAGTTAAATAATAGGACAGACTGGCTTCTATAGCCTTGGATGAAAACCCGTCTACCGCAGAAAGCAATGGCAACCTACTGCGGGATAGTCTTCTGCCCAGTCAGTCATGTTTCTTTCGAGACATGATCGCCCAAAGCGTATATCAAGTATGGCACTTAACTGACTGACTGATATATAAAACAATATTATCAGTGAAAGGCGCCTACTTCTTTTATAGATATGACGAATTTCGTTGATTTGTTTTACAACCAAAAAGGTTTTGAATAATCCAAATTCTGAATAACGGAGAGCGCAGCAGAATTTTAGAATTTAGAAAAAGACCAGTTCGTTTCCGTTAAAGACATTGGAACAAGAAATGTGATATTTATGATCCGAATGTTATAAGAAGTAGTAATACAAATACAAAAGCAGTTATATGTGTGCATTTATTTTTATAGAATATGCAATAGCATTTGTTAAGGAACAATACATATAGCTGTTTTAACCGCTAAGAAAGCTTAATTTAATTGGGAACAATATTAGAATGACCCAGAACTTGTACAAATTGGGGCACATTGCATGCATACGAATAGAAAAAGAATAAAATGTATTGCTTCTTAGTCACTAATTCTCTTCAAAATTTTCAATGCAGCATGAATGACCATTTTTTGTTTTCCTGAACCTTGTACTTTTATTGTTCTTACTCCACTTTCATGTCTTGTCATTCATTTTTATTCACAGAAACTTTTGTTTCTTAGTGAAATTATTGCTTTTCTGGTGAGAAAAACGAAATAGAAATTTTGCAGTTCTAGAACTTCAAAGTGGTGATATAAAAATAATTCTTAAATATATTTTTTCACTGAGAAACAATGGACATTTTGAAGTTCTTTCTGTCTTCCATCAGCATGGCTAATGCTTAGTTACAGTCAGGAGACGGACTCATTGTTTTTTCTCTGGATATCATTTTCTGTTGATGTGAAAGGAAAAGATTATATCGAATCAATTGCCAGGTTACCAGCTAGGGAATTGGTTCTCTGTATCGTGCTATAAAAATTTTCTCATCCAAGCTTAGAATAGTACATCTTGTTACATTAATCCTGTTATATATTTAGAGATTCTTGATAAAATCCAAATAAGAATCTGCAATATTATTGGTCGTGACCAAAGGGTCTAGGCTACAGTCCTTTTCCCACCGCCATAACGTAAGATCCCTGTGCCTTTTCTATAAATATTTTTATAGTGATTGTTCCGATAAACTCTGCTCTATGATAGATCGACTACATGAATTTATACGCAGTATTAGATTGACAGCAAGATCTCATCATTTTATAGTGGAAATGGCTGGATTTAACTTGAAGTTCCATGCTAACCGTTTACTGTTTTGTACTTCTCGATTTTGGAACTCTCTTCCAGCTTATTACTTTCCAGTCAATGTTTTTTTTATAATCGTTTCACCTCAAGCAAGGCAGTACTGCCACTGGTGCGCAGGGGGTTACATAAGAAGAGAGTGAAGAAAAAGAGGAACAGATCACAGGGAGTGTCGGAGAATGGGTAAGAGAAGGATCTAAATACTGGTGTGAAGAGAGCTGCGTGAGAGTAGAGTAGAAAGGAAAAAGAACAAAATACAAGGGGTGTCGCCGAAAGGATGGAAGTCAGGAGATAAGAAATGGCAGTTCACACTGCTTTTAAAATCTTGGAGATTGTACCTATCAGGAAAGCAAGTATACAGAAGAAAACCAATCCCTCACTTTATATCCAGTAGAAGCTTTAATTATGTTTCCAACAATTATATTCAGTCAGTTAAGCGTCGTACATAATACACGCCTGGGTGATTATGTCTCGAAAGTAACATGACTGACTGGGTGGAAGGTTTTCCTGTAGTAGGTGGCCATTTCTTTCTGAGGTAGACTGGTTGCCAACAAAGTATATAGAACCCAATCTGTCCTGCTATTCAACACATAGCTGGAGGAAGAAGAGATGGATTAATAACTTATCTACAGGCGGGAATTGCGAGATGTTAGAGTATAAATAAGTGGGACCTAGTTACCAGTCTAGTAGCTCAAGTAAATTCATGCAGAAGGGGCACCAGGGAGTTACGCTCGTAGAAGTAGAAGCCGTAAAAATATTTGTAGAAGAGATAGAGGGAAGCCACATCATATCAGTATGATAGTAAATGAAGTTGAGCTTCCAGGTCGGGATCTATTACATTCCAGATTCTCATTTGGATTTCATCGAGAACCCTTAGAGGGGCACCCGACCAGGTGTGACAGCAGTATTCAATGCATGGTCGGATGGTAGATTTCTATATGTGCAAGATGGATTCAGAGGAGAAAAAGTTTCTGGCTCTACACAGTGAACCGACCTTCTAAGAAGCAGATTAGGCTAATGATTTAATATAGTCATTCCACTTGAAGTCGGATAAGAGAATTAGGCCGAGGAGGCGCAGTTGCTTTCCGGGAGACTAGCCTGATCTATGTTCGTGTTGGGTTAGTAGACTTAGTATTGTGGGAACCTACCTACAAATGGACTCGTTCACACCTTTATAATATGGCCACCATCTCTGAGTGGGAATCACCGAGTAGTAGCCACAGATTGAGTGAATGAGTGAGTCAGGACGCCTGCGAGAGAAAGTACTCTCCAGTCCACGTTTATCTTTGTACTACGTTTGCCGAGAATATACTATTCAACCTCATATTCGAGTCTGTGTTATCTTTCTATGGCCTTTCGGTCATTACACTGGCGACGAAGAATATTCGAACCACAAAGAGAAATCTCTACCTAAAAAATTCTACAAAAAAGGTTATGCCATAACACTTAGATTTAAAAAAAAATTAAATGCAATTCCTATCATTGGCTTCTGATTTAAATTCTGTTCTTTTATTGTTCTCACCCCTTATCGATATTTTTCTTATATTTTTTCACATTCAGTGACATCTTACAGGCTAGTGTTTTTGTTGCCTTGTTCGGGAGAAAAGTTTAAAAAAAGAACAAAAACAGTAAATGGCGTATGGCAAGAATGGCCAAATGTTTCAATATATAAAGTGGTTCGATCTTGGGTGAATTGAAAATTCTACCAGGATATATTATTGGCCGACACAGACTTAAAACTGTAGGAAATGAATATGACACAATGCTGGTAGCAGACACAAAGATGAAATTTTAGGAAGAGAAAAGAAATAACTAAGTTTCACTTGTAAGAGCATAGAACTTACGGTTTTTCAGCATAATTTACATCCCAACAGACAAGCAACGAATTGAACACGCCAAAAGAAAGCAAGTAAGAAAATCTAAATATTGAGTCAGCTTCCTTTTAATAATACAGAAAGAAAGAGAAAAAGCATTCGCCACTCATAGCTGCGAAGTTCTTCATCAGTGTTTTGATAGTACGAGTGGAGTAATAAGAGAGGAATAACCACGAACCTTTAAGGAAAATTGAAACAAAAAAGAACACAATCAGAATCAGAAAGTAGAATTCTGTTGAGGAAGGGGGTCTTTGGGAATTTGACACTCTCATGACATATCCAGAACAAAATTGATAAAAGAAACTAACGGTTCATTTACTTGACAGTTAGTGGTTTAGTAAAAGGACAAACGTAGATGTACAGGAGATATAGGGTAACCACTGATAGGTTTTGAAAAAGTCATAACTAGTTTGCATACAATCTTTTTCTTTTCATTTTTTGCAGGTTATAGGGCACTCCTTGGAGGTTAAAATGGCTACGTATGGTATCCAACAACGGGCAAAATTTATTGTGTTTTTCTACTCAAGAGAAAGATCAATTATTCAAACTTATAGAAAACACCAGTAACATTTTAATGTCAGAATATCTCCTAGCGATAACATGATTCGGAACATAATCGCCCGGTTTGAAAGAAATGGATCAGTCGAGGGTCTTCTGGAAAGAGATCCTAAGAGAGCGTGTGCACACTGATGCAGCCGTGGAAGCTGTACGGTAGAGTGTCCTTGATGATCCATCGGATTCTAAACAGCTTCTGCTCGGCTAAGCATCACACAACTAAACATCGCTTCAGAAGATTCTGGAACTGGATTTAAAAATGTTTCCAGACAAGATTTAAATGTTCTAAACATGATTACCCCAACATACTCAGCAGCGCTTTATATCATTCAGTTTATTGGTGGCCACTCTGTACAAGGTTGTGGGTAGACATGATCACCTAGCTTCCTAAAGGAAGAAGAAGGAAATATTTTTTTTTATTTTTATAGAACCAGATCCTGCATCCAGGCACATTATTACCCACAAAAGTAGCTTAAAATTTTGGAAACCCATCCACTAAGCGTCACCTGCTCATTAGACGTGGAAAACTATGCATAGACTCTGTTATCTACAGATAAACCAATAAATCTTTTGAAATTTGCCTCCATAAAGCTACAAGTTGGATTAAAGCGTTACCCATATTATTAATTGAATATATGCTGGATTTCTGCGATAAAGCCTCACGTTTCTAGATAGTCGCGGCCTCTTTTTCGAGTAAAAGTTAATTTGCTGCATTTTGAGTTTGAGCCAGATATATCAATATCTTCTCAATTCAGTAAGAAATATAAACACATTCGTATATTCTGATTTCTGCAGTTTATGGTGAAGGATCTCCGTAGTTTGGGGAGAGGATGCAAAACATCTTTTCATTTGATGAAGAAGTTATGGTCTTCCTTTGCCTAATCTGAGGGATTTGACGTCTATCCCTATGCAAGATAAAAAAAAAAACAACTTCATTGTCATGGTCCGTAAGATAATTTTGCTTCCGAAAACCGAGAAATAAATACGCTAAATATAGCAGAAGAGACTGAATAAGATTCGGATCTTTTTTTTTAATTCTTTGAAAAATCTGTCCTTCGCTTGTATATTGGGATGAATGCGATTGAAGATCCCACTCTTAGAAAGAGTCGCCCACATTTAGGGCGGGTTGCAATGGTCAGCACATCTGTAGTGCAATTTAAGGGCCTGACTCTGGGAGAATTTGGTGTGATTTTTAGTAAAGATAAATTCTTTTTTTTTATTTGGATGTGAATGAATCTTTTGGAATGAATTGGAAGAAAAACTGGAAAACTCTAAAAATAGTGATAAAAAAATAAAGATGAAAGAAAATTTCCGAAAATTGCTGAAAATTGTTACAATAAATGAACTATATTTTGCGCTTTTGTTTCTGAAGTTTCTTCTAAGAAAATGTGTAAATTACATTTTATTCAATTTAAAGTTACCTAAAAGATTATTGAATTCAGTTTGCACAGGAGATAAGACAATTAAATATAGGTAAGTTTGAGCACGTAAGTAATTTTACTTAACACCACAAGTTGGTTCGAAAATTAAACATAAACGGAAGAACTCTAGTGAATAACCTCGTCAGAATGTGACATTTATATGAGTGTCATGGCACCAAATATCGTTCAGAAATGTCTAAACTCTCAGCTGTATAAGACTGCCTTCTTAAAATAATATTTAAAAATAGCTTCGCGTGAAATAAGGCTATAGGTTTTAACGATGACTATTCTACTTCTAACCTTGGCTAGATTTCAGTCAGTTAAATACCATACGTGATACACGCTTTGGGCTTTGGGCGATCATGACTCGAAAGGGACATGACTGACTGGGCAGAAGATTATTCCGCAGTAAGTTGCCATTGCTTTCTGCGGAAGATTGGTTGCCAGCCAAGGCTACAGAACCCAATCTGTCCTATTATTTAACCCATAACTAGAGGGAAGAGACGGATTAATACCTTTCCCAAGGGTATTTGTGCGTAAGTGAATGCAAGGAATTCAACTGGAATTCGAACTCAGCTCACCGATTTGTCATTTCGAGTCAATATCCGATGCTCCAAAACACACATCCTGACTAGATTTACAGAATCAAAACAAAGATTTATACTAAAAGCAGAAAAAGAAATGGCTTGAAAACATTTTGAAAATTATTTCCCGGTAGCACGAGATGATCAGTGAATGAGAAAATGGCTAATGAACGCCTTAGGTTTCCACATAAGAAAATGGCTAATATTACTATTGCAATTCAACATCATTTGCAATTTCTTCTTCTTCTTCTTCTTCTATGTGCCCTGTCCCTTCAGGACGTAGGTGATCATGGCTTTCCACGTCTCCCTATCCCTGTTGGATCTTAGCACACCTTTTCCTGTTACACCATGCAACCCTCGTTCCATCATCCACTTGATTAGGTCCTTCAAATATGTTATACGTTGCTTTCCTCTGTCGCTTTTTTTCCTGTATCTGGCCTCTTAGTATCACGTTCTCCAAGCCCTCCTTCCTCATTGCATGTCCCAGGAACTTAAGCTGTCTCTTCATGATGCTCAGTATTATTGATTCCATCATTTCTAGAACCTCCTCACTGCTCACCTACTCGATCCATGATATTCGCCGCATCCTTCTGTAGAACCACATTTCAGTTACTTTCAGTTTTTCCTTAATCTTTGATGATATTGTCCAGCATTCACTGCCATATTGAAGAACTTACAACAAATAGCAATCCAGTAATCTCTTCTTCGTTTCTAGCGAAATTGTCCTGTTTCTTAATACTTTACTCAACTTCTGGAATGCTTCCTTCGCCATGCCAATTCGCCATCAGATCTCTGTCTCGCACTTTCCGTCTTCTGTTATAACACTTGCCATGTATTTAAATTTTTATACCTGGTTGGTTCTAGTATTGGCATATTAGGCTGTTCTTTTTACTGATGACCATGCATTCGGTTTTCTTTCAGTTTATGTGTAGTCCTTTCTTATCTCTCTCTTCAGCTACTTTCTGTACGAGAATTGACCGGCCATAATTATTAGCCCACCTCAGTGTTAAAAAATTGATGTATTTCATACTATTTTTAGTATTTATTGCCAAGGGAATAATTGTAAATGAAAATAGAAGGTTTGTTTTGTTAATACTGCCCAATGACATGTGCATCAAATTAATTTATAAATATTTAATAATTACCTATATTGCAGTTTTATCAATGAAAGAATGAAAAATATTTAAAGTGATTCGGACGAGTTCATCTTTGCTTCATTGCTTTTAAAATTCTGCAAAGTAATATTAACAAAAGAACCATTCTATTTTCATTCAGAATTATCCATTTGGCAACAAATACTAAAAAATAGTATGAAATGCATCATTTATTTTAAAAAGCTGGGGTAGCCTAATAATAATGGCCGGTAGTGTATATATATACTACCGGTCATAATTATGAGGCCACTCCATTATTAAAAAAATGATGTATTTCATACTATTTTTTAGTATTTATTGCCAAGTGAATAATTGTAAATGGAAAATAATTTATTTTTGTTAATACTGCACAATAACATGTGCATCAAATGAATTTATAAATATTTAATACTTATTTATATTGCAGTTTCATCAATGAAAGAATAAAAAAATTTAGGATGATTCAGAGAAGTTCATCTTTGCTTCCTTGCCTTGTAAAATTTTGCAAAGTAATAATAACAAAAGAACCATTCTATTTTCATTTGGCAATAAATACTAAAAATAGTATGAAATACATCAGTTCTTAAAAAAAAAAACTAGGGTGGTCTAATAATTATGGCCGGGAGTGTAGTCTTTGTGTTATTTTTTGTGTGTGCATTCTTGCGTTTCATCATGACGAGTACGGTGCAATTTCAACCAAATCTAAGGACACGGTGCAGCTTCCATAGAATAAATATGCATTTCAGTGCATCTTTGATTGATTGATTTTTTTATTTAACAGCATGTCAACCGCTTATGGGCCACTTAATGTCGACATTTAATTATCCTGGGAGCTTTGAAGTAATAAAAATGTGATATTTTTTATTCCGCATTCACTATTGAAAACATAGTATACTCAGCTTTTGTGTATATGCGGGTTTGTGTGGACATGATTATTGGAAGTGATGATATGCGTGTGTTTTATGTTCTACTGTTGAAGTTATATTTTTGACTACTTTTTGATTAAGAAATTTTAGTTTATTATATTGTCTGGTCACGAAAAAGTTCTTTCATGTTGGTTCTTTGCTTGGTTGATTGGTTTTATATCAACCTCTATGGGTTTTTTAATGTCGAAAAGCTAAATACGTGATTTTAAGCTTTCAACTGCAGATAATTTTTTACTTAATTTTATACATTTAGAGTAAAGGTAATATTTTAGATATAAATTTTGTAGACCATACTGTTGGTAATTTTACTATAAAAATATATTTTTATTTTTAGGATTGTATTGATTGTTATTTTGCTGCGAAATATATTGTTGGTTATTATAAAAACGCACTGCTGATTTTTGTTTGTAGGTCCACTATTTACCCTTAGCTGAGACCCTAACTGATGCTACCACCTCGATTCAGGGTGAACCTGGGAACGACATCAGTTAAGAGGTGACTACATCAATGAATTTTAAGACTGAGTAATAGCCCGATGTTTAACAACAACAATTACTGCATTAACTTAGTTCCATTAAGTTCAGCTTTATGAAGTTGATTGCATGATTTGTTCTTATTTACACTATTTACGTTCGAACTATTGTCATCACAGTATTTTGGCCGCTATGCACTTCGGCCTTCATCAGATGTATAGCGATATGGGTAATATACCGGGACTTCCAAAATGAACCTTAATTTTTAACCAACGGAGATAGACTGTTCTCGTTCCACTATCCCTGTCGGTGATATCTTATCGAGTTCTTACTTTTAGTGCTGTACAGTTACTGTTCGCTCTGTTTCTAAGTTACCACACACTGTGCAGAAGATTAAAGCGTCGATATACACCTGATAAAGGCCGGGGTGCCGAACGGTAGAAACGTTGTTTGCAACAACAACGATGAGGACATTAGTCTGAATGTGAGGCATATAAATAATGATAACTCCTCATTCAAGAAAATCAGGCACATAGCTGCTCTTGTAAATACATTGTTTATATTTTTGTTGATTATTGTGGTATGTAATCCGTTTTTCATCACTAGTTATTTTAATAAATAGCTAGCGATCACAAATCTATAAAGTATCAGGGTAGGGGTCCATTATGTACGACAGCAATTGTAATGTGTCCTGAGCATGACAGACAGACAGACAGACAGACAGACTCTTTACGCTCGTTTTAAATTCAGAATGTTTCCTTCTGCTACGTAAGAGCCTTAGCTGTAGCAAGAAGAGATGAATTCATACCTTTTCCAAGGATATTAAACGTAATTGAATGGAATCAACTCTACGAGAATTCGAACTCATATATACGATTCCTCAATCCGCTGTCCAAAAATTGTTAGTCAGGATTATAGAATTGCCATTAAAATTATTTCCTAAGAGCGAAAATTTATTTTAATTTACAATAACAGAATCTAAATTTCTTCTTGTTATTTCTATATAATGGACATAAATCTTGCAAGGAATAAGACATCATTTACATGATGCGAGAGACATAACGCTATGCAGCTAAATTTCACCTGTTGACCATCAATCAAAGCGATGATATGTTCAATATAAACACAGACAGACAGCATCGTGGTCGGGTTCTACTTCATGGACATATGAATTATTCCCTTTGTAAATCTTTATAAATCAAGCCTTTGGTGGTTACAGTCTTCGGCCCTTCTATATTACTTGACAATATCAGATCGAATATAAATTAGACTAGCATACTAATAACCACTATAGAGTAGTTACCTATTCCTTGTTGCAGGTACCTGCTCAGGCACATTTGTGTTTCTTCGGCACCAAGATAAGAATTATACAAATCTAACAATATTACAGCCTATTCTCTGATTAATTTCCTTATCTCTGATATTCATTTTGTTTTCACAAATCTATACACGGAAGTCTTTACTAATTTCTCAACCAGAAGATTTATGATGAACTCAGGATATGTGTTATCACAGATTTCGTCCTAATTCCATAATTTCTGTGTTTGAAAGGTTTATCTTGAGTCCTACTCCTAAGAAAAGTTGGTAAAAATATATTTATGTTGTTGGAGATCAGTCTTAATCTAACTATGAATATCTGTCATCAGCATCTGCCACCCCATCACTGTCATTACACTGGCTTTTAATTGCACTGTTTTAATTAGTATACTTTGCATTTAGTATGGAATATTTAGCTCTGATCAAAACTCTATTCTTTACAGCTTGTACACGCGCATAGCATAGTTCAGGGTGAGATTGAGGTGCTCATTATTTTGTTGCTGTAGATTACGTTATTTCAACAATTCAGTGATAAAGAAAATCTGATGTTGCACACCAAATTGTGTGATAAAAACAAGTCCAAGGACAACCTAAATAAATCTGAGATGAGGTAGTATTTACACTATCTATATTGTTCGGATTATTCTTCTCATCTTTATTGCTATTTTTACGACGTTTCGGCCTTCTTTAGCTGCTATAAATTTCGAACCGCACCCTTTATTTCGAAAGCTGGGGTATATCATTCTCATACCGGTAGTCATGTAGTTATTTTTATTATATTTTTTGTATCATTGTATCATTGAATATGGAAGACAAAAATAATCTAATGTAGTTAATGTTGTATTAAGTTTGTCGAGCGTTCTTGGATTTTTCCGTCTGGTGGGAGCAAGGGAGTACGACAATAAGCCATATTGTTTATCGTCTCAAGCGCTTTCGGTCACTTCTTTAGCCATTTTAAATGAGGTTTGTTGTTAATTGTTGTTAATTTCTTTTTTGTTTTGACTGTTTACGATATATTCTATTTTTGTATTTTGTTTTGAATAATATTAGGAGCATTTATTCACAGTTGGAATTTTTGCCTTCGGTTATAGCCACCAAAGAGATGTGTAAAAAAAAAATGTGTAAAAACGCTGAAAATAACTAAATAAAAATGGATTAAATTTTCCTTGTCTATCTTATTTAATGAATTATGTTT
>JBBBDQ010001766.1:82500-305000 GCA_037127315.1 Ascarosepion bandense | reverse complement strand
ACATATTTTATCCAATTGGTATAAATTATTAATTCAATAAAAATAGGGAGCTTGATGGATATTATCCAGATCATTATAAAATATTGAGAGGAAAACTAAACACATACTTCAGTCAGGTAAGTGCCATACGTGATACTCGCTTGGGCGATCATGTCTTGAAAGAGAGATGGCTGACTGGGCAGAAGATTATCCCGCAGTAGGTTGCCATTGCTTTCTGCGGTAGACTGGTTGCCGACCAAGGCTATAGAACCCAATCTGTCCTATTATTTAACCCATAACTGGAGGGAAGAGATAGATTATATTACATTATTATATTAACTATAATTAGTGGGTGGGGGTCAGTTTATTACTTCATAGCAATTGAAATTGATCCCCCACTTTATGTCCAGTAAAAGTTTTAACTATGTTTTCAACTATTATATTCAGTCAGTCGGTTAAGTGCCATACGTGTCTCTTTCAAGACATGACTGACTAGGCAGAAGATGCATCCCGCAGTAGGTTGCCATTGCTTTCTGCGGTAGACTGGTTGCCAACCAAGGTTATATAACCCAATCTGTCCTGTTATTTAACCTATAACTGGAGGGAAGAGACGGATTAATACCTTTCCTCAGGGTATTTGCGCGTAAGTGAATGCAATGAATTCAACTGGAATTTGAACTCGGCTCTCCAATTTCTCGTTCCGAGCCGATATCCACTGCACCATAACGCACATACTTACATGTTTATAAAACAGCATCTGGAAGTTTTAAACAACTGGAATTTCAGAATTAGGGAGAAGTTGCTTGATGGTTTTAAACACTTTCATCCAGATTTGTATAATCCTAATATGTATTTTTTGGTGTGATTACATCTGGACATTATTTATAATCTTTTATTTAGTAAATGTTTTTTTTAGTTCTGAAAACAATATTATAGTTAACCTTTTTTCTTGGCACAATCTGCAGACATCACCACCGTTGTAAGGTTTCGACTTTTTTAATTATGCTCCATGCTATATCAGGGTCTTTTCCAGTTTTTTGTTTTAATTTTCACATGTGGTTAGCTAGTTTGGTACAATTTCTAAGGTTTTCCAATTTGAATGTAGATTTGTGGTTATTCCATCGGTTTTAAAAAACACCTGTTGTAGATTCCAAATATGTGCATCTATTTTTGTTCTTATAGTTACATTTTTTTAGCGATAAGTTTCTTGCGTTTTGTTAACTTGAGATACGTTTCCAATTTGATATCTATCTATCTATCTATCTATCTATCTATCTATCTATCTATCTATCTATCTATCTATCTATCTGTTCATATTTATCTATCTATTGGCGTTATTAAAAGATTATAGTGTGAGAATGTCACTCTTTGCGCTAAAACATGATGTGAGATGTAACCCGCGAAGCCACTATATTCCGTTCCTACATCTTATAAAAAGAAAACCACATATACACAAATTTCTTGACGAATTTCTTACGTAAATTGCAAAGTGAGAGAAAGAACGACAACTTTTCTAGCGTCAGGTTATTTTACTATTCTACCTCCTACCAGCCAACATCTTAATTCCGTCCGCAAACGTCAGACTCAAGGATCAGCCACCTACTTTTTTCATTACTTTTTTAACGACCTCAGCGAACCCGACCCTCAGAAATATTCCTTTTATCTCACGTCCTTTGTTGGGTGGAACTTTTAGAAAGTCTAGATTTCTCCCGAACCATCTTTATCAGAATCCTTTATTTATTTATTTAGAAGATCAGATTCTTGGCTTAATTATAGCTAACACTGGTCGATCGCATTCCCCCATGAAAACCTGGAATTGACATGTTTAGTATTACTAACATTTCTTTTCATCTTCTGTTCGTTTTTTAAAAGAAGCTAATATAAATCTGCTCTGAAATTTATTACATGCTACCCCATTGCATAACAGTTTTTCGTCACCACAATTTCAAATGTTTTTCCAATAAAAATATTTTCCTTTAAAAAATTTTCAAAAATATGTTCATCGCATTGCTGGTTTATAGATATCTCTCTCTCTTTCTTCCTCTTTTTCCCTCTCTCTTTCTCTCTTTATCTCTCTCTCTCTTTTTCTTTTTCTTTCTTTCTTTCTCTCTCTTTCTTTCTTTCTCTTTCTCTCTCTCTTTTTCTTTCTCCTCTCTCTCTATCCTTCTCTTTCTCTTTCTTTCTTTCTTTCTCTCTCTCTTTCTTTCTCTTTCTTTCCCTTTCCCTTTCTCCCTCTCTGGATACTACGATCATATAAAAAAACAATACATGCAAAAAAGTAATGTAATGTACATTAAAGAAGATTATCAATATTAAAGTTGACACACTCTCTACCTCTCTGCTTCCTATAAATGTGCGCCTGTTTCTTCATTACAGTAATGCTATGTAAAGAAACACTTTTACCAATATGAACTTCACGTTACTCTGTTATGTCAGGCATATTAATGAATCCATTTATTCATTAATTCATACTTCAGTCCGATCGACAACTCAATCCACTCTAAGCCTTTAAAATATACCTGCTATTTCACCGACCAGTTTCTTTACCTGTTCCTTCCTACCATTCTGGTTTTGATTTTTGGCACGCCTTTCGAACTGTTCATTGTAATGGTCTTTCCTTAATTTAGATATCACTCCATAGCTCTTTCCTCAAGATACATTCTTTTGTAGCCTGTTTCTTTCTGTCTAGCGGATACATTTTCTCCCTCGCTACCATTGACTAATGTAGTATCAGATTCCCTACTTGGTGTCCGACTACATTGCTTCTACTGCTGTCTACTTTCTTTCTGCTAGATCTTTCATGCTTTCTTATTGTTTGTTTCTCTTGTGACATAATTTCATATTTTTTCTATAATCTTCAAAAGTATCGTCCATGCTTTCATTGTCCCTGTCACTATAATATGTTTGATTTTCTCTCATGGCCATTTAACGTTCTATGATTAGGGTATCACTCTCTTTCATAGAGTTTTCTCCCGGATGACGACATTTAAAATTCGGGTAATTGTTTTCTTCGCTATAGGAATTACGCTACAGTCAGTGCCATACGTGATACACGCTTTGGGCGATCATGTCTCTTTTGAGACATGACTGACTGGGCAGAAGATTATCCAGCAGTAGGTTGCCATTGCTTTCTGTGGTAGACTGGTTTCCATCCAAGGCTCCAGAACCCAGTCTATCATATTATTTAACCCATAACTGGATGGAAGAGACGGATTAATACCTTCCCCAAGGGTATTTGTGCGTAAGTGAATGCAAGGAATTCAACTGGAATTCGAACTCGGCTCCCTGATTTGTCGTTCTGAGTCGATATCTACTGCATCACAACGTACATCTAAATATGCTTACAGAATTGACAGGTTCGGCTAGTGTAGTTTCTGCCTTGGTCGACCAATTTTAGGTATATCCCATTTGTCAACGTTTGCAACACGTAGACGCTTTTAATTAGCTTTTACTACCGTGCTAGACAACTGATTTCTTATTCGATAAGATACTTGATCATTTTTTTTTGTAACTATAAAATTCGGCTACTATCTTTGATCTAATTTTCTACGTTTATGGTAGTTCTAATAGACAAAATCTCTAAACTTAAGATCTACATACCTGGTTTTCTTATTAAACTTATTTGCTTGACGTTACTTTGTTTTCTTTAGATTACTCACGACTAAGATAAAAGGACGGTACTTCTCATCGCCAAAAAACTGTCGAGCCTTCAGTTTTATTGTCTAGTGGGAGGATAACATCTTTACCATACAGTACGGTGAAAATTTCGTAGATTCACTCAGGTTGAATTGGTCTTGGGTATGACGGTAAACTGCATCCGGCAGCAAGGCCTCTGTTTAAGAGGTTGTGAGGAGCATGAAATCAACTCTTAATTGCTGTTGTTCTCAGGTCCACCCTGACCCGGAGTGGTAGCACCTGTTATTGTTAACCCTCAAACTGGAGTCAAAACACCATGAAAGTGTAAAAATAGACTTTTATAGAAATATATATATATATATAAATTTTTTTAGAGAAAAATATAGATTTTTGAAAAAAAAACATTATTAACAATACATTTTGAAAGAAAAATTATTACCATGATACCTTTTTGAAAGAAAAAATCATTACCATAACACATTTTTGAAGAAAAAATATCACCAGCAATACATGTTTTTAATACAAAACTAGAAGATATCTTCAGTTTTCTAAAATAAAAAAAAAAAAAAATTAAGCAAAATCTGACTAAATCAATCTTTTTACTATAACTGAACATTAAAAACAACTTAAACCCTTACCTTTTTGGCATTTAATAACCCACAGAGGTTGATATGCCATTTAACAAAACTCAAACTCAGGTTGAATTGAAGAGTTGCAAGCATCTGATTGATGTATAGATCACATGTCTAAAATAACGTTCATGGTTCTATGTATTTTATTTACCTTCGCCTTACTCTGTGGGTGGTAAGAAGAAGTAGTCAATTGATACACGTTCAACTCTTTTTTTCTTTTCATAATTTTATTAACATTATTTGGGCCGTTATCAAATACTAACTAGAACAGGGCGTCAAATCTTGGGAATATCTCTTTAACTAATAAGGGACTGACAGTCTCCGCTTTCTTACTAAGAAATGGAAAACAATCGGGCTATCCACTATAAGTGTTTATGAATGATACGATGTATTGATTCCGTGACTGTTTTAGGGTACGGTCCGTAAGTACATACCATGATCTTTGCAAAAGGTAATGGGGAAATACCAGATCCTTGTATACTTGATCTCAAGAGTGAAAGTTTCTTCTCTGGCACGGAATACACCTATTCACGTGTTCGACGACTTCTTAAATAATAAAACATAGACAAAAATACTTTTGTTTTATTGGTTCATTTTAAAGATTTGAAAGATGGTCGCTATCTTTATGTACGAGCACTAGAGTTTGACTGGATGTATAATCTAACAACTGGCCTGTCGTCGGGCTGGAAAAAATAATAGACAATATCTAAACTTATTTATAAATGGAACTTTGTCTCTCTCTCTCTCTCTCTCTCTCTATGTATGTGTGTGTGTGTGTGTTACTTATAGACTCCGAAACGGCAGAATCGATTTTCTGGAAAATTTACACAGTTTTACTATAAGCGTCTGCGAGTGTTCTTAGCTAGGTTTTGTGTTGAGGTACCCCTGATAAATATCGAAAATCGATAATCGAAAAAATCGGGTTATAGAAGGAGTGGTCCGATTTTAATCAAAATTGATACACTCATAGATAAAGACATAAGAAACGATATTCAGAAGTTTCAAAGTTGCAGTTCTTACAATAGTGCAGAAAATTTGATATCGATACCAGGAAATCAAAATTTGACTTACATCCATTCATTTTTCTTTCAGTCTACGGTTTCGCTTTAACTGGAAACAACTATTGCTTTTTAGTCTTTTGTGCCAACGTCCAAAGACTCTGAGCTCCAGGATCATGGATTAGTTTTAAAGATTTCATTACATCGGAGCAACGCCGGGCTATACTACTAGTCGTCCATAATTAGATATTTTTCTGCTCTAATTCTGAGACCTCACCTTTCCTTATTTTGTTTTTAAATTATAAAATATCATTATCCGAAACCGTTCTCTAATTATAAAATATTTGGCAATACCTGACTTTCATATTTTATAGTTAGAGGCGTCTCATTTTTGTATGACTCAAATTCTCGGGTTCAAAATATTTTGAATTAATGGCACAAACTTTATAAGCTCTATCATCAATCTCACCTTCCCCCTTAGTGTGCTCTTAGAACGAGATAGCAAGTCCGCACAAATGTTACACTTACTTTCCAGATATTCTATTTTACAATTGTACCCCACTATACTCAAGACTCACATCTGTATTTTCCTAATCTGTATTGATGAATACAGTAAGTTTTGTAGCGGTTTATGGCCCGTTGTTTATAATAAACGTAGCACTATGTAAATAGTGAGGGAGCTTTTGTAATGACTATGTGTCCTTTCCTATCGCTGAACACCTCTGTGTATCGCTGAATTTATGTGATATGAAATACATAGGTTTCTCAATTTCTTCACCCTCTACTTTATTATAGACATGCTGCGTTAGGCAAGCACCTACAGAAAGGTACGTCGCATCTGTGTATAATCTATATTCCTTATTGGAGTCTGGTTATGCTAAGAGAGCCATATCTGAAAGCATATTCTTTAGGCTGTCAAATTCTACCTCATATTGTTTCACTAGAAACGAGCATACTTCCTCGTTAAATTTATTAATGTTCCAGCTATATATATATATATATATATATATATATATATATAAAATAATCCGTAATAAATCTTGTATAATACAGATTCGGATAAATCCTCTCGATTCCCTTACGGCACTGGGGTTAGCCACTACCTGTATTGCTTTAACCTTACAGTAATTCGACTGAATTCTCTTACTACTAATCCGGAATTCTAAATATTGGGTCTCTTCCTTAAAATTTTACATTTCGGAGACTTTAATCTTAAGTCATTTTCCTTGGGCTGCCTAGATCTTTCTGTATTAGTTTCAGATGACTCTATTCTTCTTCTTCTATGTGCCCTGTCCCTTCAGGGCGTAGGCGATCATGGCTTTCCATGTCTCCTTATCCCTGGTGGCTCTGAACACGCCTTTTCCTATTACACCATGTAACCCTCGTTCCATCATCCACCTGACTAGGTCCTTCAAATATGCTATCCGCTGCTTTCCCAGTCTCTTTTTTCCTCTATCTGGCCTGTTAGTATAAGGTTCTCCAAGCCCTCCTTCCTCATTGCATATCCAAGGAACTTCAGCTGTCTCTTCCTGATGCTCAGTATTAATTTCCTTTTCGTTTCCATCATTTCCAAAACCTTGTCATTGCTCGCATGCTTGGTCCATGATATCTACAGCATCCTTCTGTAGAACCACATTTCCGCTGCTTCAAGTTTTTTCCTCATATTCGATGATATTGTCCAGCACTCATTGCAATATTGAAGAACTGACATCACATAGCAATCCAGTACTCTCTTTGTTTCTAGTGAAATTGTCCTGTTTATCAATACTTTGCTCAACTCCTGGAATTCTTTCATCGCCATGCAAATTCCGTCTTCTGTTAGAACACTTCAGAGGCATTTAAATTTTTGTACCTGCTTGATTCTAGTATCCCAGACCTGTATTTGGCATATTGGGCTACCGTGTCTGAAAATACTAAAATGTCATCTAAAATGCGCATTGTGGTCTTTTAGTTGTTTTGAAACTACAGACATTAACACCTGGTATACTCTAGGTGCATTAGCAACACCAAAAACATAACGTTGAACTAAAAAAGCCCCAGTGACATGTAAATACTGCTTTTCCTTATTATCTTTATGAAGTTATACGTAAAAATAACCAAGTTTAAATCTAATTTCGAGAAATATCTTGCTGCCCCAGAGATGCCATAATATCATCGATAACAGGGAGAGCGTGGGCATTACATTTAGTAGTCATGTTCAAGGTTCTAAAATCTACGCAGAAGTGCTTGTTTCCATCTCGTTTCTCCACTAATACTATCGGAAACCCTCATGGATTTCTGTAGTGTTCCATAATTCCAGCGTTGAGCCTTTTATTAATTGCTTTATCTACTTTCACTGGTAAAGAGGGGTGCAACATAGCTATTTTTTATGAGTTTATGGCCCATATTATCAATTTTCATTCTTACCGTGTCCATCCTTCCTAAATATTTGTCCTCATTAGCAAATAATTCTTTATTTACTTTAGTAATACCATTACTGCCTCTCTAAATTCCAAAGGTACCTCGACTTTCTTCAATTCTTCATCCATAATTTCGTGTGTTGTCTTACCAGCCACGGAAACTTTGCTTATATCAGCAGTCCTATTAAGCTTAACTACGGGACAGCTCCGTTTTAAAGATATCGTCTGTTTCGCATTTTTCATTATTAATATCAGAACTTTGCGTTACTTATCCAATGTGACCACTGCGTTAGATACAGATATGCCATACAGGTTACTTAAATTGCCTGACTTTAGCTGTTCATTTTGGTAGGGAGTCTCCCTCCCCACTTCTAATTCGTGTCCTTCCTATACATGTGTGTATATGTTGTGGTTTCATCACTGCTGGTCTGTCTAATCTAACTATCGATGGGATGTGCATATCTTCTTCTAGTGTCACGTACTCATTATTAATTCTAAAAGCCCATAAATCAAAGTAAATACGGACCGTATTCTGCTTTAACTAATCACGACTTAACATAATGTTCTGATTTAAGGTTTTTACTACAAAAACTTGTGCGAAATGCGGTGCTTACCTATTTTAACTCGTAGATTACCTAGTTTTACCATTTTTAAGAAAGAGTCATTAGCAGTCTGCAAATACACATTTTTGTTCGTTAATTCGATTTCGGGTTTAGCGTACGATATACCCTCGTACTGATAATGAATGCTTATGCAACAGTGTCTTGTAAGGCCCTATAACTTATAGTCTTTAATCTATTTTTAACTGAATTCGGTAAGCCCATATTACCAATCACATACGGCAGTAATGTGCATTTCCTTTCTCTTTCCCGAATTCCAGGATTGCTACCAGCAACCGCCGCCAGGTGTGTCTTTTTTTTCTATGACCCTATTCCGTTGCATCTCGCTAGCTGAGCGCTTCTTTGCACTGTTTATGGAATCTTCCTCTATTGTGTCTGCTAGATTCCCTATTTTTCGTCACCGGTGAACTAATAGACATCCTTCGCCTTTTAACGTGGCCATCTGTTCAGGTTCGATATAAGAGAGGGCAGTGATACTAATTCGCCACTTATCTTCTGCGAGGGCTTTCCGATAAGCTGCCTCAACCGTTGGCGATTCGTCCCTTAACACGATTAACTTGACTCCTTCGTCTTTTAGTTCCTCTATTAAAAACCTCTTAACTTGCTTCCTAACTATCGAATCAGTTTTATCCGTGTCGCTATATGCTTCATCCGCTAGTTGAATTCTATTTCTAAAAAGAAATATTATGTCTTATCTTTTGTATATTATACATGTTATTTTTTAACAAGTAAACATAGTAACGCACAATGCCCTGGAAGAAAGATAGAGAGAGAGAGAGAGAGAGATGGAGAGAGAGAGAGAGATAATATATATATTATTTTTAACAGGTATACATAGTAATGTACAATGCCCTGGAAAGAGAGAGAGAGAGAGAGAGAGAGAGAGAGAGAGAGCCTTTATTTTTCCGCTAATAATATTTTTTATCTTACACTTTTCTTATATATATATATATATATATATATATATATATATATAATTTTGTAACAGGTAAACAGTAACGCACAGTGTCCTGGAAAAGAAGAGTGAGAAAGAGAGAGACAGAGAGAGAGAACCTTCTTTTTTCCGCTAATAATATTTTTATCTACACTTTTCTTTCCCCTATCTAGAGTCTATCAATTTCCTGCTGCTTTTTTCTTTACTTGATTAACGCTGATTTTCTCTTTTAATTCATTGTTGTTTCTTTCTTTTTCTTCTTTTTATTTTTCTATAACAGTTCAATCAAACGTTTTTTTCCTTCTTTTCCACTGAGTTCTCTGTATTCATTTCTTTATATTTTTTCAGGCGATGTTCGTATCGCCTCAACAATTATTTTCAACTCTTGGACTGTATCTGTTGTCAGCGATTTTTTCTTTATTTTTGGGCTGTTTCCGATCGTCTATTTTTTTCGGTTTCGAGTGCCGTGGATGTTTTCAGATTGATCACTCTAGATCATGTGGATATAGCAGGTCATGTAGAATTAAAACTCAATATGTAACAATGCCACTCATTGCTTTAAAACATGATGTGTGTTGTAGCTCATGAAGGCTTCTGTATTCCGTTACTGCACCTTATAAAAAGAAAAGGAAGTGGGCGCAAATTTCTTAACAGTTAATTTCTTTCTTGTTTATTTTTAACTCGTGTGACTTGCAAAATTAGAGAGAACGACGACCGACGACTGTCCTAGCGGTAGGTTGATAAACAGCCCGCTGCCGGGGAACATCTCAGTTCCGCCCGCAAGAGGCTGACTCACAGGTCAGCCACTATATTTTTTTTAACAGCCTAAACAAAACCTACAGAAGGTATCTTGTCTCTGTTTATTTATTTAAAGGCTAATATTTCCGTTCTAATTATAACTATCACTGGTCAAAGTTTGTAAAAGTTTGGAGTACCCCTTGCCAGCTGCGCTGGCCTTTTTCATTGAGTCAGTCTGTTGAGTGCCATACGTGATACACGCTTTGGGCGATGATATTTTGAAAGAGACATGACTGATTGTGCAGATGATTATACCGCAGTAGTTTGCCACTGCTTTCTGCAGTTGACTGGTTGCCAGCCAAGGCTATAGAACCTAATCTGTCCTATTATTTAACCCATACCTGGAGGGAAGAAACGTATTTATACATTTCCCAAAAGTATTTGTGTGTAAGTGAATTCAACTTGAATTCGAACTCTGCTCCCCGATTTTTCGTTCTGAGCCGATATCCACTGCACCACAACGCACCGAGAGGTCGATTTTAAAAGGCTTTTCACAAAATAACGTCTGTTGTTTGACGTCTGGAGGACCAGTGAGTTTGCATTTCTTGTGTTGCTAAAATTTCCTTCTATCTGCTTTTCTTTTACAAGTACCTAATATAAATCTACCCCGAAATTTATGACATATTACCTATTACATAGCAATACTGTGGGATTTCGTCTGGTTGATAAAATCGGCTGAGTAGTGAGCAAGTATCTCACTTTGTGTCTATTACTTGTAGCTTTTTACGAATCTAAAATTAGCGAAAGAGAATCTAACTATATATATATATATATATATATATATATAAATATATATATATATATATAACGCCAAAAGTTTATAGTTTTATACTTTGCTAAAACAAATTTTTATCCACTCCACATTCCAGGTTAGAGAGTTAAAATCCCTAACCCTTTCGCCGATTATACTCTCTTCCACACCTCTCTCTTCTTCGACCATTTTCTCTCACTTTCGTCCCATCACTATGCATTTTCTTACTTCTTCCGTTATGTTAACCTTCGACGGCGGGTCATCAAAGGCTGTATATGACTATATTTTACTTCCTACTTTAGACCTGGCGTCTTGCTTTGACCTTTCATTATGCATCTTTAGTCCGCTCTCCTTCTCTCCCGTTTTCCTCCTTTTGTTTTTTTATTTTCTCTATGTCCCTTTATGATCCCCCCATTCTGGTTTCTCATTTTTCCCTACTCCCTTTACCACGCACACAAAAATTTCACCAATATAAGGAAGTAAATTTTCCATTTCCTTTCAAAGTTAGCGTTTACTACCTGAGGAGACATTGTCCTTTCAATGTCGAAACAAAATGTATATTTTGCAGTAAATTGTAATTTGTATAATTATTATTATTAAAAGTATAATTTATAATAAATATTGATAGTTTTATTTCTGTATTGAGCACTGTTTTTCGTTCATTATTCATTTGGATATATATATATATATATATATATATATATATAATAGCATTAGTTGTTACAATGGTTTATAAATTCAACTATTACAATATAACGCTCTATGTTTGTAAAAGTAAATGCATGAACAGTAGGTTAAAAAACCTACGAGTTCCCCAACTTTCTTACAATACACACATACATACATATATATATATATATATATATATATATATATATATATATATATATATATGATAAATATATTTTTACAGTATGCAACATTTATGGGGCAATAACCAGAATAGAGTGTGTGTAATTATAAGAGTATAGGCAATCTTTTGGATTCTTATCACCTTTCATCATCACCTCGTCAAAAACAGGGCTCGTATAATTAAACACACGAAGTGATCGCCGCGTTTTCTTGGTTTCTTGTATATTATTTCAAAACATTATGCATCTGTTTCTGATATTCTTTGTGAATTCTCACTTATTTTTCCATTTATACTTTTTCTTTTAAAAAACCGTGCGAATCAATATCATCTACCTTTTGACTATAATTCAATAACGTTTCTTTACGTTGTGATAGTGTTGTCAACAGCTCATGTTGCATATAACACAAATGACTTCAACAATATTGCCTTGAATCTGAAAATAAAAGTAAACATGAAACATGAATCGTAATGATAACATTATTAATAAGCAAAATGGTTGACGTAACTCGTACAATTTATTTCCATTGAGGAAAAGCGCGCGATCCGAGAAAATATGAAGCTAAGAAAAAACACAGTGACAATGTTAAAAATATTTTGACAATATTCGTCTTCTTCAAGTTATATTTTAAAAAAAGCTTTCAATATATAAATCTACAAAGAATTACATGTCTTTGTACAAAGTTTACTTGTCTTGTAGTGAAAAAAACAAAAAACAAAAAAAAACGGCTATATTTGTTATGAACTTGCCAAAACGATTGAAATACCACCAGCGTGAAGGCGTTTAGCTAAAACGAGCTTAATAGTGCTTTACTCTATTTAGACCGATTCGAGACAGGGATACTGACGAAAAATCTTGGTCTGTCTGCGATCAAACTAATCCCAAAATGGAGGCAAAATGGGCAGATACTCAAAGAGACTAATTCATTGATCAACCGTACTATTGAAGGTTTCGGACGATTGGAGAGGCAAAGAAGCCATCTGCGGCTTTGTGAACCATAGGCTGATAAAGAAGGCGTCACATTGATATCTTATGTTTTTTTAAAACTTTTACTCCGTGCAAAATATAGTAATAAGGAAAGAATGAAATAAAAGAACAAGAATAAAAAGGCAGAAGTTAAAGATTGATATTGTATTTAAAGTTTTGAAGATTAATGTTGTCAGAGAAGCTAGAAACTTGGAGGGAGATTCACAGGCAAGAAATGCGATAAAGAAACGGTTACCATAGAACTTTCGTTTACATCTAGACATTTCAACTGTAAAATTATGAAACTTTGCCATTAATCTAGTCAGTCAATTAAGTCTCATACAGGTACACGCTTGGGCAATCGTTTTTGAGAAATGACTGACTGGGCAGAATATTTTTCTGAAGTAGGTTGCCACTATTTTCTGCGGTAGACTGGTTACCAACCAAAGCTATAAAACACAGTCGAACGGATTCATACTTTTTTTCTACATCACTACGCAAACCCAATCTAGTATTACACTTAAATTTATAGTCTAGGTATCATAGAGGAATGTTCATCAGGGAAATAACTATGAATGTAGGTACCTCCACTCATTTTCGATACCTAAATTAAATTGAATTTTTAAAAAATAAAAAAGCTTTCTTGAAGCTTTAATTTTAGCTGTAATTGAAAACTCAGAAATTAAATTTGATAATTCCAGTAAGCAAAACACCCTGATGTATTTCAAACAGAAATTATATTGATTGGAATCTAAAATTTTTATCGATCGACACATTTTGTAAACAGTAGCCAATTCTTGATTTTAAAAAAATCTTGCAAAAATAAAATATACACCTCTAAAACATTATTTTATTGAAATTAGCAAATTTAAACTTACCATAACCTGATTCCAAACAAGTATTACTGGCTTACTGTCCGAAATGTACGATAAAAGCGTTTCTTAATCACGGTAGTCCTCTTATCAGGGTAATCTGAGGTGACGAATAATTTAAGGACAACCGTAAGCCGTCAAAAAAGTTTAGTCTGGCGTCAAAAAGTTTAGTATTTAATTTAATCATACGCTTAATCGTACGTTTCGATTTTTGATTTTAGCTACATAGAAAAATTACAAATTTAACATAATATTTTCAGCACTTATATAAAATTTTACAGGTTTTTAGTTTAGCTTTATAGCCATAAGTTTGAATATGCTTTCTGAATAATTAAAAATTAAAATAATATAAAATGTACTTTTAAAATAATTTAAGAATTTTATCAGAAAGAATGAAATCGAAGTAACCGAGCTAACTCAGTTTATGAAATGTTATGCTAATTAGGAATTTAACAGAATAAAAAAAAAATGGTAGGATTTCAATGGTAGGATTTGCAAAAAGACTATTGAAATGTACAATAAAAACAGACCAAACACGGCTTATAAAAATAGAAAAGGAAAAGCTTTTTTAATTTCTGTAATTCACAATTAATGTAAAAGATGAAGAAACTAGGAAGTAAATTAATTTAGATTTTGAAAGGGGGATTTGGGAAGCCTGTTGTTGGGAGATTCAGAAACACGTGGAAATAAAAAGAATTGAAAACTAAATATAAATGTTCAATATAGGGAATTTTTTCATGTAAGGGGGACAACCCTTTAAATGATAAATATCACGTAGAGCTACCCGTACAAATAAAATACGGGTAATCAGCATGCACACAATTAAAATGCTTCAATTATTTAAAAAATATATTGGCTAGATTATTTGTATTAAGCTTTTCAATTTTCGATTAGTAAATATAGTATTCACGCATTAACAACCCAGCGTTGACTTTTGAAGACTTTATAACTTATTACAATAAAAAATAATAAAAAAGAAACAATTCTTGTAAAAATGTATTATTCATTGAAATCTTTTTTTTCTTTTCAGACTATGATATCCTTAATATATACTGTTTATAAAAGCAATTAAAAGTTTATATAAATAAAAAATGGAATAGTTTTATTGCGTCTTTGTTTCCGCAATTCAAAGCAGATTTGATAAAAATGTGCTAATTTAGAAGCAAAAAGGACAATTGATTAGCATCCTCCAATGATTCCTGAATTTAATAAATATTAGGTTTGTAGGGAAACGATCGCAAATTTCTAGACATTTCCGGAAATTAATTGGTGATGAGGTAACACACGTAAAATATATTTTTACCAAGATTTTATAAAAATAATTATTTCAAAAGTAATTTCAGTCAATTATGAATAAGTCCTGGGATTTTCATCAAAATCCAATCATTATTTGATTTTTGCAAGAATTTCCAAATTATTGTGCTTTATTGTAAAGTAGGAAATGTGACATGCGTAATATTAAGTTTGCCGTAATAAACCCTTGTAAAAATTAAGTCACTCATAGACGAAAGAAAAACAAGATTTTCTACCAAAATTTCGAACGTGTTAGAAAGAATAAAAAAAAATTAAAAATAATTAAAAAATACTTTGTTCTATCCTCTTAATAATAACATAAACGTTTTGTCGATAAAACTTTGTTTTTATTTAGTTTGGGGTCTTTTTCCTCCATACTATGCTGTTTTCCAGCGATTTATTGGAGGTACCTATATAAATGTATTCACAGAAAAGGCAGAAGGAGTCTACGTCATGTCGTTTTTCTGCTATTCGTTAAACAAGAAGGAAAAGAAAAGAGAGATTTAGTTGGAACTAAGGAGAAATCGAAGAGCAAAGAAAACTTCTGAGATGGTGCACCGAAGGGGGAAAAAACCTGGTATTATCGTGAGGAGAGGAAAAAAATAACTTAAATTATTATTTTCCACAGAGATAAAAGAAATAAAGGCTGGAAACAAATGTAAATATCACCGGAGATAATCTATTTTTTTTATGATTTTACCCCAAGCAAGGCAATAATACAACTAAGACGCCATTTTTATTTGGAATCAATGAGAATGAGTAGACTTCAATAAGGAGAAACGATAATAAAGGGGATTCAGGAAGACAGAAAATCGCTATTGACGTTGATTTACATTTTTTAAGAACTTAAAAGGCTGGGAAACAAGAAACTAGAACAGATTTCCTCAGGGCAAAATTGCGAGAAAAACATCTATTAGAATAGAACTTACGGTTTTATCTATCATTTGTAACAGAAAAACGATGACACCTTTTTGCCAATCTCGTAGTAAGTTTATTTCCTGCGATTGAGGTACCAAGATGGAGAGCACATTAAAAACCCTACCACGAAAATATTTATAGAAAAGACAATCACGGCGGTGGGAGAGTAACTGAAGTTGTTTGGCAGCAATTCTCCACGACGGCATTCTGAAATTATAACAATGAAAAAAAAAATTAAATCTAAAATCCAGTAGAATGCCTTGAGCATTTAGTAATCTCTATGTCCGTCAAATCAATCATCTGTCAGTTTCGTTACGATAAGACACGACGATAAAAAATAAAAAAAATATGTAGTCCTCTATATTGACGAAAAAAGTTTTTCCTTCTTTTTCCTGCATTGAAATATGTGCCTAAATTGAGTTTGAAGATTAAAGCTGTTTGGTGAATGGGACATTGAAATATACTAATATTATAGTAAATGAGCTGGATTTGTAAGTCTTCATTTGTGTACACGACAGATGCTGCATGATTTTTTTAACAAAACTGAGGTTAGGAAGCCACATCGTAGTGTAATGTTCAGTAACCTACTTTTGTAGATTATTAGTAATGACTTCAAGTCTTTTTGAGTTCACCGTAGATGTTGCTTTGTTTTATCACAGACTCACGGTTAGAAAGCAACGTGAACATCTCATCATAGTCTAATGGTCAGAAGCATACGTTTGTAGGTTATTAGTAATAACATCAATCCTTATTGGGTAACCCATAGATGTTGATTTGTTCTATAACAAAACCACGGCTACCCAATAAAAATTGAAGTCATTACTAATAATCTGTAAAAGTAGGTTACTGACCATTAGACTATGATGGGATGTTCAGGTTGCTTTCTAACCCAGGGTTTGTGATAGAATTCAGTTCTGACATGGCATTTCGGTTTCAGTCAATTTCTCAACGACATGAGGTGGCTTCCCTCTGTCTTTCCTACAAATGTTTTCGTGGCAACTGGTCTGTGGTGTTTTTTTAATACTGATCCGAAAACATAAATCTAAGTATGCTTCTAGATTGGAATTTAGGTCCCACCCTTTTCCAGCTGAAATACCCAAATGCAATCGACACTTTGGCTTCAACAATTTCTTTTCACCTGTAGAACTCTCTTCTGTTATCCAACTTCCCTGATAACCTGAAAAAATGTTGATGCAGCCTCAATCGCCATCTATCTGCGTTTATCTTTTGATCTTTCGTAAACTGTCCCTATTCTTAATTTTATCTTTTGCTTTCATTCCCTCTAACCCTCTACATACTAATGGAATTACCACCTTGTTTGGGGTGAAATGATTAAAAAAAAAGAAAGTAAAAGAACGAGTTTACGTTTTGTAAAGTGGTCAACGGCAGAACAGTTTTCAAATTAGGGCAAATTTGCGCAGGAAAATTGCCCAATGATTGGCATTGCCAAAATTTGAAGTGAGTGTTAAACTTTCTAAATATATGGATCCAAATCCCAAACAGGAAAGATCATCAAAACGCTTGCCGTGAAAGTATTTATAGAGAAAATACGTTACGGTGATTAAAGTCAAGATGTCAGGTTAGGATCGGTAACTTTGCAAATTCTTCTTTGGATTTTGTCAAGAATCATGAGATACACAGCAGAAGCAACGGGCCAGATGTCACTGACATTCAGTATTCTTTATCGAAGATAAAAATAGAAGCATTATGACTTTCGATTTTAGAAACATGAAGATGTCAAAAGCCGCCGGAATAATTTTTTTTTTAATATCATTAGTGCTCATGCTTTTAAAATGACGAAACACATTGTTAAAAATTTGATGCAAAAATGAAACGAAACGCATATGAACATCATCGAAAATATTGAGCCGATATAACTTAATATGATATCCTCAAGAAACACTACGCATTTGCAAAAAAGGTTTTTCTCTTGTGTTGTCTTTTATACACACACACACACACACACACACACACACACACACACACACACACACACACACATATATATATACATATATATATATATCCAAGTGAAAGAGGAACGAAGAAAATATTAAAAACGTTCAAAACATTAATTTAAAACAGTGCTTACTATAAAAATAGAACTATGAATATGTATTAAACATTATAGTTTAAATCATGTACAAATTATCATCTACTTCAAAGTGTACATTTTGTTTCGACACTGAAAGGACAATGTCTCATCAGGTAGTGTGAAGGGAGATGGAAAATTCTTTTCCTTATATTGATAAATTTTGCGTGAGAGGTATGTGGGGTAGAGAAAATGGGAAATCAGAATTAAAAGTTGTAAATTATAATTTAAACAAAAAGAGGAAAACTGAAGAGAAGAGAGGCGATTAATGGACTTGTTGAAAGTTTTTGCGACAGGTTTAACAGTAGAAGATAAGGTATAGTCCATTACTGCCTTTTATGACCAAGCCTTTGGGTACCACGATATTCACTTTTAACTGTATGATATCTCTCCTCTTATATATCTTTGTACCTCTAATCTTTCCTTTATTTCAGACTACAAATTCGGATCTAATTAAAGTTTTATAAAAAAAAAGATTTCCTTAAATTAAGTTTAAATATAAAAATATATTAAATATAAAAATATATTAAATGTAAAAGTTAAGTTTAAATACAAAAATATTTCTAGCCTTATTCACTAATACAGATATGTTTATCAATTCCTATTAATTTCTATCTATTTTAGCCCATCCTCTCCTACTCCCTCCCACCCCATATCCATTTTCTTACTTCTTTCTCTTTGTTAAACCCAAAGGCTGGGTCATAAAAGGCTGTAAAGGACCATACATTATCTTCCCATCGCAATACCATCTTTTTGAGTAAAAATATTATCTAAGGGGTCATGAAAGGGTACTTGTGTGGTGCATGCTAATAATAGTTTTTGTTTTTAAACAGTGCGTTTAATATTGATTAGTGGGAGAGTAGCATGATTGTATATATCACGGATAATGATGTCAATCGTTTCATGAACGGAAACATTAGTTTTGGACATCCAAAGATGCAATTATTTGGTTATTAGATTTTACGGAATGGAGAATCTGTAGAAATACATTCGTAGAGTTAATACCATAATTATTTGGAAGGTTGGGAGTAATTAGTTTGTTAAGTGTTTGGGAAAGGTGTGGGTATTTCTGAAATGATAGATCGGAGGAAAAGATCTTTTTCGTGGATTTTTTGCTGGTGGATGTTTTTATGTTAATGTCCTTGTAACCTCTCTGAAGATGGCTCATGTGAGCCGAAAACTTAGAACCAACTTAATAAAAAATTATCAAAATGTTGGAAAAATTTGGCTTTATTTTCACCTGAAAATATACGATGTTTAGAACGGCTCATGATTAAACATAATAGACATTCATTGTTTCTTATATTTAACAGTATATGTTTAGAAAAGTATCTGCTGCTTCGATACACTATATATATATATAGAATGAAAAGTGTGAAAAGCCGTGAAAGTTTTCTTTAAAGTGTATATTTATTGTTTTTGTGATTTACATGTTATGAAACATTAAGTGTCCATAATGGTATTTGTAACGCTAGACGTGTTTAGAGTCTACAATTGACTCTCTTCAGGCGAATAAATGTGTGGTTTTTTGTTTGACTTCCTTGTATTTCTAGTCGCGAGCTTGTTGTTTTATAAAGTAAGTAGGAAAAATAGGAATGTAAATAAAATCAGTAAAAAAAAATAAAATAAGATAAAATAAAATAAAATAAGATATAATAAAATAAATCAAAATATAATAAATCACATGCTGGCACGTTGAATGGTCTGTTTCTACATCAGCATGTGTTTAAATGGATAAACAAGATAAATAAATAAACAGATGAAAGAATCAAGTGTTTATCACAATTTGAAGTGGTTTTGTTCTGGGGTGACATTTTTAGTGTGTAAAAGTTATCCTTTTGTCGCCTTGGCTTATCTTATAATCTGTCATTTGGTTGTTTTTTATTACTTTGACAGTGTTTTGAATTTGGCGTGTGTGTGTCTCTGTGTCTGCGTGTGTCTGTGTGTGAGGGTTTTTTTTATTTATTTTGTCTGTATGTTTTAGATTTGTTTTTATGGGTCGTCTGGTTCTGTGTTATTGTTTGGCGTTATCTTTTGAGTTTGGTGTGTGTGTATATGTATGTGGGTTGTGTATGTGTGTGTGTATGTATGCATGTTTCTGCATGTTTTTCGGTATGTGTGATTTTCATATTGTTTTGTTGAGTGAAGGTTTGTATTTTTCTATGAACCTTGCTTCCTGTATTATTAATATTTCATAATCTGTATTTTGATATAGTGGTGCGACAGTAAATGTGCCATCACTACATTCATGTAGATGTTGAGAAACCTATAATTTCCTGTTAAGTAATAATTTTATATTGCTCTTATGAAGCGTAATTATATTGTTTAAGCATTGTGTCGCTCCTATGTATATCTTTGCGCATTTATCGCATTTTAGAGCGTAAGCTACATTTTTTGAGTTGCAGGTCAGATCCGATTTTATTTCGAATGTATTTGCGTTTTCGAACTGGAAGTGTTTTCCTTCTATTAGTATGTTGCATACTCTACATCTTTTTTTGTTGCATTTTGTGACCACCCCTGTGTTGTGTGTTGTTATTCGAATTTCGATGAGATGAGGATGTCTTTTAAATGTTTGGTCTGGCGTTTGCTGTTAATTATTTTGGTTGTCTTTAAGATTTCTTTTATTCTTTCATTATTGTTGAGTAATTCCATGTGGGTTTTGATCTTTGTGAATAATTCTGGATTGTTTTTTGTTGTGAATGGAAACGCATGCTAGTGTTTTTATTGTTGTTTTTTGGATTCCGGGGGGATTCTAATGGTAGTTTTCCTGCTAGTTGGAAACGCTTGTCTATTAGTGGTGTGGGGTATCCTCTCATTTGTAAGGTTTTTCGTAATTCTTCTAGGCGTATTTTACGGAGGGTTTTGTCAGTTACTATCGTGCAAATTCGTCGTGCTAGGGAATAGGGGATGGATTTTAAACAGCTTTTTGGATGGTGACTCTTGAAGTGGAGGTATTGTTGGGTGTCTGTGGGTTTGTGGTAAATGTCTATGATGATGTGGTTGTTTTCGTTTTTTATGAGTATGTCCAGAAATGGTAATTCTTTATAACTATATTCTAGTATGAACTTGATTTTGGGGTGCAGGTGTTGTAGTATGTTGTGTAGTTTGTTTATGTCCCCCCCTATATATATATATATATATATATATATATATATATTGTGTGTGCGTATGTGTGTGTGTGTTGTGTGTGTGTGTGTGTGTGTGTGTGTGTGTGTGTGTGTGTGTGTGTGTAAAGAAGTTTATACGCATGGATATATATCTATCTCAAAACATATACATATATCTTTATAAATATGTGACTGGAATCGGCAAAACAGATGATTTATTATTGAGTAAGTATAAATTCTTAAAGAGTTTTCAATTATGACGAATTCGCCATACGCACACATCCACGCGCAAACTCACAAGTACACACAAGCAAGAAAAGTATATATTTCCGCAGTCATACTTAATATTTACAAGAAGAAGGTTACTAAGTACGTAAATATTTAACTTTTGGTTAAATGGCAGTTTCTAGAGTGGTTTAGTTAATATTATAATGCTTATAGTTATCATCCTCCAGACTCGAAAAATGGGAAAACATGCTTGTATCAGAAATGATCCAAAATGGACGATGAATTAAGGTTTTATGAAATAATTATTTATTGTTAAAAAACAAATCAAATATCAACAGTAAAGTATATATTTCCGCAGTCATACTTAATATTTACAAGAAGAAGGTTACTAAGTACGTAAATATTTAACTTTTGGTTAAATGGCAGTTTCTAGAGTGGTTTAGTTAATACATGCTTGTATCAGAAATGATCCAAAATGGACGATGAATTAAGGTTTTATGAAATAATTATTTATTGTTAAAAAACAAATCAAATATCAACAGTAATAAAATTTTTAAGAAAAAAAAAACTATATTCTCCAATTAAATTACATTTTTTATCATTCTAATTTTTTTCTTTCTTTGGAAAACAAGAAAAAAATCAACTTTTCCCGGTGTTCCATTTTCTGTTTATTGCCGCCGCTCGGTTCTCATGATGCTGATTTTAATTTTTTAAACGCCATACCTTTTCAGGATGTTGAAGATTGCATCTTTTTGTAGATTCCTCTTTGTTTTGCATGATGTCTTAGGAGAGATGGCTTCTGGCCATTTGACTTTCATACGCCGGTTTTCGTACAATCACTGATGTTATGCAACCTCAAGCCTGGTCCGTACCCAGATAGATGACAGTTTGGAAATGCCAGGTGCTGTAAGCTTGGATGTGTGGTGGTATAATGGGTAAAATCTCGAAATTGGAAATCTGACAACCGAGTCCCATTCCTGTCGGTTTCGTTACTTTCGTCTTCACGCAAATGCCAGTAGTGAAACTCATGAATCCACAATGTCTCCCAACATCTATGGATTAATTAGTCAAATCCCTTCCCTTCCTATCCATATAAACTAAAACTTACCTTAAAAAATCATTATGTCCAAAACATCTTAAAATCGGAAAATATTTAAATAACCAGCAAATTGTTAATAAACCTTATAAAGCAATCCCCCCTCAAAAAAGAAAAACGTGCAAACAAATCAATCAGTCAACCTTGCGAGGGATAGGGTAGTAATATACAACATGTAAACGTAATAGTTTTTCTAATGAAAATGGATTAATAACGTGATAATGTTAATTTCATTAGCTTTTCAGCAGAAATTTACCTCAATTATGATCTCAATAAATAATTAGGATAACAGTTTGTTTTTATATTAATTATCATTTAGTTGTAAGAAATTAATCCAACAGCTGTCATAATTTCTGTTTGAAACAACCATGCAATCACACATGCACAAATCACAAAGGCACATGTATATTTACATAGTCAATGAGACAAATACGACAATGCTAACATAGATAGCTTGATGAATTGTGAAGAAAATCGATACGAATTTTCAAATATCTATCTATCTATCTATCTATCTATCTATCTATCTATCTATCTATCTATCCGAGTCTTTTCATTATCTATCTATCTATCTATCTATCTATCTATCTATCTATCTATCTATCTATCTATGCGCCGAAGCGCAGAAAGATAATATATATATAAAGAAAAACTCAACACGTCATTTCAATTGGTTATAAATTATAATTCATTTCTTTGAGCTTAATTAGCTCATTTCATCAGACCTTACAATATTCCTTCCGTTTGGTACAAAAGATTTTGCCGGAATAAGCATTTTCTTTAACTGAAGAGAAGGAGAGAAATAGAAGGATAAAAATAAAAATAAGAAGAAGGAAAAGAGAAAGAGGAAAAGAGAGTCAGGATTTAGGCATTGGCGTCAGATCTGTCTGGGATTGACCAGGCCGTCGTGAGGATAAAGACCTACCATGCAATCAATTAACACGCCCATCTAAGTACACAATAACTTTATACCATTGGTGCACGTAGTTTTAAAAGAAATACCTTATCATGAATTATGTAAAAGAAAAAAGTTCACTATAATTACTTCGACATAAATATTTCACGTGTAGAATGGGGCACCCAAGTGTAAGGTGAGATATGTCTCTTATATATATGGGTGCACCTAATTTTATGCATGATTCTTTAGAATTTTGTACATATTTATATGTATTATTGTATGCATTATTGTGTGTATAAGGAGGAACCTAGGTATAAGTGTATTTTATATATAAGAACGGACCTAATTATGTGTGCTTTTTTATATGTAACTTACGTTTTATATGTAAGTTACGTTAATTTTAGATACAATCAATTATACAGTCCTGAAACTGATTATACCCCAATGTACTGATCATTCTACCCATAAGTGTACAGGATAGCATCAACAATCTGAATGAGGTAGGCCGGTATATATGGATATAGATGAGTAAGGTTTATTAAGACGTACGAAAAGAAAATATACCACCTCATTTGGGAATTAAATTTACACAAACGTACATTGTCTCTGTGCATAGAGATAACAAATTTGCACGTGTACTTATATAATTATAGTTGTGTTTGTAGATACATATGCATATATGTGGATGAGTAGGAATATATGTGTAAATCCACTGGATGTATGGAAGTATGAAAATATTGGCGTAATTTGGGAGTATGTGTGAGAATTAATACCAATTATATGTATGTGTACATATATAACACTAATTATCCCGTCTTATGTGTGAGTACACGAAAGCCAGGATCCGTAATTAGATACGAAAAGGGGTAGGGCGGTAAATATATGTAGGCATGAACAAAGTCACAATTGTAAGTATATGTGGGAATGTACACATATGTATATATGGATATAAGTTAGTATAAATGGATGGGTTGGTTTTATGGTGTCACACAAACACCAGTATCCAAAGAATTAGAAATTCCTTTACCGGTCAAACTCTTCACGACGGCTTGGACAATCCCAGACAGATTTGACGCCAATGACTAAGTCCTGACTCTCTTTTCCTCTTTCTCTTTTCTTCTTCTCCTTTTTATTTTATTTTATTTTTATTTTTATCTTTTTATTTTTATTCTTCTCATCAGTTAAAGAAAATGCTTATTCCGGCAACATTTTTCGTACCAAATGGAAGGAATATTGCAAGGTCTGATGAAATGAGCTCATAGAAATGAATTATAATTTATAACCAATTGAAATGACGTGCTGAGGTTTCCTTTATAAATATCATATTGCTCTGGATAACATCCATTGAGCTCTCTATATAGATATAATACTTAATATTTTATATTAAGGTAATCTTGTTGGATTATCCTCACCGTTTACGGACTGGATATCTATCTATCTATCTATCTATCTATCTATCTATCTATCTATCTATCTATCCAATGAATAAGGAACGAAGGAAAAAGGAATGAATAAGGAATTGCAATGTTCAAAACATTCATTTAAAACAGTGCTCAATATAACAATACAGTAATGAAGATTTATTATTAATTATTACTTCAGAACATGTACAAACTTAAAACTACTAGAAACTGTACATTTTGCTTCGACATTGACAGAAAATGTCTCATCAGGTAGTTAATAACGATGGTAATAAACGTTTATTACCATCATTATTAACTACTTGATGAGACATTGTTTTTTCAATGTCAAAACAAAATGTACAATTTTGTAGTAGTTTGTAGTTTTTAAATGTTCTAAAGTAATAATTAATGATATATATACGTGTGTGTGTGTGTGTGTGTATGTGCGTGTGTGTCTACTGTATTTTTACTAGCAACTTTGTGACAAGACCGAAGGGAAGTGGAATGAGGCTGGTCGTCATTTACTATACTAAACGTAGTTAATCTGATTCACGTCCCATTTATTCGCTACAATTAACACTTTCACCACGAGAAAACAACCCTCTTCACCCAAACTCTACATTTACCAAAATACCATATATTTACCAAAATACCACATACTCAAAACCTATTAAACGCCATGATATAAAATTTCATGAACATTTAAAATTCTTCTTTTTCTTTTAATAGTTTTCTCATTTTTATAAAATAGTTATCATAAAATGTGTCTGTAGAGACAGATAACTAGAAACGTATATACATAGATATGATTTACGGTGGTAGATAGAATCTTATATATGTAGACAGGATTTACAGTGATAGATGTATATGTAAATGGATGTGTATAGATGAATAAATAGTGTTTATATTCAAGGAACGGTGATGGATAGAGATAGAGATAGGGGAGTGAGTGAGTGAGTGAGTGAGTGAGTGGAGAGAAAAAGAAAGACGAGGTCATTAGTTTCAATAATAATGTAGTCAGATGGAAGCTTGAGTTTCGTAATGACAGTGCAGGTAAAATGAAAGAACTAGAACTAAACAAACAAGCAAACATTTCCTCTGCTTATTTTGCTGAAGATCAATGATGACGTAACCTGCAGGCAGCGACTCAGAAGCCTGTGCTTCTCTCTATCAAAGAAAGATTTCAACTGGTTGCAGAAATCAATATACAGGACATTTTTCAGAACGCAGAATGTCTCATCAGTTCTGGGTTGAGAAAGTACAATAGATGCAGTTGAATTGTTTCATGTGATATCAGTATTGTTGTTTGTTGTTGATTTCTTTTCTTTATTCTTTTAATATTTCAATTCCTTTTCTTTTATATATAAATATTTTTTGTTCCGATGCAATTCTACGGTTTCTTCTTTCGTGTTTTCGGTTTGGCTTGCTTGCTTGCTTTATGCTTTTCAAGCGAATCTTTAGCAAGAAGAACACTACCAAGCAAAAGACATTTGATTGGTGAACTGGATCAGCAAAATATGATAAAAGGTTATCAATGACATAAATCATCTTTAAAGTGATTCCTATCAGAATTATCAGATGCCTCACTGATGAGAAGAGTATATAGTGGCTATAGAAGGCTGACAAGAAGGATTAATGCTAAAAGTAGTGTGGAGGCGTCTTGTATGTAAGGAATGTCTTTGATGTATTCGCTCCTTAGGTCAGTTAGTAGTTTTTGAGGCAGGGAAGAAGGAAAGAGGTAAGGGAGGCGAGCGTAGTAAGCCGTTTGACTTTGGTCAAGGGAGATACTAATTACTCCCTTCTCCTCGAGTCGGTCTGCTTGGTGATGCTTTCTGTATCCGCTTTTTATATCTTCTTTTTGGATCGCAGCAGCTCATTTGGGATTTCACACTTGTATTTGGTTCTGGGCTTCCCATTGGCTGATAAATAAAATTCGTGTAGGCTCGCGAACTGGAAATTTAATATTTAATTAATTTTTAGTTTTCAACCGGAACATCTGCGTGGAGCTGGCGGCCCAGCGACGACTTTTGGTCATTTGCTTTTTGGTTGTGAAAGCGCAAACATCCGGTCCATCGCTTTTGCTCGGTATCACCACAAGTAAACGATCGAAGTTTAAAGACCAACATAAATAAAACAAAAGTGTTGGAGGTGTTTTAAGAGACAGCAGAAAATCTGACACCGAAATCGGAAGGAACAGAGAAAGATGTCTTCCAAAACTCAAACGAGGTATTAAGAAAATGTTAAAAACAAAGATTTGAATTGCTATCATATATCAGACATCCTATACGACAGTGAATTTCCTCACTGATTAAGATCGAGTGGGAGTGACAGTAAAGAGACACATATTTGAGCTATAAAAGCACAGGAAGTTGCAGGAAGAACACAGCACAGAAAAGTGGCAGTGGCCGGTCATAAGAATAGTGGATAGGTTACTGGTAAAAGTGCCTAGGACAGATCAGGTCACCACAGAAAACCAGAGACATGACATAAACATAAAGAGAGTAACAGATGCGTGACAAGAATGAGTTACAAGAAACACAAAAGAATGTAAAGAGTAAAAACTCAAATTTAAAGATCAACAAAAGTAGAACTAAGTCTGAGAAGTGTTTTAAGAGACGAAAGATTATTTGACACCGAAATCTGAAGGAGCATTGAAATATATATATATATATATATATATATATATATATATATATTGTGTGTATTTTGGCAGCATTTTTTCATTAATACAGGTTTCATTGAATAATATAGACAAGTTCTGTCTATTGATTTTGTGTAAGATCCGTTCGTATGATCTGATTAGCTTGATAGTGTTGTCATGGAAAGACGACAAGAAATCGCAATAATTGTTGATTTTTTTATCAGGTCTGAGTTTTCGGGTTACATAAGCCATTATCAAAGGATGAACATTTAATGTTCAGTGAACGTAGAACATTTAAATTATTATTAACAGAGTGGAGTTATACAGGAAAAATTAGGCAGGTCCATTTTTTGTGTCGCACATGGCTGTAGGCCGAGAAGGAATGGTGGTAGTGGGTTTTTGGTCAATTGAGTGTATAGTGGCATGAGGGATTGGTCTGGGAACTGCTGCTACTATGGTGTAGGAGGTAAGTATAATAACTATGACCTCTCCCGTCGATTATAAGCATTGATGTATGTTAGAAGAAGTGTCGAAATTTATTTTATTTAGGCTAGATTTAAACTGTTTGATGTAGATAGCTTCTAGAATTTTAAGTTTTTGTTTATTATTTTCTTGTCTAAGTGCATGCGTATTTTCAACAAGTGTTTTCCTAAGAAGTGTGTGTTGATAGCCTGGTGCTTTAATTGTCGGAATATGTTAGAATTTTTATTTAAGTGCAATGTAAGTCTCCGCGAAAGCGAGTTGGTAGTATGTCCAATGTAGGTATTATTTAATTTGTTTGAGATACATTCTCGAAAGGGGCATTAAAATTTATGCACTACATTTTTTACATGTTTTTTTGCAAATCGCTAACGGTGGGGGAGGAGTCGTTGCGGACGATTGAGTTGGATGTTGTGGATTTAGCGTAATATATGAGCCTACAGCCATATATTACGCTATCAGGCTATCAACCTATCAAGCTAATCAGATCATACGAACGGATCTTACACAAAAGAAATAGACAGAACTTGTCTATATTATTCAATGAAACCTGTATATATATATATATATATATATTAATGATCATATCGGCCCAAACAAGGTAGTCTACTGTCACTGGTGCGCAGGAGGTTACATAAGAGGAAAGTTATGAGAAAAAGTGACAGGTTATAGAGGGTGTCGGGAAGTGGGTAAGAGATGAGAATACTGAGAGTGGAGTGAACGGAGAAAGGAGCATGAAAGAGAAATAGAGAGAAAGAGAGAAAGAGAGAGAGAGGATGCAAGTCAGCAAGATAGGAGATGACTATTGACTTTACAAGCAAGTAAACGGAAGGGAATTCCACCCGTGGAAAGTGCGAGAAAAGAAGCTGACAGAGTAGAATTTGCGTTTACATTTTATTAGTTTCACAGTAAACGATTGGGACCTAGTTGCTAATCTTGTGGCTCGAGTAAGTACATACATAGGGTACACCAGAGAGGTAAGTTTAGAAGCCGTGAAAGTATTTTTAGAAGAGACACAGGGAAGCCACATTGCGCCGGTGAGAAGGTGACTGTATCTGAGCTGCCAAGTCGGGATCGATCACATTACAGATTCTTCGTTGGATTTTGTCAAGAACCCCTAGGTGGATAGCAGGGGCACCCGACCAGATATGGCAGCAATATTCAATGCACGGGCGGATGGTAGATTTATATATGTCCAAGATGGTTTCAGACGGGAAAAACGTCCTAGCCTTACACAGAGAACTAACCTTCTTAGCATCGGATTTAGATATGTATATGCGTAGTTTTATTTTCTGATGCATTTCTTTAGTTTGTTCTTTCGTCTATTCAGTTTGGCATGCCTGTATTATTGATTTTAATCTTTTGTATAGGAGTAGAGGTTTGTGCCTTATTTCCTGATTGGGTTTTCGTTTCTTCTAAAATCTTATCATTTTCTTTCACCCACAGTAGCTCCTTGCCGCTTAGTGGTATTATCGCCTTGATTATGGTGAATGTTTTTTTTAAAAAAACGAAGTTTTATTAAAAACTATTCAACGAGGAACAAATCTATTTGACCGGTCAGGGGTCAACAAAATATAAGAAAAGACTGCAAAACATGAACGTATTCTTTCATGGGATTCTCATTAGATTTATTGCATCAGTTACAAGCAACACCGAATGAAAAGAATGACAAATCTGGGAACTTTAAATGTCAATCGCTATCTACTATCCTCCTAATTAAACATTATTATTAATCTTTGAGCTCATTATTATTAATTATTCCTCACCAAGTAAACCCCCGTATCTTAGTGGCTTTATTGCCTTGCATGGGGTGAAAAGAAAAAAAAGGAAAGGCGTTATAACAGATGGCGTGAACCGCGTTGATAGCAGACACGAAAAGAAAATGGCAGGAAATGTTAGACAATGTAGTAAACGAAAGTGAAAAGAAATGACTAATCTTCAGCTGGAAAAAGACAAAACGCGTATAGTCGTTACGAAGACGGAAAGTCGAAGCTTCCAGCTACGCAATGGGAATGCGAAAATCAAGCAAGAACAAAAGTTTAAATATCTAAAGAAATGTTTTAACAGATTATGTAAATGTGAGACTGAAATCTGAAAGAGCATTGGACGTATGCCTTCCAAAATGTTAAACAAAGTATTAAGTTTTAGGAGTACTTATAATAATTTACAGTATTTACAAGTTAGGTCTAAGGCTCTACGTTATCCGCGTGCAATAGTCTAATAGGTAAAGGCGTTCATTTGTGAAATGACAATCGTCATTTTAATCACTTTACAGGGTAGAATGTACCTGGACTCAGTGTAAACATGTGCTATAATAATAATAATAATAATAAACTCGAAGAGATATCGAGAATAGTCTGCCCCCGTAGAGTAAATTTTGAATACCTGTATGTTACTCGGATTGAAAAACACTTGATGAACAGAAAAGCTGAAACGTTTTAATAACAAAAACAAAGACAACGACAAATATCCGTAAGTATATAGAGTAATTAAAGTATTAAGATTTGTGGGTCCCTGATGGTAGTTATTAACGGCCACTCCTCCTGGTTACTAGCGATCCAGGCATCTCTACTCGTATCAACTCTCTTTTTACTTTACATAAATTATCTGCTTAAGACTATATTCCGATCATTTGTGAATATCTATTCTAATGACACAACAGTATATGACTGCACTTCCCAACCTCTTGATGGCCGGGGATTGGTAGTTCATCTTTCCTCCAATCGAGCTCTGGCATCTCAGTGGGGGGGGGATAACTGGCTGCTTACATGAGTTGCCTCGAAAATCAACCTCGTTATATTCCATCAAAGTCAATCGAACCTTGAACTACCACCAGTCACGATGAATGGATGTTTTCTCAGAGAGGCCCCAAACTTTGAGCGAATATTCAAACCAAAACTCAAGTGGAGAGTCGTGCATACGATCCATCGCTAAAGACGCAAATAAAATGGTCGGTTCCTTGTACCGCCCCACCCCCGTTTCATGATTAACCTTTACAAGAGCCAGATTAGACAAAAAATAAAATACTACTGTCATATTTGTCAGGATCTTTTAAGTCCTCACTTCCAGTTAAGAAGAATCTTTGCGTTTTGTGGATGACAATTTATTATTCACCCGGCAACCTCTCTCTTACTAACGAGATATTGCAATCTTACTACTCTATCACTACTTTGGTAGAAGATGCTCAGACGACCCGACATGTTATGCCCATTGTAGTGAACACGTTTCATTCCTTCCATATTCATTACTGGCAATAAAGTAGATTCATTCAACGGAACATTGAACAGTGGAACCGACTCCCAAGAGAATATTTTCCGATTATTACACTCTTAACCTGTTCAACTCTAGGGTTAACCGTTATCTTATCCATCTACCCGCGTAAACTGTGCCTCTTACTGTGCAACCCTATAGCTCAAGTGAATCTCGTACCTTGTACAAGGTGAAACTCACTAAAATAGTGATGTGTTTCAACATAACGGTTCTAAGAATACTTATCCGTATGTATTGGTCTGCAAAGTCTACACTCTTAAAATATTCAGTGACTAAAAAACTTCTCACCAGATTTTGTTTTGAACTTCAGAAATCGATATGGGCTATCAATAGTACGTTCATGAGAAAATATTCAGTATGGGTTGTGGTTTCAGGCTTGTACAATAGGGAAGAGATGATGGTTACTAAAGGTCAAAAAGGCCATAGTTTGCCACGAATCAAAACAAGCCACCCAGAAGGCAATAATTTGTTGAAGGTCATAATACGTTTATATATATATCTATATATATATATGTGTGTGTGTGTGTGTGTGTGTGTGTAGGGTGTGTGTGTAAGGGCTGTCTGCGTGTGTATGTGCGTGTGTGTAGGGGGCTGTTTGTGTTTGTGTGAGAGTAGTCGAATGTTATAGGGAAAAATTCTATAGGGAAGTATTCTTCATATTAATAATGGGTTTATCGATTTTCTATCACTGACCCTGTTTTTTATCTCTCTCTTCCTCACATGTACACTCATCCCCCCTCCATGTATTTATGCCTGTAGGAGTGTGGGAACAAAACCATTATTGGTTACAATTTTACATCGACAAAACTACAAAAAACTCGGCTTTAACTTTTGACATCCTTTCGAGTTTTTTTTCTGTTCACCTTGGCATATTAGAATAATTTTATTGCTATAAGCATTATTAGTCTGAAGAAGTTCTTTCTTGGAACAAAACGCGTCGCTTTACCTAGCTTTAGTGTTCTATTTATCATTTGATTACACACTATTAGCCTGATTTATTAGTTTGCATATCATATCTGTACACACCCACACACACACACATACACATACGCACATACATATAACCACCCTCCTACACACACACACACACACACACACACACACATATATATATATATATATATATATATATATATATATATATATATATATATATATGTACAGGGTACGATGGGTACATTATCACCGCTTTATATTTGAATATCGTGAATGCACGCTGTTTGTTTTTTATTTTGTTGGCTGCACAATATAGTAAGGGAGATTTGAAAACTGCCTGTGATAAGAGAACACTGACGCAATTCACACCGTCAGAAATTTGGAAACGGCATGATATACTACTTGGCACTCGCAACGGAAGCTCCAAAACGAACATTTCAGAGTGTTTGGGTGTCAGTGTAAGGACAGTGCACAGAATTCGGAAAGAGTTGAATAATAACATCATCGTGTTTGGAGTGATCAATAGTGATGGGAATGTTAGGTTTCTATTCATCTTTACACAGGGCCTCATTATATATATATATATTTTTCTAAACATCTACTGTTAAATATATGAGACAGTGAATGTCTATTATGTTTAATCACGAGCCGTTCTAAATATCGTATTTTGCCTTTAATTTTAGGTGAAAATAAAGACAAAAATTCTACAACATCTGGATAATTTTTTATTAAGTTGGTTCTAAGCTTTCGGCAAACATGAGCACACTTCAGCCATCTATTTGCTATTTTTTGTAACAGTTGCCGTCGCTTACGGAGTTTTATGTCAACACAAGATAAAATCGTCGCTGATGGTGGATGTTTTTGTGTTAACGTCCTTGTAACCTCTCTGAAGATGGCTCATGCGAGCCGAATGCTTAGAACCAACTTAATAAAAAAGTATCCAAATGTTGGAGAATTTTTGTCCATATTTTCAACTGAAATTAAAGCCAAAGTACGATGTTTAGAACGGCTCATGATTAAACATAATAGACATTCATTTTCTCTTATATTTAACAGTATATGTTTAGAAAATTATCTGCTGCCTCGATACACTATATATATATATATCTATATCTATATATCTATCTATATATATATATATATATATATATATATTAGAGTTTAGAACATGTACAAATTATCATCTACTTCAAAGTGTACATTTTGTATTGACATTGAAAGGACAATGTCTCATCAGGTAGTGTGAAGGGAGATGGAAATATATTTTTCATTATATTGGTAAATTTTGTGTGAGATGTAAGTGTACATGTTCTAAACAATAATTCATTATAATAATTCATGGCTCTATTATTATATTGACCACTGTTTTAATGAATATTGTTAATATTTTCTTCGTTCCTATTTCATTTGTATATATATATATATATATATATATATATATATATATATATAATACTGTGCAAAAGTATTAGCACAAGAACTATTTTATCTTTTATGAGGCATATTGACAGAAAATAAACAATCTAATTAAAGTACTTAAATATTTAGTATAATAGCCTTTTGCTTTGATCATAGCCTTCATCCCGTCAGGCATGGACATCACAAGTTTCTTCAATGTATCTAAAGGTATCTCCTGCCAAGGTGTGTCGTGCGAAGTAACCTTAGATTCATCAATTCGAGAGAAAAAAGTCAGTCATATCCAATGATACTTCAATAATGAGTAGTTTTAAAATAACTTAATAGAAAATAGGAAAAATTACATACAATTTATTTTCAATATATATCTTTTCCACCTAGTTTTAAATAAACAATATTTATTAGCAATTTACTTGGCTTTTCATCCTTCATTTGAATTTCAGTGAGGTTTTTAGGAAAATCACCCCTGTCCTAATACTTTTGAACATTGCCGGTAGAATGCAAAAGTGTTAGGACAGGGGTGATTTTAAACTTTATTTTGATGCCTCATAAAACATAAAATAGTTCTTTTAGAATATCTTTCTCTGATACTTTTGTACTGTACTGAACACACACACACACACACACACACATATATATAAGTGAACACTGATGTCAAAACAGAGCGGCGACAATCTATTTCATGTTTGAACAAAATCCTCAGGCCCCCAACCATAAATAAGACATTCGCCACTCAGTATGAACCTCAATGTCTACTTTATATTTACATACACTCTATCCCTGACATTAGGCATTTTTTATCTACAGTTATATCATATATATATATATATATATATATATATATATATATATATATATATACACATGTGTGTGTGTATATGTGTGCGTGTATGTACTTGTATTAATAGAAATCGATTCTTTTTAGATCTACCTTTAATATTTTAAATTTTAAATTTTAAATTTAAGATTTATTTTTAAATTTGTATGTCCAAATGTTTCTATAACATTTGTCCCAGTCATTATTTATTTAAATTAAAATCTCTTTGGCAAATTTTTCAATGCTTTTTTAACATTGATGTCAACAGTTTTCTTTTGTTTCTTTGCGAAAAAAATCTTTTCATAGCTTACTTCCCAGTCAACCACCCCTTCCCCCTTTTTCCTTTTTTCTTTTTTTCCTTTTGTTTCCATTACCACTTCTTTCCCTCTGACATGGCTAAATTTTAACTTTTAAACTCTTGACTATTGTATGGGAGAGGGGTATGTCTGCTAATCTGAGACAAAAGTATCTGTCTGCTTTTCCCTTTTTACTTCCTTAAATTCAAAAATTGTTTAATCCCACTCCATTTTATTTTCTTGTGTATGGATGATTGTTTTGGACTTCTACTGGTATAAAATCTTTTAACATATTTGAATTTTAGTAAATAAAATTTTGTTTTCGCCTTTGCTGAAAAGCAAAGATTTCAAAGTAGAAATAACTATCCAACGGATTTAAATATCGAAATTTCTGTTTTATGCGCATATATATATATATATATATATATATATATATATATATATATATATATATATATATAATCTTAAAAATATGAAAGACAGAAATTAATTACTGAACCCTCTTGAGGAGCAAATTGAACAATTACCAAAAAGTTAATCTACATAACTCTAGAGCCGTGGTACAGATGAAATAAATTAATATAATTTTAATCAGCTAATCGACAACTCATATTATTTTTATGTATCATTAATACATATATATTTTAAAAAATTATTTGTTCTAACGTTATTTTTCATGAATTATCGTATTTGAGTGAATAGTCTGTATTTTTTTTTCAATAATTAAACAGTACATTTTAATTATCCTCTGGCCTAATTGTTCACAAAATCTTGTTTAGAAAATATTTGTCTTCCGGCAGGATTCGAACCTGCATACTACTGTATACTGGTGAGCTGCTACAATTAGATCTGTTGTGTTTTACCACTAAAACCAATTTCGTAAATTTCAGTATAATTTCATAATATTGTCTTCGTTGTTTACATTAGGATACGATCCCGAGCAGAGAAAGATGTTCTAATAGAAATCTGGAAACTATATAACTACATAGCCTAAATCGGTCTTTAGTTGCTTGAATGTCTTCTGTGGTTGAGTGGTAAAACACACGAGATCTAATAGTGGCATCTCTCTGGTTATATGGTGGTTTGTACGGTTGAATCCTATCAGAAAATAGGTATTTTCCAAACTTTTCTCGAACATCTAGGCCGGTGAATAATTAAAATGTATTTTTTAATTATAGAAAAAAGAAAGACTATCCACTTAAATACGAGTATCCTTTAGAATTAATGTTAAAGCAAATAAATTATTAATAAATATGTCGGTTGATATCAATTCTGTAATTTTCCGTATGATTTCGTTATATATATAGACACTAAAGACAAAAGGCAAAGACTTTAATGATGATTGACCTTTTAATCTTGTTCGCGTGTGCTTGTGTCAAGTGTAGGGTGCAGAAGCCTTCTACTCAAATGCTCTCATAAATGTTTTTGCCTAAGGCGAAATTATAGCTGGAAAAGTTTGGTTTTAATCATATTTATTTCCGCGGAAATATATTTTTATAGCACTTCTTAAGCTCCAACCTCTGCCTGTGTATCGATTTTATAGATGCTGATTTATCTTTATTCTCTTAATCAATAATAACGGGTGGATGTGTCAGGCCATTGTTATTCCACTCTAGGTAATTTGTTGTCAAACACGAATATATACGAAATTCTTGAAAGAATAAAATCTCCGGAATAACTCTGGTGATCGATCCGATCAAAGAGGTGCCAAACATATTTATCATTACGACAAGTAAATGATAAATAGATTAATGGAAAACAACATCCACTGAAGTTAAGCAACTCAGATCCTGGTCAGTACCTTGATGGTTAACAGCTTGAGAATATCAGGTGCTATAAACTTGAATGTTCAGCTGGTGTAATATATAATGAACTCCCTCCCTTATACTTGCTTTCCTGACGGCTGCAGCCTCCAGGAATTTAAATGCAATGTCAATTCCCATCTCTTAACTACAACTCTAGTCCTTTCTACATCACCTCGTGTATCTTGTTCTTTTAATTTCTCTCTACCTTCGCAACTGTCTTCACTCTTATGTTCACCTCCCTCTCTTGCCCTTTCTCTGACACCTCTGTAACTGGTTCGTCTTTCTCTTCAGTCTCATCCTGCTTAATACTTTAAACTCTCTTATGTAGCCCCCTGCACGTCAGTGGTGGTACCGCCTTGCTTGGGGTGAAATGATTAAAAAATAATGTAGAAAACGAATCAATCAACAAATCAATTAATCAATCATAAAAGGTGTACTTTAAAGATAATAGCAGCAAACAATTTTATTTTACATGGATACGCTGAGAGTTAAATTATCACACAAGTACTACACCAGAAACCACAAAGCTCTGTACTAATAAAATAAACCTTCAGATATATTCAGTATTTATAGTTGGGTAATAACGCTGATCCCCTGGGAAATTTGAACAGAACTGATATTTCGCCAAGCAGTAAAATAGAAAGTTTTTTTTCCGAGATAATAAAAACGTTTTCCGAGACAATAAACCTCGAATTAACATGAGATTTTAACGTCTTTTCTTTCGAAAATTGCTCATCCTGCTAAAAAAAAAAAAAGAAAAAAAAAGGAATTAGAATTTTAGCCGACAAGAAAAAGAAAAAGTAAGAAAGATATTTTATTCCGGCATTCAGTTGTTGGTATCGAAAAGTACCGTTTTTAGTTGTATTCGATAGTATCAACATCTTTTAAATACTAAAGAAGACTGGACAGTAAATCAAATTAGTGGATAATATTTTAAAATTACAGCTACAGATGCTAATTCCTGTTGTAAAAATACGGATGCAGTCTGCCATAAAGCTTATTTGGAGCAACAATACAAACACTGTGTATATTAAAATATCGGCTAGACACTTTGACGTGGCGTAATGGTCACGAAGCTGGTCTCGCTATATCAATTATTACTGAATAGTGAGATCTATCCTCAATGGGGGATCTGTACTTATGCTTTCGATTTCATGCCACAACTAAGTTACTATTAGAAAATCCGTATATTAAAATACCTGTCGTTGTTTCTGTGTATATAGACAGAAAGAGATTACTTACATGAACATCACGAAATGCCGTTGGACTGAAACGAAAATGCGTGGGGCACATTTATCTTCGTCTTTCGAAAACATACAAACGAACGCAACTGTTGAAGGAAGAAGAAAATAAATTGAAATCCATTGCTGCAAATTGATTCACCACTAAAATCAATCAGATGAGGTTAGTGTAAAGCATCTATCTATCTATCTATCTATCTATCTATCTATCTATCTATCTATCTATCTATCTATCTATACCGTTCGGGCTGTTGTCCAAATCTTTATTGTCATATTCAAAATGTTTTGACTGTTGTACGCTCCAGGTTTCTTCAGGTGACATATGACGGAATTTCGAATTGAACCCTTTATTTCGGGCCAAGTCAGTATTTTGATGGGTGACCGCCTAGGAATACCAGGTGCTGTAATCTTCAGGTTATGTGTGCTACTGATACCACTTAACCTATTACTACCTGCCACAGGTCGGCGCCTGAAAGGGCGCCCTTGCTAGGTGCAAGCTCGGTGCAAGCTTGGTGAGGAGAGTGGTGTAGGCACCCTGCAGGACCAAAATTAATACCTGTCAAAGAGCGAAAGAGCTCCTATGAGCCAACGGCGAACTACACGCGCAACCAGCTATGGTTTAAATAGTCTTCCTTCCGTGCCAAGTGTGGCGAGAACGGGACACCCAGTGAAATGAGATTGAGCAGGCATAATAAAGTAGACATGTATAAGGCAATAAAAGAACTGACAGGACAGAAAACCTGCTCTTCAACAGGATGTATCAAATTTATGGACGGAACAATCATTTTGGAGAAAAAGGGAATACGCCAACGACGAGAAGAATATATAAAAGTTCCTTTCCACGACAAGAGAGAGCAACCAATAACACGCAAAGATGAGGACGGACCGGAAATATTAAACTCTGAAGTGGAATCTGCAGGAGCCAAACCGAATAGAAACAAAGCAGCTACAACAGACGGCATAGTCATAGAGCTGCTGATATTATGGTAGAATTTGGTATAGAGAAAATTACTGCAAAAACAAATGAAATTTATAATAGTGGTATAATACCAGATGATCTCAGCAAGACTATCTTCATAGCACTACCTAAAAAGCCAGGAGCAAACGAGTGTGAACTCCAAAGAACCATCATATAACAAAACTGATCGTCCGAATCCTGATGAATAGAGCGAGAAGCAGAATCAGGTCAGAGATAGGACAAGAACAGTGCAGTTTCGTTAAAGACACAGGAACAAGGAATGCCATATTTATGATTAGGGTACTCTCTAAAAGGACAATACAAATAAAGAAATACTTATACCTGTGCTTTCTTGATGATACGAAGGCGTTTGACAAAATACGCCACAAAGAATTGATGGAGATGCTCGGCAGCCTCGACATATTTGGGAAAGACTTGAGAGTAATCAAGAATCTTTACTGGCAGCAAACCGCTTGCATCCGAACAGGTAAAGAATTGAGTCGATATACAAAGATAGAAAGAGGTAATAAGACAAGTATGTCTTTTCACCGGATCTGTTCATCTTGCACAGCGAGAATATTTTAAGGACCCTAGAAGTTATGAAAGTTGAGCTTTCAAACGAGCACAATAAAAAGGCGCGTATCTTTCCGATGTATTCGTAATTACTAATTTTAACTGAAGAGTGGATGTAGATGATGCAATTTTAATTAACAAAATATCAATTGTCGGTTAATAAATATTTCGCAACATGCCCGTTAAAAAGTCCAACATCTTTTTCTACCGTAATTTAATTTCAAATTATCAGATGGTCCCACCTCCTCCTTAACAGTAGCTATGAATTCACTTCTCTGACCCAGCCTATCTACTTTTTACATGATAGTTAAGTGCCAAACGTGATAAACGCCTTGGGCGATCATGTCTCGGAAGAGACATGACTGACTAGGAAGAAGATTATCTTGCGGTAGGTTGCTATTGTTTTCTGCGGTAGACTGGTTGCCAGACAAGGCTATAAAACCCAATCTGTCCTGTTATTTGATTCATAGCTAGAAGTGGAAGAAATGTATTATAATATTAAGTAGTAATTAGTGGGGGATCAGTTTATTACAATATAAAGCATGTCCCACTTTATGCACACTAGAAGCCCTAATATTGTTTCCAACTATTATATTCAGTTAGTCAGTCAATCAGTCAGTCAATCAGTCAGTCAGTTGTCAAACGTGATTCACGCTTTAGGCGATCATGTCTCGAAAGAGTGAGCAGAAGATTATTTCGTAGTAGGCTGCCATTGCTTTCTGAGGTAGACTGCTTACCAGCCAAGGCTATAGAACCCAATCTGTCCTATTATTTAACCCATAGCTGGAGGGAAGAGGCGGATTAATACCTTTCCCAAAAGTATTTGTGCGTAAGTGAATGCAAGGAATTCAACTGGAATTCGAACGCGGCTCCCCGATTTCTTGTTCCGAGTCGATATCCATTGTACCACAACACACATTCACTTTTTACACGACTCACGTAGAAAAACAAAAAAAATTAATAACTTTGCCAAGTATATAAGTTATAAGGTTTGTAAAAAAATGTTTTCTACGTGAGTAGAAATATAACCGTGGAGAAATAATAACACATAATATTTTAACCTTAAGATAAGTAATGCCAGACGCTAATATTAGAATTGAATTTCTATCTTTAAAATATTTAAAACGAATTTTTCTAATAAAATAATTTTCAGTGAGTTATCTCTAGCAACATTCTTTGCAATGATTTCTAGAACTAATTCAAATGAAATGATTTCCAAAAATTATCTGCGGTAAACTAAACCGAAAGGACTTTTGCAGTGAATTTTTTTGTTTCAGATGAGGTCAAGGTACATTGACTTTTGTTTTATTCGAACTGTTATTCTTATCCCACCATATTGTTCAGCTATTAATTGACGTTCATGAGTCTGCCTTGTCTTACAATAAAGATTCCTCAGTTAGTTACGTTCAGATTTGAACTTAAAAATTTGAACTTAAAAATTTTACACAGATATTGAGTATATTTTAAGACAAAATGGAAAAATTACTTGTGCTGCATTTCATCCATTAGGATTCCATCAGATTGGATTTGTTGATATTGTTTCATATCATCGTGTCGATATTGGAAAAAAATTATTTAATTTATTTTCTATGAAAGTATTGAACCACTAGCCTCTCTCACGCATGCGTATATGTAGCCAAAATATCAAATCTAGTCTGATGAAATTCTAACGGCTGAAACGCGTGGCATGTAAACGTTTTCCATTTTGTTATAAAATATACTAAATACTGTCTCTTAATATATAAAAATGTATGTCATTATTTCTTATCTATCTATCTATCTATCTATCTATCTATCTATCTATCTATCTATCTCATTTTGTTCATATCTATCTATCTATCTATCTATCTATCTATCTATCTATCTATCTATCTCAGTCTGTTCATATCTATCTATCTATCTATCTATCTATCTATCTATCTATCTATCTATCTCAGTCTGTTCATATCTATCTATCTATCTATCTAAAATTTAAGTACAGTATTTACATATATTTTCTAAACATATAGTGTTAAATATAAGAGATAATGAATGTCTATTATGTTTAATCATGAGCCATTCTAAACATCGATTTTGGCTTTAATTTCAAGTGAAAATAAATACAAAAATTCTCCAACATTTGGATAATTTTTTATTATGTTGGTTCTAAGCTTTCAGCCATCTTCAGAGAGGTTACAAGGACGTTAACATAAAAACATTCACCATCAGCGACGATTTTATCTTCTGTTGACATAAAACTTTGCTAAGCAACGATAACAGTTAACAAAAATAGCAAACGCAGCTCGTAAGTTTATATTGCGGTTCTATGACCTCACATGATTAAACATAATAGACATTCATTGTCATATTTAAACAGTACATGCTTAGAAAATTATCGGCTACCTCGATACACTATATATATATATATATATATATATATATATATATATATATATATAGCTTAGGTACAATATTTACATTATTATATATATATTTTTTAATCGTATCACCCCGAGCAAGGCGGTAACGCCATTGATGTGCAGGGGGCTACGTAATAATGAAAATATTGGAAAAGAGAAAGCCGGAAACCACATCCTAAACAGGGAACAAGGGATGAGACTCTTAACCTGTTCAATAGCCGTGGGTGGAGTGTGAACCGGCCGATAGATAGATCTATCTAGTCCAATTGAAAAAAAAAACAAAAACAAAGTGAGAAGATTGGAAAAGAAAAAGCCGGAAACCACTTCCTAAACAGGGAACAAGGGATGAGCCTCTTAACCTGTTCAATAGACGTGGGTGTAGTGTGAACCGGGCGATAGATAGATAGATCTATCTACTCCAATTAAGATAGATCTATCTATTCCAATATATATATATATAAAGTTTAAGTACAGTATTTTCATTCTTCGGACTATTGCCCTAATTTTTATTGCTATTTGTACGACGGTTCGGCCGTTGTACGCTCCGGCCTTCTTCAGGTGCAAGGAATTTCGAACTGAACCCTTTATTACAATCACTGGGGTATATCATTCTCATTCCTTACGGTGTAATGCTCGATTGGAAGTCATGAGTTATCTCCCTCTAAACCTGCAAGTTACTTGTTCACCACTGCTGTAGCCTGGAATTGTACTCATAACTCTTTGGATCAAGTCACAGGAACTAACCAACGTCTACATTGTAACTACAATAAATATAATGTAAATCTTATAAACACTACCTCATCTCAGAAATATAGACAAATACTAAAATTTAAGTAGTGATCCCGCTGTAATCACGATGAAAGACTCTTATGTATGAATGGTTTTTGTCTCTCTTTCTCTCTCTCTCTCTCTCTATATATATATATATATGTATATATGTGTGTGTGTGTGTGTGTGTGTGTGTGTGTTGGCATGTATGGTTGTGATAAAGTGTGTGAATGAAACATGAATAGAGCAGAAAAGCATTTATAAAACCCGAAAAAGGAAATTACTGGAAATTAATTAAAACTCGGATGTGCATTGTGGTACAGTGGATATCGACTCGGAACGAGAAATCGAGTAGCCGAGTTCGAATTCATGTTGAATTCATTGCATTCACTTACGCGCAATTACCCTTTGGAAACGTATTAACCCATCTCTTCCTTCCAGTTATACACAAAATAATAGGACAGAATGGGTTTTATAGCCTTTGCTGGCAACCAGTCTACCGCAGAAAGCAATGGCAACCTACTGCGGGATAATCTTCTGCCCAGTCAGTCTAGACATGATCGCCGAAGCATGTTTCGAGTATATTTAACTGACTGAATTGAAACTCACCTGAAGCGAGCTGAATGTGTAATGCTTCTCATACCAATGACATTTCTACCAAGCTTCTCTACGGTATATGACTTCATTTAATTTCTTTTAATCTGTTCCTCTCGAATTTATATTTAAATTGGGGTCATCAGGAGAGAATGTGCACCGTTTCGGGGCCTTCCTCTCAACGGTTTCACTTGCACACCGGCCCCACTCATTGATGTAAGGCGCCATTATAACGATATACAAGTGTGCTGTAGATATATATGCTGAAATGTCTAACGGCGAAATTGGATTTACGAAAAATTTCGAAAAACGGCAAACCTTTCGTTCTGAGAATACAACGTAAACATCATTTCGAATTCGCAATTAGTTATGATATTTCTTTCTTCCCAGCTCTTTACGTAATGTTTTGCTAATGATGTTGTCTATCCAGCCGGATGCTGGTGGAAATTTGATTTTTGCAAGTTTCGATTGCGTCCCATTCTTTGATTCAACAGTGTGGATATCCGCAGCACTGTGGTATGAATCCTGGCATTGGTTTTCCGACGTCTTATCTGCGTTGACAGTGCGCTGCTCCTGAACCGTTTTCAGAGAATCACAACCCATTTTTGTCAGGTGAATATAAAACCATATATTATTATATTGACAAATAGATAGACGAAAAAGTCTGTGATATAATTTGAACTCATTTGTTCAATTAAGTATTCCGAGCCATTATACTTTACACAAGCTACACATCCACATTTACAAAACCCGTCATTCCTAAGCATACACTCATCTAGGTGTTGACCCGTCTTGACATTGCCTAACTTCAATGATTAGAAGTGTACCGGTGTTTCAACATGATGAGGTCATAAAACTATATTATATATCTCATATAATGTTTGGTTTTATATATAATTATAACTATATATATATACGCAGAGGTAGAATCGCCGACTGACGCCAATTCGGTCGGGTTTCAATCCTGGATTAAAAGCAATGGGAGTCTAACCGTACTGATGAGTTGTGATACAGCGAAACAAATCTCTCTGCGGATGACTATATATATATATATATATATCTGAGTGTATGTGTGTGTTTGTTTCTCTTCATTCTTGCTTTTCGTTTTAGTATAATTGGAAAATATATAAGAAAATATGAGAAAATCAATAAAATGAAAAATTGGCAGCAATATATTGATTTACTGCGTGTCGTAATCAACGACTAAAAATATTGATTGAGAAATATATACTATAATTTATTCAAGCAAATTTCATGAATTTCAATAGTATTCTCTCTTGATTTGTAAATGTTTTAGTTAATTTTATTTCGGGCGTCTATCCTATTTTAAAAATTGTAAGCAACATGTAGCCGACAACAAGGAATAAAAAGTTAAACCAGTTTTTAAATGTGATGAGACATTCTTTACAAGGTTACGAAGAAGTTGTTCACCGCTTGTCGCAATCTTTTAAGCATATCGATCTTTTGCGAAGAGCAGAAATGATACTATAATCGAATTGCAACTATAACAGCTGCCTCAATTTCCATGCACTCAATTCACGTCTACCAATATGATTCCGACTAGAAGCAATCTGTAAACCTCTGGAGGGCAAAAGGTTTAGCTGCAAGGGGTTCGTGGCTCGCACAAGAATAGAGAACGCTATCTATCAGCGTTCCTATTTCCTTTTCCGAAACAATGATTTTCTTTTATTATTCCTTGCTTTCGGATTTGTTTACCTCCCTTCTTTATTTCTTTCTTTCTTTCTTTCTTTTTTTCACCTCAGTCTTTTATGTCTTATAGTTTCTTCCTTTACACAATCATTTTCCCCATAACATCTTCTTTTCATCATTATCTATCTCTAGAACTTTTCTTTCTTTCTTTCTTTCTTTCTTTCTTTCTTTCTTTCTTTCTTTCTTTCTGTTATATATTTTTCTTTCTTCAGCATTTCATTTTACAATCATATCTTCTTTTCCAGAACCTTTCTCTTTCTTTCTTTCTTTCTTTCTTTCTTTCTTTCTTTCTTTCTTTCTTGTCTCTTCTTATCACTCTTTCTTTCTTTCTTTCTTTCTTTCTTTCTTTTATGTCTTATAGTTTCTTCCTTTACACAATCATTTTCCCCATAATATCTTCTTTTCATCTTTATCTATCTCGAGAACCTTTCTTTCTTTCTTTCTTTCTTTCTTTCTTTCTTTCTTTCTTTCTTTCTTTCTTTCTTTCTGTTATATCCTATATTATTCTTCCTTCAATTTTTCCTTTTACCATAATATCTTCTTTTCCATTTTTTATTTTCCAGAACTTTTCTCTTTCTTTCTTTCTTTCTTTCTTTCTTTCTTTCTTTCTTTCTTTCTTTTTGTATTTTTTCTGTTTTTCGCTTATTCACAGTTTCTATTTTACTTCACAATTGCTATCCTTTCCTTCTTTCACTCATTTCACAATTCTTTCTTTCCGTTCTTTCTTTTCCATAATGTTTTTCAATTCATTTCTTTATATCATACGTCTTTTGTTCATTTTTACAATACTTCATTTTTCTTTCTTTCGTTTATTCCGTCTTTCCTTCAATCCTTCTTTCCAATGTTGTCCTTTCTACCTATTTTTCAGTTTTTGCATTTTTTTAAAAATTTACAAAGACACTTTCAATTTTGATTCCTTTTTTTTTTTTGTCTTTCTTGCTAGTTTTCTATCTTTCCCCTTTTTTTCTTCTCTTTTTCAATCTCTTATGTTACGGATTTCCTCCGTCAGACATTTTTTTTATCAAACAAGATTATTCTCTGGTCATCATGTCTTTATCTCATTTTCATGCATTTGTTTGGGTGTTTTTTTTATTTCGCATTTTTTTTCTCTTCTTTCTCCTTCAATTTGTTGCTTTCTTTCTATTTGATTCCCGAGTTTCGGTTGCATTCATAAAATGTAGTTTATATTAATTTTACATTTTCGATTTACCTTTATTATTAGCTGATTTTGTTCTTTTCTTTGTAAAAAAATCTTATCTCTACAAATATGTTTTTTTTTCATATCTTATTTTTATCTTAATTAATAATACTTTGTTGCATTTATTCTTTTTTCTATTTCTTTTTCTTTCTTCTTTCCTTTGTTGTGTCTTTCTTTTGCTTTTTACTTTTCCAAATATTGTATCGTCTTTTATTGATTTCATATCTTTATACATTCTTCCTCTTTGTGACATGAATTTTCTTTCCTTAACTTTCATTCTTCAGTTATTTGTTGCTTTTACATTTCTTCTGTCATTATTTTTCTTTTGTCCTAATGGGGTGTGTGTTATTTATTGGTTCTTTTCCATATTTTCTAATATTTCTGATTTTAATTCTATTTTATATATTCCCTTGCTTTCGTATTTCCTGATTCACATTATTTTATTTATTTTCTTTTGTTATCGATTCCTTTTCATTTTTTAATTCATTTTCCTCTAAGTTTTATTCAAATTATTATTTTTAATAATTCTAATTCTTTTTCATTTTTAATATCTCTCTTAATCGTATTTTCTTCCTTCTCTTGTTTCTTTTCTATTCTTTTTCTCTCATGTCTTTTTACTCCACGCCCATTTCTTTGTTTCCTTATATCTTTGTTTCTTTGTTTGTTTCTTTTTTTCATTAATTCATTTCGTTATGATTTTTATTCTTTATTTTTTTATCTTACATTATTTTCCGATTTTCTTTTTTCTACCTATTCGTTTCTTTGCTCATTTTTCTATCATTTATTCATTTTTTTATTGAATTCTTCTGCCAGTATTTTCTTTTATGTGTTTTACTTTTTTCTTGAAGTTTTTCTTTTTCACTTTTTTTCTTCATAAGTTTCATCTTATTTATTTGCATTCATCTCTATTAAATCTTTTTTTTTTATATAGATCATCATAATACGACTAACATTTATCGACATCTCCTTTGGGCATCACTTTTCGTCTATACGAAAGAAGAGTATCTATTAATTAGTTTCCTCAAGAGATACAAGATCAATATGAACGTTGGTTATTTTGGTGTAAAAAGAAGAAATACAACGAAAATAATCAAATCTGCCTAACCATTTTCAGGCCTCTAAAGTTTTTCTTCCGTTTCATTAAATATTGGAAACACACAAATGCATGTCAGATTTTTATCTAATAGAAAAACATGTAAAAATAATGCTAATACACACACACACACACAAACATATACACACACACAAACGCAATCCCCCTCCACAAACAAACACAATCACACAAACAGACAAACACAATCACACGCACAAACACAATCACACACACACAAACTATAATTTTCAGAAAAAAAAAACGTACAGAATGGTAGGTGCATCAATAATTCCGTACCTAAAGGAAGAAATGTACATTGATTTTTACGTTAATATTTTTGTATAATTTTTAAAAAGCTACAATTTTCTGACTTATTAGCTTGTATAATAAATAACACATTTCTTTTATTTATTTTTTACCCCAAGCAAGACGGTAACACCACTGATGCACAGGGGGCTACATAAGAGTAAAAGATTAGATAGGAGGAGAGTAAAGAGAAAGACAAACCAATTACAGGGGGTGTCAGAGGAAGGAGCAAGAGAAGGTTGAGAATACAGGTGTGATGACAGTTGCAAAGGTAGAGAGAAAAGAAAAGATACACAAGGTGATGTAGAAGGAACTGGAGTCAAGTGGTTAAGAGATGGGTATTGACATTGCATTAAAATTTCTGGAGGTTGTAGCCGTCAGGAAAGCAAGAATATGGAAGAGAGTTCCACGGTCGAGAAATGCGAGAAAAGAAGCTGATGAAGTAGAATTGTCGTCTGCATTTAGTTGATCTAACTGTGAATGTGTGGGACCTGATTGCCAGTCTGGTTGCACAAGTAAACTCATGTGGCAGGGGTACCAGTGACTTAAGTTCGTTGGAGAAGAAGCCATGAAAATATTTACAGAACAGAGGGAAGCCACATCCCGTCGGTGAGAAAGTGGCTGGAGTCAAGCGCCAAGTCATAAGATGGATCGAACATTATACAGGGACAATTTCAGATCAGTATTAATTGTCACCGCCCAACCAGACAACCGCAGAGGGACTAGCAGACAGACAGACAGACAGACAGACAGACAGACAGACAGGCATAAATATAGGGATATGTATCTTGGTAAGGTTAATTCCATAGGGGATCGTAATCCGATAAGAACTCAATGTTAGAAAGACAGTAAAATCTCATTAAAAACAAAGAAAAGAGTCATGGATTGCTATATGATATCTGTCCTTCTGTATGGAACTGAAAGTTGGACGAACTCATGAAGGATAAAGGAGAGGCTTGAGGCAGCAGAAATTTGGTTTTACAGAAGGATACTGAGGATACCATGGACGGAGCCCGTGTGCAACGATGAGGTGTTGGAAAGGATGCAAACGAGAAAAAAGTGATACTAAATATCAGGAAGAGACAAATGAGGTTCCTGGGACACGTAATGAGGAAGAAGGGCCTGGCAAATTTAATACTCATATTTCGGATAAAGAGAAGGAAAGACAGGAGAAAGCATCGCGAGACGGTATTTAGGTCTGAGAAAATGGATGGCGGATTGGGGTTTTGATGAGATACCAAGAGAAAAAATACTGAGAGCGATAAGAGACAGAGCCAAGTGGAAGTCCTTGATCGCCTACATCCTGAGGGTACACCGCACACGAAGAAGAATTATAATGAAATTGTCTCAGTTAAAATACGGCCCCTAAATTTACTGTCCCTTATTTGAGAATGGCCAGCTGAAAGTTCAGTCCAAAGTCATCGTATATCCAGGGATATAAATTCGCCATTCTAGGTGTGACATGCTCGTTTAAAAATTAACATTTTGTATCTAACCCACCTTACCCATCGATAAAATATTTTCATTCTTCCCCTTTCCCCCCCACAGTTTATTTCGTCTCAATAAATCTAACCCATTTATTTTTCTAAAATATAATTTCGGTCTGAGAAGTTGAAAACATTTTAATAAATTATTCACGAAATCAATTATCATCAATAGATTTGTAAATTCGTCCAATTTATTTTCATTATATATATATATATATATATATATATATATATATATATATATACACAGAGATACAATGAAATAGGGAAGTGATAGGTATGGATAGATAGAGAGGATGTTTGAGGGAACGATTTACATAAATAGATAAGGACAAGGAGACACAAATATCGGAATAGGTAGATAGATAGCAAAGAGAAAGAGATATGGTGAAGAGATAAATATATATATATATATATATATATATAGAAAGAGAGAGAGAGAGAGAGAAATTAGGGGTAAGAGATAGATATAGATAGATAATGAGATGAGAAAGAAATAGCGAGAGCGAGGGAGTGAGAGAATGAATTAAATATCTATAGAAAAAGTATTTGTGTGAGCGTGTCTGGAGGAGTATGTGTGTGTATATGAGAGAGAGAGAGAGATAGAGAAAGAGAGAGATTGATATTAACATAAAGGAAAATGAAATGATAATTTATTTTGATAAATAATCGCCATTGGTCATATACTTTGTCATGAACATTCCTTGTCTTCAGTGCTGAAACGGAAAAAAATCACCAGTTAACTTTGTTTCCATCCAAAGTTTGTTCCCACTTAAACTTTCACTCATCGTTCATGCATATCAGTGGATACTATTCTTTCCTCATATAGAAACACGACGTGCGCAGTTTCAGGTCAGACGTCGTTATTGCCCGACCGCTCGTAACTTAACAATAATAATCGAGTCAGTAACTTACAGTGAAATTATCAGGCGGAATTTGATACGACAGAAGAACTAAGCTACATTATAAAAAATGCTACCATAGAAACCTGTGGACAATGTACATGGTAGGTAGTCTGTTGAGGGAAGGAGGGTTACAATATCAATTTTAGTCGATATTCGATTAGCGATAGGAAAATAAGCAATATTGAAACATGAAAAGCAAAAAAACATGTAAGCGAAAAATCTGGTTTAAAAAAAGAATGGCAATCAATAGCAATCGTCAAAAGCAATTTAGGATCCTAGGTCATATAACCTGAAAAACCTACCATTATCTTGACGGGCAAACATCCAAAGATCATATTGGAAATGTAATCTAATAAAAACAAACTGGAGAAATGATATGTCGAAAGTATTGGTTTTGACTCTCAGAGATTTATTAGAAGTAGCGACCAAGAGTCTCTCTTGACTTTGTAACGGTTAAAACAACAGGAAATGTCCCTAATGTTAAGGTACTGTAGCTATATTTTAATATATTTTAAGATTAAATAAGTATCTGACTCCCCCTGCTATACTCTATATTTCCAAGAGCCAGATAATCTCATTGAGATAAAGTGGCTTCCTTTTTTCTTTTCTGCAAATACTTATTTTCATGCCATCTCTTTTGATGACCTTTTTAAAGAAAAAATATTACAACGATGGAAAGAACATATCAGAGAACTCTTCCTCGACGATAGAAAATAACCGGCAAATATCGACGAACTGGATATTTTTTTTTTAATCCTTTCACCCCGAGCAAGGCAGAAACGCCACTGATGTGCAGGAGGTTACATAAATGTAAAAAGATTAATTAGAAAAGAGTGAGGAGTACAAGCTAGTTAGAAAGGAACAATAGAAAGCTGAGAAAGCAGGTGCGATGACAGATACATAGGTGGAGAGAAAGGGAAGGTTATACAGGGGAGGGGAGAGAGCTAGAGGCCAGTGGTTAGTATTAACTTTGCTTTTAAATTTCTGGAGGTTGTAGCCATCAGGAAAGCAAGAATACGGGAGTGAGTTCCACAAAATCTGAACTGGGCAAATGAAAAGCGACAGAATCAATGGAGATAATAGCAGTCTTAGACAATTTCGGCACAGACAATACTAAGGAAATAACAAATGACGTCTACAACAGCGGTGATACACCGGAAGAACTGAATAGGTTTATTTTCATGGCAGGTGTAAACGAATATAGTGATTTTCTAAGCGTAGCTTAGATATGGCACAAGGTCGAAAGTATGGGGTAGCCAGTGAGGATCGAACTGGCTACTCAGTTGTAATAAGTTCTGCCAAGGCAGGCGTGCTAAACATTACACTTCGTCGAGATGCTTAGGTGCAAAGGAATTTCATCGGAAAATCAACTTTATGAGCCACATAAAATTTTCAGCCACAATTTGTTGAATAGAAGAGAAAACGCAGCAGCGTCAGACCAAAAACAGGACAAAATCAGCTCGAGTTTGTCAAAGTCGCTGAAACAAAGGACACCATAATTATACTCAGAATGCTATCAGAAAGAGCTATACTCGTGCATAAGGAGGTGTACTTGTGATACATTGCTCGGCCGGCCGGTTGGTTGGTTCGCTCGCTGGTCCGGAGCATGCTGCGATGATGTCGAAACGGTACCAATTATGTCGACGCTTTCGGGCCACTGATCGTGATGATCTTGTCACAGAAGTTGATCCTGAAGACGTCTATTACAACAACGGACCTACTGCCCACGCTGTGCTTTGATCTCAGAAAGTCACGTTGTGTAAACTCGGTAGCCGTATTTCTACCAGATCCAGACCGGACACTTGTGTACACTTGTGGTTAAAATAAAACAGTTACGGCACCAAAAAAAACAAAAAAAAAACAAAACAAAAAAAGAAAATTAAATAATTGAACAAGTCGAAGACGCCAGGATGAGTTACGGAAGAATGTCTTTATAATAAAAAATCATTACTTACAGGAGCAGATAATAAAATTGTCGGAATGCCAGTTTACAACGGAGAAAGAGAGTTCGTTTTCAAAATATCAGAGCTTTCAATCTTCAAATCAATTCTCCCCGCAACTTTTAAAACAACAAAGTTCTTTCGGGTTCTTATCGGAGCTTAATGGAATTTACCTAATCAGAGGCGGCTAATGACGGTTTGTTTTGCCTTACCTCTCGAAGGTCTGTCTCCGAATCTCTGATTTTTCTCGCTGAGTCTTCATTTTTATGGCCATCCACAATCCTCTTGGGGGATCTAGCCGGCTCAAAGCTTTTGACCAGTGAGATTATTTTCCACCCAGACGATTTGCGAGGAGCTATGTCTCGACGAATGAAATATCAGCATCTCACATGACGTAATGTCTTTTTGTCTTCTTTCTTTTGATTACATCATTTCCGAGGGTTTCGATTTTTAAATCCTTTTTTCCCAGGAATACGTTTGCGGATTTAACCCTACCTGACCTCATCAAGTAAATCCTCACGTTTTGTTATGGCTACTTCCATATTAAAAATCTCCACCTGGCCCAAAACAATTCGTTTCGAACACGAAAAAAGAAGAAAAACTATATTTTTCTCCTTTTTCCCAATTACCAGACAATTTCTCTATTCTCCAGATTTTACAAGTACATGATAGTATTAAATATAGTTTTTTTTTACGTAAGCTCACATCGCGGATTACAATAAAGCACAACTAATAATATCACTAATATTAATTTCTCTTTCTCCGTTGTATTAAACCAAACAAAAAAATCGGCTGGAAATAGTGTTACATACTGATTCTTTATAGGTGACCCAAAGTCATTTGATAAATTATGAGACAATGATTTGTTAGAACTGTTTGCCAATCTTGATATATTCGAAAAGTATATTAAAATAATTACGAAGCTATACTGGCAACACACTTTCTGCATTTAGATAGAAAATAAGCTCAGGAAATATACAAAAGTGTGTAAAACAAGGATGTGTTTTCTGATCGCACATATTCAACCGACACAGCGAGGCGATTCTGAGAGAATTACAAGTTGTACTCGGATTCATTATTAGAGGCCATAATCTTAACATAAGATATGCAGATGACACTATATTTATAGTAGACATAGAAAGAAAACTACAAAAGCTCCTACATAATGTAGGCACGTAAAACGAGAATAAAGGGATAAACATACAATGCAAGAAGAAAAATGCATGGTTCTTAGCAAAATGAGCAGCTCAGAGTGCAAATTTCTTGTCAGAGATTGCAAAATCAAACAACTGCAAAAATTAAAATATCTAGGATATGTCCTAAAATTGAACGGAAAGTGCGACACTGAGATCCGATGACCCAATGGGATAGCGAAAGAAGTATTCGAAAAGCTTAGCGGAGAATCAAGAAAACTTCTTTAGAAACAAAGAAAATCTTACTGAATTGTTACTTGATATCTGTTCTGTTTAATGGCAGTGAATACTGGACAATCTCAAAGATGAAAAAGAGACTTGAATCAACAGAAAGATGCTACTATTGAAAGATGATGAGGATACAATGCACAGAATATCTGCGAAACGATGAATTTTGAGAGAAAATAGAAACAAAATAGAAATTTATAATTTACATCATAAAAAAACAGTTGACATTTCTAGCGTCCATAATGAGGAAAGCAGTACTTGGAAAATATGATACTTACAGGAAATATTGAAGGTCAGAGGAAAAAGAGAAACAACGAATAGCATACTTCGGTAAATAGACAGTAGAACAATGTTTAGGAGAAATAACAAAAAGATGAAATTTATATAGCGTAAAAAAGAACAGGAATATGTAAAAAGACATGATCACCTATTTCTTCAGGGGATTAAAAAAAATAGATTTGGTAAATAGGTTTCACCATTTTACTGTTGGACTAGCTCGATGCAACCGATGGGGTTTTTTTTGTCGTGCTTCTCACCTGTGGAAATCACTTCTGATGTCTTGTTTCACTTATAACTAAAATATTCAAAAATTTAAATGCATGGTCAATCGCAATTTTCTGTCATCTTGAACGATTTTACTTTGTCTTTTTTTCTCTTTTCCTCACTTCCTTCTTCGCCTTTTCATTCCATTCATTTTGATATTTTTCATCATAGTGTCATTATCATTTTGCCTGAGGGAGAAATTATTAAAAAAAGATAAAAATATAGCATTAGTGCCATATATTGAGTAAAACTGCTCAGTCGTCTCTTGCCTCTCGTGATAGAATTCAAGTGTGCCATTGGGGGTGATTAATTTCCAGCCTCCAACCACTTTTCCTCCAGTTGAATTACAATGAGATTCTCGCCGCTCTATCCTTAATCCCATGACATATATTCTGACAAGCTACCACCCACTCTCCTTTACAACAGGGACACGCCATGCCACACACACAAGAGTGATTCATCCGCATTTCCTTCATATTCCTATAGCAATAAGTAAGTCCTATTTGGATATGTTCTTATTAATCCGTATCTGCCCATAAAAGGGCAGATACGGATTAATTATGGGTTAAATAATAAAGCAGACTGGGTTCTATAGCCTCTCTTGAGACATGATCGCCCAAGCGTGTATCACGTATGGCACATAACTGACTGACTGAATATAATAGTTGGAAACATGATTAGAGCTTCTACTGGGTATAAGGTGGGGGATCATTTTTAAATTGTTATAAAGTAACAAACTGACCTCCCACTAATTACTACTTAATAATATAATCTATCTCTTCTGCCTCTAACTATGAGCCAAATAACAAAGCAGTTTATGTTCTATAGCCTTGGTCGGCAACCACTATACCGCAGAAAGTAACCTTCTGCCCAGTCAGTCATGTCTCTTTCGTGACATGATCACCCAAAGCGTCTATCACGTATGGCACTTAACTGACTGACTGATTTCCTAAGAACTGTTGCTTCATGAAAAAACTCTCTCCAGGATGATTTCCTAATTTCCCAACCACGATAATCTTGACATTCAAGTCTTGAGTTAACCGTTATCTTTTCTGCATTGCATCCGCCCGTATTGAATACTGCTGCCATATCTGTTCGGGTGCCCCTGCTATCTACCTAGAGATTCTTGACAGAATCCAACAGTGAATTTGTAATGTGATCGATCCCGACTTGGCAGGTGGGCCGCAGTCGCTCTCTCACCGGCGTGATGTGGCTTCCCTGTGTCTCTTTTACAAATACTTTCACGGCATCTGCTCCGATGAACTTAGCTCTCTAGTCACTCCTATGTATGAATTTACTCTAGCTAATAAACTAGCAACTAGGTCCCACCCTTTTACAGTGAAACCAATAAAATGTAACCGTAAATTCTACTCCAATATCTTTTTTTCTCACACTTTCCGCCTGTGGAATTCCATTCCGTATACTTGCTTCCCCGACAGCTACAATCTCAAAGAATTTAAATGTAAGGTCAATAGTCATCTCTTATCTCACTGGCTCACATCCTTTCTCTCAAGCTCTTTTCTCCATCAACTCTATCTCTATTACACCAGTATTCTCATCCGTCTATTACCCTCCTCCTGACACTTCCTATAACCAACCACTCTTTCTCATACTTTTCTCCCTATGTAACTCCTTGCGGACCAGTGGTAGTAAAACTGCCTTGCTTGGGGTGAAATGATTAAAAAAATAAAGAAGCTCCATACATTTCTTGACTCTTCTATGCCCACACAACACTACACAATAATCATCAATTTTGTGTCTTGTATTAAGTGAACATTAATACAAAAATATAATTAAAAATATTTTTAATACGTTAGAGGATGTAAAGTCGAGCTCTTTTACTTGATCTTCAGCAGTTAAAGTAGAATCGCATATCACGATGTTATATCGTATACTTGGACACAGCATCGTTTTTTTTTATCAGTTTAATCGAAGCAAGATAATACAAACCATTAGGGTGAAAAGAGTTATTTAGAATAAAATAAACAATAAGGTTAATAAAAGAACTTTCCCAAAGCGGCGATGAATATTAACATTCTATTTAAGTTATTGAACAACAAGGAAATATTTATGGTTACAGAAAGAAAGACTAAGAATCAGGAAAAGACAACTGAAATTTCTTGGACTCAATAAGAAAGAAAAAAATTGTAAAACTTAATATTAAAGGGAATACTGAGTGCATCAGAGATGGGAAAAAGCAACGAGCCGCAAATCTGACAGGCTTTTGAGCATGGGTAGCGGAACGACCTAAGGAAAGGGTGAAAGACTCTTAATAGTCATGCAAGATATAAAATTGTGGAGAGCCTTGATCACTCATGTATGAAGTGGGCATGGTATATAATAGAAGAAAATGTTAACAGTGAGCTGGGGCAGTGTTCCACAATTACGGGCGATTAAACTAATAAGTATAGCACCTCCGTTTAAAATCGTAATTTCAGCTGTGAAATCGTAAGACCTATCTGACAATCTAGTACTGCGTTTTAATTTGAGAAATCGAGGTACCAAAAAGAAAAGCTCATCAGAGCAATTGCCATGAACATATTTATAAAAAGAAGGTACAGGGAATCTATGTTACGCGGGTGAGGAAGTGACTGAAACCAAAATGCCAGGTCAAGCCTGATTTCATTGCAGATTTTTCTTTGACTTTTGTCAAGAATCTCTAGATACATAGCAGAAGCACCAGACTAGACGTGGCAGCAATATTTGAAGCATAAACAAATAGATAAATGCTTACGACAAGTTTTGTCGAGAAATATATATAGTAGGACATACGTAACCCATATTCTTAGCAGGAGACCTAGGAGTTGACGTCGAAAAGCATGAGAAGATTACTGACTTCTAAATCACAAACAATTGATCAGGTTTTACTAATCACATAAAATTCTAGTTTCTTATATTTAAGTTAATTTTATCAAGCAATTATTGAAATAGTCAGAAGACTTGTTAGTGTCAAAACAGTTTATGTGATACGCTGACCATTGCAGTATTAAAACTTCAACAGACACAACAAAGAAACTGATACATGACACAAGAAACTCACAATGGCCAATATTCTATCCAATTGGATTAGATGCAGTTAGGAATCTAATTAACTCGATGCCTCGTAACGGTATTGCGGCATGTATAATTACGGTGACAGAGCAGATATTAATGTTTGTTATTTCACTTACTCTTTTTATTGAAGCAAACTTAACTTATTTCAGTGCGTTAGGTTTGGGGAAGCAGAATGCGTGCTTATTAGCAAAAGGCACAGCCCAAGTTCTGGATATGTCAAAATCAAGACGCTACAAAAATTTTCCTGGGTAAGGCAGAACGGAAAATTTAACATAGGAACCCGAAAACGCATAGAAATAGGGAAATACGGATAATAGAATATTCTACGTGTATTTGTGGTGATACCGACCGAGCAAAGTGATGGACCGGATGTTTACACACTCACGACAAAAAAACAAATGACCAAAACTCGACGGTGCGCAGCTGGGTTCGCGCAGATATTCCGGTTGAAAACTAAAAATTAATTAAATATTAAATTTCTAGCTTGCAAGCCTACGCGAATTTTATTTATTGGCCAATGGGAAGCCCAGAATCAGATACAAGTGAGAATTCCCAAATGATCTCCTGCGATCCAAAAAGAAGTTATAAAAAGCCGATACAGAAAACACAGACAGACAGACCCAGACTCGAGAGGGACAAATATAATTACTAGCTCCCTTGACCACAAGTCAAGCGGCTTACTATCCTAGCCTCCCTTCCCTCTCCTCTTATCTTTCGTTGTCTCAAAACTACTTACTGACCTAGGGAGCGAATACATCAAAGACATTCCTTACTCACAACGCCGCTACATTCCAAAGCATTAATTCTCTTTTCAGCATTTTATTGCCATGAATATTTTAATGTCCGTTGGACCTATACTTCAAGTATTACATTAATTGTAAAAACCTTAATTGATATGTGTATATATAAAATGTTATTTTTCAACTCAATTTCTTTTTCTTGATTTATAATCATTTTATGACTTATAGTGGGCTATCTACAACAAGGCCAAATTTCGTCAATCTTCAACACTACAAAACTACCCTTCACTAGGACGAACTCTCCACTATAAACTGGAAAAGAATGGATAACCCGCTATATATTTACCAACAAAATATCTTGAAATACTAAAGAGTAAATGTATTCAATAAAATCACCATTGGGTTCAATCACGGCGTTCAGACGATTTCGGAATCTCCTACTTGACGTTCTCCTTGTTTAAGTGTTGATGAATGCTGCCATAATCCTTGCCTTCAGTTCATCTTTGGTATTTCAAGAATTTTGTTGGAATACACGGTCCTTACGTTTTGACAGGAATGAATTTTAAGGAATAATGAAATGGAATTGTTTATAAGAGAGCCGAGTTCCTGTCGCATTTGGATCGTGATATTCACTTACGAGAAAATAAACTTAGGAAACCATCTCTTCTCTTACAGGTTAATGAGTTAAACTTATACTACTAAAGCATTATTAATTAAAAAATTCTAACAATCAAAAAATATTTTCTGCAAAAGTTTGATAATCCGTAGGAAATGAATCAATGAAGCTCTCATTATATATATATATATATATATATATATATATATATATATATATATATAACAAGACAAGGATGTGTAGAAAATGGAATTCATATATAAATATAAATTTGCATATCGTCATCTCGCAAATCTATATCTTTTCATATTGAAACGCTGCTATCAAATGCGTCCCACTCTCCATGACAGGAATTTAATTTTCGTATATATATATATATATATATATATATATATATATATATATATATATATATAATAAAGCATGTGTAGAAAATGAAAGTTTTTCTCATCACAGAAATATATAAATTTGAATATCCTCATTTCGATAATCAATAAGATTTTTTCCTCTTTGAAATTTATTTTTTGTCTTTCATCCTTCAGAACTCGAATTCGATTTTCACAAAATTATTTTCCTTGTTACTATTGTTTTATTTTTAAATATGAAAATTCTTCTTAAATTTCTAAAATCGATATACTGAATTTTACTTGAGAAATACATGTGAGTATAACATCTTTCACAATGTTTTCTGTTGACTTCTCATTCATGGTCCAAATATCGTCGTAATTAATTTTACGAAATCAATTAAAGTAATAGTGAATCATTTGTTAATATAATTAAATAAACAATTAATATGTAAGAGAGAAAAAACATTCGTTTTTACTTTCTGCATTGACCCAAACTCTTTACCCCCTCATGCAGGTGAGAGAAGTTACAGAGCATTAAGAGTCACACGAAAAAAGAATTGAAGAATTTTTTGTATTTACCATATCAAAATGGCGTGTATAGAGGAGATAACACTGTTTTCTGTTGAATTCCGAATATTATCTCCTCGTGGAAAAGAATTGTTATGATCTATAGGTTTTCTTTATTTGTGAGTAAATTTTATGGGTATGCAAAATTCTATCAATCATGCAAATGTAAATCATGAAGGATAGTCAAGATGACAGCGGCAAGTAATTTGGAAAGACACCCCAAAACTGAGTCATTGATATAAATTAATTACGTTTATTACACAAGTATCAGTAAAATAAATTGGAATCAAATAATAGTGAAAAGATTCTGAAAAGTAGTGAAACGAACCGTTGAGAAATTCGAGGAAAATAATTTAATCATGACGTGACTTTTTATTTGGTACACAAGTGTATCATGAATAAATTGGAATTAAGTAATCAGAACACCATTAAAAATATTCTAAAATTATTATAATACTGCAAATTAAAAAATACCAAGCGTCCCGCAGAAAATATGCACTCTACTGTGGTGAAGAATCTGATTTCCACCGATCATATTTGTTCTAGAAGATTATTATTATTAGAAAAAAAGAAGAAATGAGCACCGCCTCTGAGAGACCGTTGAATAAAATAATTTTATCTTACCGATATTTGTATTTAGTACACAATTTTAAACATATTCTTAACATATTAAAAGTGTCATGAGAAAATTATGAAAGCATTAATTAGTGCGCAATCAGGAAATGATCTTCTGCTATGCATCTAGAAATTCTTGACAAAATTCAAGGAAAAATCTGCAACTTGATCAGCCCTGACCGGGCATTTTAGCTTCAGTCACTTTCCCATTGCCGTAACATAGAATCGAAGTTCGGGATGAATTCAATTTACTGCGACGGATAGTTTGTTTTTTTTATTATTGAAGAATAAGCTTAATGTAAGTCAGTCAGTCAGTTAAGTGCCATGCGCGATACACGCTTTGGGCGATCATGTCTCGAAAGAGACATGACTGACTGGGCAGAAGATTATCCCGCAGTAGGTTGCCATTTGTTTTCTGCAGTAGACTGGTTGCCGACCAAGTCTATAGAACCCAATCTATCCTATTATTTAACCCATAACTGGAGGGAAGAGACGGATTAATACCTTTCCCAAGGGTATTTGCGCGTGAGTGAATGCAAGGAATTCAACTGGAATTCGAACTCGGTTCCCCGATTTCTCGTTCCGAGCCGATATTCACTGCGCCACAACGCACATGCTTAATGTAAGTATATATTGATATATAAAATTCTGAGTTTTCCGTTAGTCTTTCCATCGGTCATATCCTCTAAATTAGTTATAAATTGATCAACTGAATCCAAACATTGGGTTGATCTGCAATGATGTAAGGGGGCACAAAATACAGTGAGCAGCTCAGAAGATACATTTTCATTAATTTTTGTAGAAAAATGATTTTTTCTATTATTTAACATACAAAATACTCACAGTATTTTCCAAACAATGATTAAAATAATAAATCCATATTTAATATAAATGCAAAATCGTTTTGGCATATAGTTCCTATAAGTTTCCATTTTTTCATGCTTTTGCGAGAACTATAATCAAGCCGAGATTTCTACTCTAACAGCTTCTTTTCTCGCACCTCCCGCCTGTGGAATTCCCTTCCACATACTTGCTTCCCCGACAGCTACAATCTCCAGGAATTTAAATTTAAGGTCAATAGACATCTTCTATCTGACTAACTCGCATCTATTCTCTCAAGCTCTTTTTTCATCTACTCCACCTCCATTCTCGGTATTCTCATCCGTCTATTACCTTCCTCCTGACATTTCCCATAACTAACCCCTCTTTCTCATGACTTTCCCCTATGTAACCCCCTGCGCAACAGTGGCAGTAGAATACCTTGCTTAGGGTGAGATGATTAAAAAAACAAAAAAACAAAACAAAAACAAAGCCTAAAGGCTTTAAAAAAAGCCTAAGGCTTAAAAAAGATAGAATATGGCTCCAGAAGGAAACATTTATTCATGGCGAGTTGTATTTTGCATGCAAAAAGAAAACAAAACCTATGAATGTATTTTTCTCTGAAATACATCTTGAAAAATATTGTTTACTATGAAGTCTTGTAAAATTGAATTAAGTTAAAAAAAATGATTCAAACTCAAATTAAGGTTTTTTTTTCAATATATTAAAAAAAATAAGCTCATTTAAATTCCATCGGCTGGTTTGCGAAATTTCATGAAAGGTTTGTAAATCACGACAGAAAAATGTCAACAATATCGTCAAAAATACGAAATATTCTGAGGATTTTATCACGCTTCATCGAGTTGCCAGAAAATATGAGTGAATAAAAAATCATGCCATAAGTAATTTATCTGAAATGTATTATTCGTTCCGTATGAAATCAACATAAGCACATAACTGCTAGAAAACTAAAAGAAAACAATATCTTTTTAGGAACTCATAGTTTTTTTACACAACTGTAACCTCAGTAAAAATGAGATGCCAGATGTGTTGGGCGGCACTTATTTATCCTTATAGAATTTTCTTATATGACACGATTACTTTGTTAGGAATATTGCGTTTAAAATTGTGTGCTAAACACAAATATCGGCGAGATGGAATTATTTTATTCAATGAACTCCCATGGGCGTTGCTAATTTCTTACGGCATGATTAATATATTTTCAAATAATATTCTCCCAGAACAAATACGATTGGTAGATATTAGATTCTTTACCAGGGCACAGTGCACAGTGCACAGGTTTTTTTTTTACAGGACGCTTGATATTCTTTCAAAATATGTTCTACCCGCCAATCTTATAAAACATTTAAAATATTTTGCTTGTGGCCAGATTATTTGATTTCAGTTTGTTCAACAAAGACATGTGTATTAAATAGAATTACTGTCAAGATTAAATTATGTTGGCCGATCATGTCTCTTTTGTTTACATGATGGACTTGCCAGAGGAGTTTCAGCTGTATTCTGCTGTTTTCTTTTTTTTTCCAAAGTCAACGATGACTACAGAGTCTAGTATGTCCTTGTATTTAACCTGTAGCTGGTGATGAGAAACGGATAGATCCTTGTCTTTCTCCAAGGGTATTTGCACGTTAATGAATATAACGAATCCAAGTGTAATTCGAACTCACCAATTTTCTCATTACAAGCCAATTGCCATTACACCACGTCGAATTCTTCAGTAAATTGGATCCAATAAACTTGCTGAGGAGAATATAATTTAATCTATAATAAATTTGCTTACCAAACAAGTCCCGTGTTAGTGGATAATAATTTAGTGGTATATTTAAATTAAAATTATCACATGGTTAACTGATCTCATTTAAGCAAAATATAGAAAATTTCTGCGTCCATTAGCATGACTGACGCAAGACTCCTAGAGATCAACACCGTGCCTTGTTGGCTTCTGCCATTGATCTCTAGGTTTTTGACAAAATCCAAAGAAGAATAAATAATGTAATCGATCCTGACTTGGCATCTCGACTTCAGTCATTTTCTCACCGACATGACAGGGCTTTTATCTGCCTTTTCTACAAATATTTCCATGACGTGCTTTTCTCCCTGGTACCCCGACTACATGAATTTAAGCGTGCTACTAGTTTGATATCTATATCCCACTATTTACTGCTGAAATAGCTAAATGCAATAATTACTTCTACTCTCACAGTTTCTTTTCTCGCACATCCAGTCCGTAGAGATTCCATCGACTTACTTGCTTCCCTGATAACTAAAACTTTCAAAAATTTAAATGCAACGTTAATCTCCACCTTTAATCTTCTTGAACCCCGTTAATCTTTTGTCCTTTCCTCAAGCTTCCCTGTAAGCAGTCTTTTCATTCACTTTCTATGTAACCCTTGCCGTTTCTGCCTTGATTGGTGTAACCCTTGGCGTTTCTGCCTTGATTGGGGTTAAATAAGTGAAAAAAAAAGGCAACATATATATGCACAGACGTGAAAAAAAAAACAACAGTTAACCAGTCGTTTAATGATGAAAATAAAAATAAAATCATTTATTTATATATTATACAGAGTTGAGTAGAAATGACAAAAGGACAAAATTTATTAAGAGCTACAAAGGAATTTGTGGATAGCCAAGATCGTCTACGTCTAGAATGGACTTAAACAAAAAGAAAGACTAGATTTAGCAACTAGGTCTCACCGTGTTATTGTTGAACTATCTAGATGAAACCTCTACATCTATTCTAATATTTTCTTTTCTTGCTCTTCTCACCAGTGGAACTCTATTCCGATGTCTTGCTTCTCTGATCAGTAAAAGCTTCAAAACTTTATCTTCAACGTCAATCGCCATCTTCTGTCTTCTTGAACCATGTTCTTTTGTTGTTCTTTCCCCACTTCTCTTCACTAAAGACTTCTCATTCTCTTTCCCGGCATTTAACATCCCCACGTCTTAGTCGCATTTCAGCCTTGCTGGCGGTTAAATGATTATAAAAAAAGTAACACATGTATATACAGACATAGAAAAATCAGTCAGTCAGTTGTCTAACGATGAAAATATAAGGAAAAGCATTTGTTTTTTGGGAAAAATATTTATTTTTCAACATATTACTGTACAATGATAAATTATGTAAGTCTTGTTAGAGGGTTCGGAAATAACAGTGTCAACCTTGTATGTGAATGGACCTAATCTTACGCTGCAGGCACCAAATTTTAATAAAGTCAGTTCTTTTTCCACACTTATCGAAAGTATTAACAATGCTGCTGTTAAACTGATACAAAAAAATGAATAATAGACGCTGAACAGGTGGCCTCCATCATCACCTGATTTGAATTTGCTTCATTTAGTAAATTACAAATAGAGTCTGCACATTTTGGCCTTAAAATTGTTCTCTTTCTTAAAAAATACTATACATTAAAAACAAACAAAACATCATTGAAAATGGCTAATCTGATTAGCCGAAAGGGCTCTGATTCATATAGTGTTTGGACAGTTCTAGCACACTATGTTAAAAAAGAAAACATACGCTCACTTTCCATGGAACCTTTATCAAAGAGGAATTGGTACCAGAGACATATATATATATATATATATATATATATATATATATATAGTTTTCACATATGCTATATCTATTGTTAAAGGTGCACAATATCAGAGATAGAGGTGATGTAAAATGAGTATGTATATATATATATATATATATATACACGCACAATTTCACCTCAAGCAAAACAAAAATATCACGTGGAGGCGTGGGGTTATTGAAGTGGAAGGAAAGGAAAAAAAAGAAGACATTAGGGAGTAACAAGGACAATAAAAGAACGGAGGCGTTGAGTTTACTGTTTTTGTATTATAGGAGGGGAGAGAAATTGGAAGAGAGTTCCATAAGCAAGAAGTGCGAGAAAAGAAACTATTAGAAAAGGACGTACAGTTTCATCTCTCTAGTTAATCAGTAAAACAGTGAGACCTATTTGCCAATCTAGTAGCACATTTAAATTAATGCACTGTAGGCACCATGGAGGAACGCTTATACGAATAATTACCATGAAAATATTTGTAAAAATCACTAAGAAAACGCATCGTATTGGTGAGAATGTGACTGATATTAATATGACAGATATGATACTTCTTTGACTTTTATGAAGAATATAATAACATAATATATAATAATATAATATATAATAATATATAATAATATATATAATAATATAATATAGCAGGTGTAACACCTGATATGTCAGTTTTATTTATGCACGAATGGTAGATTTAAAATTGTGCAGAATAGATTCTGACGAGAAAAATTACCTGACGCGACAAAGTGAACCTACTTTTCTTGTAGTAAAGTTAGCAATTGATTCAAAACAAACACCCCGCTTCCTGTCAGAGGAAAAATTTAGCTTAACAAGGAGCAAAGATTTGCTTTTCTGGAGGTTAGAGTCAGTCAGAATGATGACAAATAGAACAGGATCTTAATGGTGAATAAAAGAAAGAAGGTTTGCTTAGGAGGGTTTCATATTCACAGTCCATTCCTTGCCCCAGATAACCACTGATTGTACGTATTTTTCGAGAGCTCCACAATGATAAAAATTCAAGGAATATTAAACGACTTTTAAGCCTCTCTCTTACTCTCTCTCTCACATGTGTGTGTGTTTGTGTGTTTTATATATATATATATATATATATATATATATATATATATATGCGAGCAGTTATGCCCCATTACACAACATGAAGTTATGTGTTGAATGCTGATTTGAAATGTCCACTAATACATATATATAATGTTCGTCATTTGCAGGTGAAGAAGGTAATGACTCCTAGTCACTAAGGATTTGGGTGGGTGCGGAGGTGGCTGATAAGGCCAATCTTTGCACGGAAGAGCCTGTTGCAGCAGGGGCAGGGGATGCATGGGGCAGACCCAAGCTTGTGGATGAAGCTTTTGGCGCTTCTTCCTTTTCTGGCGCTTCTCTTTGAGGGCCATGGCGGGACCCTCTTCAAATTTTTCAACTACAGATTTCACTTGGGATCTCCAGGCAGCTCTATCTTCAGCAGTGGAGGAGTATGGGATGTTACAGCACTTGAGGATCTCCTTTAAGCTGTCTTTGTACCTCAACTTTGGCCGGCCAAGCGAACGTTTCTCTGTGGAGATTTCACCATGGAAGAGCCTCTTCGGTAGTCGGCTGTCCTCCATGTGGTGTGTATGACCAGCCCGCCGAAGTTGAGCGCGCAGAAGTATGGCATGAATGCTGTCACACTTGGCACGTTCCAGTACTTCTGAGTCTGGAATTTGATGGTGCCATTTATTATTGAGGAGGGCATGCAGACACTTCATATGGAAGGCATTCAGTTGTTTCGCATGCCGGCTATTGACCGTCCATGTTTTGCAAGTATAGAGCAGGGATGGTAGGACTACAGATCTATACACTTGGAGCTTTGTGTCCCTACATAGTCCACGGTGCTGTCAGACTCTTTTTCTCTCAGTTTGCCATATTTTGCGCTGGTTCTTGTTATCCTGTGGGTGACCTCTTCATCGATGTTTGTGCAGCGTGATATTGTGCTGCCAAGATACATAAACTTGTTGTGTGGCTCTCAACCTCTGTCCATTTACAAAGATGTTGGGTTCAATATAAGGGATTGTAGGTGCCAGATAGATAGATAGATAGATAGATAATAGATATGAACAGACTGAGATAGATAGATAGATAGATAGATAGATAGATAGATATGAACAGACTGAGATAGATAGATAGATAGATAGATAGATAGATAGATAGATAGATAGATAGATAGATAGATAGATAGATATGAACAGACTGAGATAGATAGATAGATAGATAGATAGATAGATATGAACAGACTGAGATAGATAGATAGATAGATAGATATGAACAGACTGAGATAGATAGATAGATAGATAGATAGATAGATTTGAACAAACTAGATAGATAGATAGATAGATAGATAGATAGATAGATAGATTTGAACAAACTGATAGATAGATAGATTTAGATAGATAGATAGATAGATAGATAGATTTGAACAAACTGAGATAGATAGATAGATAGATAGATAGATTTGAACAAACTGAGATAGATAGATAGATAGATAGATAGATTTGAACAAACTGAGATAGATAGATAGATAGATAGATAGATAGATTTGAACAAACTGAGATAGATAGATAGATATGAACAGGCTGAGATAGATAGATAGATAGATAGATAGATTTGAACAAACTGAGATAGATAGATAGATAGATATGAACAGGCTGAGATAGATAGATAGATAGATAGATTTGAACAAACTGAGATAGATAGATAGATAGATAGATAGATAGATAGATAGATAGATTTGAGATTTGAACAAACTGAGATAGATAGATAGATAGATAGATAGATATGAACAGGCTGAGATAGATAGATAGATAGATATGAACAGGCTGAGATAGATAGATAGATAGATAGATAGATAGATAGATAGATAGATAGATTTGAACAAACTGAGATAGATAGATAGATAGATAGATAGATAGATAGATTTGAATAAACTGAGATAGATAGATAGATAGATATGAACAGACTGAGATAGATAGATAGATAGATAGATAGATAGATAGATAGATAGATAGATAGATAGATATGAATTAAAAATTAATACAATTAAAACGTTTGTGACTTGGCTGATTGATGTTATCTTCAGACTCTCGACTCTCCGTGAATAATTCCTTCCAATCGTCAGGAGTATCAGCAACTAATTACTTTTACTTCACGATTTTTCTACTTTATGCACTTTTCATTGGTGCAAGTTTTTTCATCCCGTGTTTCTGCGTGTGTGTGTGTCTGTGTGTGTACGAGAGTGCTTTGGCGCACATGCACACATGCTTCCGTCTGCATAGTTGTTCGTACGTGTAGGATGTCGTGATTATTTATCCCTTTCATAGTATATAGATATAAATATATGCTAAACTACTGGTGCAAAAGTATACATGTATATACACGCATACATGATGATTGCCTCTTCTCCACGGATGATGTCCATCTCTCCTTACTCATAAAATGATTTTTTTTTATCTATATAAAAGGATAAAATAAGATGAAATATTGTAAAAATAACTATCCTTATCATTAAGTCTTTAAACACTTACAGTTAAAAAAAAATGAAAGGATATAAAAGAAGGAAAACTAGTAAAATGATAAAAGGACACTTTAAAACAAAATGGAACCATTTCACATTTATGATAGTGATTGCAACCCACAATGCATTGCAATCTTCATGTGCACTTAAGCTGCCCTTTAACCCTGCTGCAATCCTACAAGTCTTCTCACATAAATTACAAATGAATGACGTAACGAGAGACTTCTGGCTACTTCGTCCCGATGAGATCTATTTTTTGTGTCTCTTTAGACCAGCTGATATTTTCTTGATTTTGTCGCAAAATTGACAGGGTACCAGTTGTTCTGGGAGGAAAGCGTTCAGTCTGAGAAACATGGTCTATATTATTGTGGCGATTTTATCTCATTTGGATGGTTAAACTAGGTTTAGACAAACAAATTCCTCTGCAAACAGTAAATTTTTGCTGAGAAACCAGAAGCTAGAGCTTAGCATCGCCTTTCCTCAAGTCCCGTTTCCTTTTTTCATGTTCAAATCTTTTCTTTTTAAAACTGTTGTAACCATCATAAACAAATTTCTAACATTTAAACCTATCACGTGCCTCCTTCTCCCAATTGTTTCTCATTATCCCAAGATTTTTAAGGTTGTTTTAATGATATCCTTGAAACGCAATTTTGGTTTGTGTTGAGGACGCTTGCAGCTTGTTAATTGACTATAGAACAACTGTTTTGGGAGACGACCATCCGTCATACATATATACATACACATAAATATGTAGAAAATATGCACATGATTGTTTATAATTATGAATTTCCAGATATGTATGAAACACACACACACACACACACACACACACACACACACACACACACACACACACACACATATATATATATATATATATATATATATATATATATCACAAATAACACAAGTCGCCATGGAGAGGCGGGTTCGCAGGAAGCAAAATAACAGCTCTGACAGACCAGAAAAAAACATAAATGCCGCTTCTGCAACAAAGACTGTCACTACGGCATCGCGTTCTATAGTCACAGACGCCGATGCTCCAGTCAAGCAGAAAACTAACATGCTACCCCCATGGTCAACCCTAACCGACGGAGCCCTACTATTATATATATTTCAAGATATTTTTCAAAATCTAATTCTCGAAATAAAAGTTTGTAGTTTAATATTACTAGACATTCTAAAAAGGAAGCAACCGATTTCGTTCCCGCACTTCAGGCCTCATCAGGTGATTCAAACTTAGAATAAAATAAACCATGAAATGAGTGATGGAAAAAAGCACAAATGTAAGATAAATACTATGAATGGAAAACAATGAACTAGAGACAAAATGGTAGCGAGTCCTAACAAACATTCACACTGTTTACAGAGAGAAGGTTTGCGGGACCCGATAAAAAGAGACCCCAGCACTTTCAAATGGCATAAAGAATTTGAATGGGAAACAACCGTGAACCAGTCAACACAGAAATCAGCTGCACACTTTCTGTTATTTAACAGGTGCTCACATATGGAACCCCCACCCCCAATCCAATATTGACCAGTGCCGGACGATGGATGAAATGAAGAATTTAGTTCAAAATTCCTACGTATATCATCTGTTATATCAACCGAATAGTCGCGAATATTTCAGTAAAGATAAAGACTATAGTGTCAACAATAAAAACAGGGTAAATAAAACAAAACTTTAAATTACAAAAGATATGAAAAAAAAAAATGAAGGAACATTCAAAGAAAAACCGACAAAGAATGTATAGGAGACACACAAAAAAATTACTGAAAAACTAAAAAAAAAAAAAGAAAAAAAGAAAAAATGAAATCGGACAAAAGAGAAAAGAATAATCACTTACCCAGGCAATAACTGAAAGTGCTCAATGCCTCAATCATGTAGGCCGAGGCAGAGCAGTAATACAAATCAACGAAATAACCCACCGAGACTAGGTCCAAATCGTTGCAGCTAGTTTCTGGGAGAGCAAGTCAGAAAATAAAAAGAGAAATACTGACATATTCTCGTCCTGAAAGAAACATTTAACAAGAGTTAAGCTTGATAATATTTTCAAATTTAGAATATGTATTCAATATTTGGATAACATATTTATACCAACAAAAAGCAGACTAAAGAAACGTATTTGAAAACAATAAAATTAAAAAAAAACTCGCTCTGTTTCACTGAAAATTATTTATGGTTTCCATTTTCTAGGTGATTTTATGATAGTCACAATCATTTTATTTCATTTTATGAAAATATCTGAAATAGAAAAGTTCTAGTTTTCTTAATTAAAAACTGTTCTCACAGGCATGCGATACTGTCAGGTTAAATGAGAAAAACAGATTTATTCTTTGAAAACTTCATTTTATAAAGATCCTAGTAACATAATTATTAATAATTTCACTATGTCGTTAAATAGTCTTAGATAATTTAATAACAAAATGATATAAACCACTATTCTCATAAAAGCACAAATAAAAAGAGATAATTCACTTATAACCAGATTCGCCCTAATTACGAAAACGATGAAAAAATCATAATATTATTTGACATAATACCTACGTGTTAATGATTGTAAAAATACCTTAGACATATAATTTCCTATAATACGATTAAAATCTCTGATGTAGTTATTACCAACAACACGAGTCATCAAAAAGAATCCTCAGAGATACAAAAGTAACAATGTTGAGTATAAATTCTCGTATTTTTTCTTTTGTTTTTGTGACACGCCATCACCAGTACAGCTCAATAATAAAAGATTAACCAAGCACGCATCATATTTTCTCGTACAGTAACTTATTACTTATCAAACGTTTATACCTGGTATTATTTTAGAAGTATATTGAATACTTTTTACACACTTTAAATACTGTCTCTTGTAGTTAAATATATTTGATGGGGATTATTTTTGTCTTTGTCTATACTTCTGCGATGAGTATTTTAGTTATTTACATTATTTAGATTGTTCGAATTGTTGTCCTCATCTGTAGTGTCATGCTCACGACGTTTCAGTCATTGTACACTCCGACCATCTTCAGATAATTAGAGTTTCGAGCCGAACCCTTTTTTTCGATCACTTGGAGGTGTTGTTTCCGTTCCCTGAGTCATGACACTTCTTGTAGTTTCTGTTATCTCCCTTTAAATTTGTTCACCACTCCTACTGCAGCCAGGTATTGAACTCACTGGATAAAAGTGTGGTTAGAAGCAGATAAACGTGTTGGTTATATCCAGTGACTTGGCCCAAAGTGTTGTGATACCTAGCTACAAAATTGTTGAACAAAAAACTTAGGAAGTTGAGTTAAAAGGCGATAATTGCAACATTCGAATGTGGCATGACTCATGGAACGAGGATAATATACCCCAGTGATCAAAATTTCGGTTCGAAATTGCAATCACCTGAAGAAAATCGGAGTGTACAAAGGTCGAAACGTCGTGAAGATGGCAATACAGATCAGGAAAACTACACGGGTAATGTTAATAATTATTTCTTTTGTATAATAATTGTTAAATCTTTCCTTCCCTTTAGTGATCTATAGTATTTTGATATCATGTAAGAATATTTTTCTTTTAACTTGGTCTAGTATATCTTATTGTAAATTTGAAAAAATAAAATAGATTATTAAACAAACATACGATGTTGGCAGAATTTAATAAAGAATGTATATCATGCATTCAAGATATCGAATATTAGCTGTCATTTTTCCGCTGTAAAACATTTTGTTTCTCTCCGTTTTGTCTAAAACAAAAGATTTTTTATTGTGCAACGACATTTCATCATACGTAATTTAACAATTCGTAAAGACGCTGTCTTAGTATTTTCTTTTTTATAAACGTTTTCCTTTGTTACTGTTCACATTTCTATACTCGAACGACACGACCTTCCAAAAAAGATAATCTGATCTTTACCGTTTCTTGAAAAAATATTCCTTTTATCGATTTGGGGATCCAATTTACGAAACCTATTTTGTTAAAGATTTGAAGGGAAATTAACGAAATTAACGAAATTCATTAGTTTAAGCTGCAAAACGAATTTGCTAATTACACATTTGCATTTTGTGCAACGTGCTAAGAAAGGCAGCTCCTATAGTTCAGGGTTTCGTGTAGACTAAAAAAAGAATTAGTTCTGTCATTCTGTGTGCTTCATTCAAAATTCAAGTAAGCTATTTCAAATCTTGTAATTTAAAATCAAGAAATATAATAATTTTCACCCCACAAAAAAAAAGAATAAAAAACAGAAACTAAAAGAATAAATATTTTCTTAAAGTTATTGTGTATTTATACTATTTTATAAACAGAGTGTTTCAGAATTATCTATTGCAGTGTAATCAGACATTTCTTTAAAACCACACTATTATTTTTGATGATCATATTTAATATGTGTGAGAAGTATATACATTTCTAATGTTGTTTATATATATAATGTTTTTCTTTTCTTTTCTAATTGTAATAATGAAAACACACTAAGATATCTTTCTTGTCCGTTCATCGCATTGGCTGCAATTACAACGACGTTTTACTGTTAAAGATCGATAGTTTAATGAGTTTTTAAGGAATCCATTCAGTCAGTTGCGCAGGAGGATAAGTTTGCTTCGTTTGTGTCGTGGATTCCGGGCGAGGAACCGCACAAAATAATGAACAACAAAAACAGATATGGAGATAGAAAAGTAGGTTATATTGAACGTAATATACAAACTTGAACTTAAATCCAGGAGCAAGAAATAAATATACACAAGTTTTGAAGTGAAGTCGTGGAAATAGTATATCCCTGTATATTATTCTAGCTGAATGGAGCTCTAAGCTAGTCTGACTTCTGATGCGGTAGTCTCTGGGATCTCTCCTTAACTTACGTATCAGTTCCGGTACTCTCCGATAACTGTAACGGATCTCTACGAATACACTCCACTGCCGACTGCAACTGCTGTTCTCTCTATGGCAGGAATATATGTACATTCACTCGAGTTCATTATCATATGCAAAAAGGAGAGATCCCACAACAGTTTGGTTAGTTTAACAACATATCAACACCTTATGGGTCATTTTATAAGCATAACTATTTTTTGTGTACATTATCTCTTTAGAACCTCCTCGTCACTCACGTATTCAGTCCATGGTCAAGATTATGATTTCGGGAACTGCTGAGGGTCGTAGGTTCACCACATTCAATGAAGCCGTTCACCACTGCTGTAACATGGTATTGATCCACTGGGCCATGAGTCCTTAAGTAAACATGGCCCAGTGGATATAGACGTTGGTTAGTTCCTAACTTGACTCTTAGGGTTTTTAGTTGAATACCAGGCTACAGCAATGGTGAACAAATAACTTGCAGGTTTAGAGGTAGATAACTCATGACTTCCACTCGAGGCTTTATGCAAGGAATGGAATTCATGTACCCGAGTGATTGTAATAAAGGGTTTGGTTCGAAATTCCTAGCATCAGAAGAAGGCCGGAGCGTACAACGGTAGAAACGTCGTACAAATGGCAACAAAGATGAGGACAATAGTCCGAATAATGTAAATACTGTTTGAATAGAAAGTTTTCATTTTCGACCCCAGTCTTTCCATACTTGTGGTGAGAAGAAGAGGTGGGTTCATGCCTTTCACAAGGTTATTTACGCTTAAGTAAATGTAACGAAATTGACTGGAATTCCAAGTCGTATCTCAGGTTTCTCATTCTGACCAACCGTGAATCCATCATCTTTTGTATTAATATAAATTAGTTAATATTTCAACATGTCAACAAAGTGTGAATAGCACACAGAAAACAGCTAGCAAAGATATTGTTCATTATATTATGTTAGAATACCGACAATGTCTAATGATATCATGAGGTATTGCTAGAGGTAAACCGCATGTTCGCTGTCTGATGAGGAGGATTATGAAAGAAGATATAGTTAGTTGTTTCAGCACAAAATGTATGCAATTATACAAACCCATATAATCGACGGCGGTTAGTTTTCAGTTTTAATCTGTCCTCGGTATAGCGATAGACTACACCCGGCTGCAAGGCCACTGATCGGCAGGTTGTGAAGAGCTTAGAACCAAATTTCTGTTAATTCCCAGGTTTTAATCGATGATATTCCCAAGTCCACCCCAATCCGGAATGTATCACCTGTTATGGTCCTAAATATAGGCAAATAGTTAATCCCCAAAGGGTTGTCAAAACACTACGAAAGTATATAAAATATAGCAATAATACGAAAGTATATAAAATATAGCAATAATATTACCAGCAATATATTTTCATAGGAAATACAAATATACAAATAATAAATTTCTGTAAAGAAAAAAAATTTACCATCAATGCATTTCAGTACGTAGCCTATCTTTTAAATGAGGCCTACGAAATTTGGTCACTGGTATAGTATGTGGTCTACATTAAAAACCGTATTATATGGAAGTATTATAACTGTTTGATAATGGTTTGGGTTAGGGATTAAGTTTAGGGAAAATAATTATTTTTAATAAATAGCTGAATACTTATAACTATAGGTATACTCTTACTGGAGTAGGGCACATTCAAATTGGCTAGGCTTCATACTATACCGCAATCAAAGAGGTAGGTCGCATGCTATACGGGCTCTTACATTTCTGTAGCAAAAAACAAAACAAAAATAAATAAATGAATAAAAACAGAAAAGAAACAAAAAAATATCAGTAAGAAACTTCTTTGTGGAAAGAAATTTTACCAGCAAGACATTTCTTTTAACAAAAAAAAAAGAACAAATAAATAAAACAGCAATACATCTCTTTAACAAAGGCAAACCCTTCCCTAAAGAAAAAACAAAAAAAAAAATAAAATAAACAGTCGTACATTTCTCTAAAGAAAATGACTAATTGTAGTATCGTATGCAAATTAATAGGCAAGTATAAATGGAGAATAAATAGAGAATTTAGAAAGAGAAAACCCAGTCATCACAAAGGATACATAGAGATGTGGTACGACTACCACTACGCACAAAGAAATGTGAAACATAACAATGGCGTCGCTGATAGAATCCTTAAAATGGCTAGACAACTCAGAAGATATAGAAACCTGGATACGAAATATTGCTGCTTTCATACGAATAAAAAGTAACAGCCACAAAAACCGACGGAGGAAAAAACAAAATAACCAATTTCTTTCTTACTACAGATGGGTGCAAAGCCGTGAAAAAATATCGACCATGTGTTATCCGAGCGAATTAGAAAAAATGACATTGGAAGAAACTGATAAAATTATAAAAGAGGACACAAGACAAAAAATGAGATTGGTAATTGCTGAAAGAATCAAGCCTTTTAGAAAAAAGACAAGCACCAAATGGGTCCATTATACAATACTTACATAGATTGAAAGAACGAGCCAAGTATTATGAATTTGAAAAATTGGATGTACAGGAAATGACTACGAAAGACAAATTAATTTTTTGTAGATTAACTGAAGAATTGCAAGACCAAAACCACAAGCGAAAATTACTAAAATGTCTAGAGAGTAGTAGAATAAATTTGGAAAATAACTTCGAGTTTTTGCAACAATTAGAGTTGATTAGAGAACGTTATTAACCAAAAAAGAATTCAAGACACGCAGAATGAGCACGAACAAATCGATAATTAAATGCTGATATTGTCGAAAAAATCGCGAGAAAGACTAGTTCAAATGTCCAGCTGTTAGGAAACATATGCTCAAATTGCAAAAAAGAGATCATTTTCAGAATGTATGCAAATACGAAAAGCAAATGAAAAAAGTAAAAATTGTTCAACATCCCCACCAAAAAGGTGAACTATTTACAACGAATAGACAGAAAAGTAGTAGAGAAAAATCAGGATAAATGTCCAAGTAATTAACATGCAAGTTGGTACAGGTAGTGAAGTTACGTTGATACCAAAACCTAAATTAAAAAAAAGCAACGTACAATTAAAGCAATTTGATGTAACGACTATAAAAACAATGGGTACATTTCCAAGCAATTTTGTAAGCGACTAGAGTTTTGAAATAACTCCCATTACAGTTTTAGCATGCGAACAAGATCACGGATTATTAAGGATTGATGGATTAGATAAAGTATGACTAATCAATTTCATGGAAGCAGAAGGAAATGAAATAGGATATTGAAAGTCTATAAAGCAAGCCTTCGACTAAAGGAAAACTTACCCAAAGTATATAGAGTCAAGAAAAGTTCCAATTCTTATTCTACGTTTGGTATTAGCCAAATTAAACAAAATGATACAACAAGGCAAACTAGAAAGTGTAACACAAGGTGGTAATAATTGAGCGTCACCGATAAGAATATGTAGTGATTAGAAAATAGGTGTAAATCCCCAGATATATTCAAACTCTTCCTTTGCCAAATATCGAATTTCAAAGAAAATAACCACGATAAACACTCCTATAGACTTATTAAGATGGACTCGTTTAACGTTTGTAGTAAAGACTTCTAGCCATATTTTTCATAAGGCATTTGAAAGAAACTTATTAGGAAAAAATATGATAATATACCAGGGCGATATAGGTGTAGAAATAAGAAAAATTAAAATATAAAACAGAGCAAATTTTAGTGAGATTAAAAAAAGACAACAATGACCATAAACAAAGATAAATGTAATTTTGACTGTGATATATTTAGGATATCAAATATCAAAAGAAGGCATATTACCCAATGATTGACTAACAAAGAAAATAACAGAAATAGCTGTTTCAACAAATAAAAATGAATAAGAATCTTTTTGGGAGTTGATAATTTTTTATAGTAAATAACTCCAAGATACAGTAACATGATAGTCATTTGCAAATTCGCGCAAAAATAAATAAATAAATAAAAACAAGTAAATTTATATGGACACAGAAACAAACAATCGCTTTTGAGACACTAAAGAATATTTTGAGGAGCAAACTCATAATATATTTTTGATCCACAAAAAGAAATAACGTTAACCACTGACGCATGTGAGAAGGCGATTGCTGCTGTTATGTCACAAGAAGTACACGCAATCATGTACGTTTCAAGAAGGTTAACGTCAGCAGAAACTAGCTACTAAAATATTGAAAAAAAAGCGCTAGCATATGTATGGAGCATGGAAAGGGCGCGAAATTTTTGATAAGAAAAAACTTATTAAAATCGGACCACAAACCATTAGAATTTATATTTAACCCCAGAAAAGAATTGCCAAAAGTAACATCGTCAAGGATTTTAAGATGGGCAATAAAAATCATGGCATTCGATTTTGACATAGTGTACATGAAAGGGATCACTATTCCTCATGTAAACGCTTTATCAAGATAGCAGTTCAAGAATGAAACAGAAGAATGACAAGAAAATGTTAAAGATAAATTAATACACTGGGTGGGAACGGACGTTCTTCTTCTAAATAGACTCAAAAAAAAAAAAAAGATCCAATATTAAGCTAAAATGTAAAGAAAAAACAAAGTATTATCTGGAGCAATTGTTCGATCGCAAAGCGTCCCTTTAAGTCAATGAAGCACAAGCCAACAATAGAAAACGGCATAATATGCAATGAAGATCTAATAATATCTTCACAAATACTGAGAAGGGGCATATTAAAAGAAATAGATGATGATGTATAGTGTTGCGGAACAGCACCAAAAGAAGATTAAAGTTACAAGGGTGGTGGCCAGTATATTCAAAAGGCCTAGAGGAATATGTTAAGAGATGTCCAAAATATATGAAAATAAAAAGGAAAAAACTTCAAGCAAACAAAAGCAAAGCCATGGGTTGGAGACCACATGAATCACGTACATATCAGATAAGAGATTCTTCTTCTTCTTCTTCTTCTTTTTCTTTTTCTTCTATATGTCTTGTCCTTTCAGGACGTAGGCGATCATGGCCTTCCACGTCTCCCTATCCCATTCTCCTGTTACACCACGCAACACCCGTTCTGCCATCTACCTGCTCACGCCCGTGATGTATGTTACACGCTGTTTTCCCCTGTCTCTCCTTCCTTTTATCTGGCCGGTTAGTGTCAGGTTCTCCAAGCCCTCCTTCTTCATTACATGTCCTTGGAACTTTAGCTGTCTCTTCCTGATGTTCAGTTTGTCAGAGTAAAAGATAGAAAAACCACTACAGTAAAGCAAATAGTAAAAACTATATTCCCAAGAAATGAGTACCACAGACAACAGTCACCGACAATGCACTCTTTTTTGCGATGTAAACTCATGTACGTGATTAAAATAAATTGGGTGCATCCCATACAAGACACCACTAAAACTTAATGGCATTGCGGAAAGAGTGATAGAAACGGGGAAAATGGGATTGAAAGAATTCTCACCACTTAATGAAAACAGAGAAGCATACTTACCAAAACTGCTCTTCAGTTACAGATCTATTCCATATGCGGGAAGGAAACTGGGCCGTTCGGCATTAACGGGAAGACAAATCAGCGCCCCTAACTATATCCTTTGCAACGAAAGAAAAGTTTTTGTAGAGAAAGTGTAAAGAGGTGAATCCAGCAGAATCAAATTTCCTGATAAAAAAAGGACACAACACGGCTATAGTTGTGAAAAAAGGACAACATATACTGGCACATGCATATTAGTTCAGAAGCAGAAACAAACTAGATGATGTGGAAATGGAAGGTCAGGAACAAGAAGAGGCAGAGTTACAAAAGTAAAACAGAACAGGAGAAGGAAGAAAGTGACAACGAAAAGACAGTGGCAAGCGGAAATCTGGTGCCTCATGACCAGTAGCTTCAGGTCGATTAAGCTTAACAGCCCAGGAAGACAGTCTATATTCTTCAGCTTCTACTTTTATATGCCTTGACCTTTTAGGACGTAGGCGATCATGGCCCTACACGTCTCCCTATTTCTGGTGGCTCTTAGCACACTTTCACCTGTAACAGCCCACCATTCTGTCATTCACCTGCTCAGGCCCATTCAAATATGTTATCCGCTGCTTTCTCCTGTCGCTTTTCCCTCTATCTGGCCTGTTAGTATCAGGTTTTCTAAGCCCTCCTTCCTTATTGCATGTCCCAGCAACTTTAGTTGTCTCTTACTGATATGAATTTCCTTTTTGTTTCCATCCTTTCCAAAACTTTGTCATTGCTCACATGCTCGGTCCGCGTTATCCGCAGCATCCTTCTGTAGAACCACATTTCATCTGCTTCAAGTTTTTCCTTAATCTTTGATGATATTGTCCAGAAGAAGCAGAAAACCCAGACTTCACAAAGAACACGGAGGGCTGTTCTATGACTACTACTACTACGCACAAAGAAATGCAATACATAACACTAATACTCTCCGGAATATTTTGACATTAAAAGATCCATAAACATTTGATATGCCATTGGTGAAACATACTCAGCTATTCATTCAGTTCTACTCGTCTGCTAAGATAGCGAGCTAACCGTACTGAAACACACAGTGCCTCATTCTTGCAAATCGTATATCAAGAGAAATTGAGGGATGCTTTAAAAAGCATGTAGGAATAAAGAAGATCGAACAAGTGCGGCATTGTAAAGTTCATTGTGGAGAGCAAAAGAACTAACAAAGAGAACAGTAGAATGCCATTCTGTATTTTTTTTTAATTTTCTTTTTGCCTTTGAAACTCGTAGATTAGGTTTGAGTCATAATGTACGCTTTGGTTCATTAACTTTGTTATACAAATTTTTACGCTGGGTCTTCGTAGCAGGCTTGCTTCTTAGTAGAATTATCGTCTTGTTGGAGGTGAGTAGATTAAGAAAAATCAGATTCATTTTTTTTCATTGTTACATGTGTCATATTAGATAAAAATTAAAACGTATTGCTGCTATGACAAAGTTGCTTAGTCCTCCCTTTTCATCCTTAATGGAATTCAAATTTGTTTCTGCAGTTTTCGCTTTCAATCGAACCCAAAATTGTGGCCACAACGTTGAAACACCTGCTCCTGTACAATCACCGAAGTGGGACAGTCGAACTTAGTCAGTATCGAGATGAAAGATAAAAGAGAAGAAGCAATAGAAAGTGTATTTTTTTCTGTATTGTTTTTTTTTTGCACTTGAAACTAAACTTTTAGATTTGAGTCGAAAATAATTTACATTTTGCTTATTAGCTTCATTATAAAAATATTACAATTGCTTCCCCAAATCAGAGCCTACTTATATTTTGAACAAATGTCTTTGTATAACACTCAGATAAAAATTAAAATATTACAATTGCTACCTTAATTCACCGATTACTTATATTTTGAACAAATGTCTTTGTATAACCCTCAGATAAAGATTAAAATATTACAATTGCTTCCCCAACTCAGAACTTACTCCTATCTCGAACAAATGTTTTTCGTATAACATTCAGATAAAGATTAAAATATTACAAGGATTGTGGGCATCCTGATGAAAGGTAAGACATACGATAATGAATGTAGTATTTTTCGGCATATAGAGTGCCGTCAAGCCTGGTCAGTACCTAGTTGGTTGACCACTTAGGAGTACCAGTTGCTTTAAGGTTGGATATACTTGTAGTGTATTGGATTAATTGGAAAGCCGAGTTCCAATTCCGGTTGGGTTCTTTATTTGCACTCATGCGCAAATACCCTTGCGAATGGTGTTAATCCACCTCTTCTACACTCAGCTAGAAATTGATAATTATAACTGCTATCACTAAGCCATTATTATCTCTTCTATAAAAAATTATCACAAACTAAGAATAATTTCTGGCTTTAAATAACCTGCAAAGAGATGATGGCCATAGAAAACGAATCAATGAAATATGCTTCTTTCTTTTGTTTCTTACTAATAACTTCCCTACTTTTCACCATTTTAATAATTATTTCTTTTATTTGTCTTACTTATTCTTTATTTCTTTTCATTACTCTGATTCCTATCGCTAGTTTATCTATATTTCATTGTTAAATATTTAGATGAACTCCAGTCTTTCTTTCCACCAATTATATTCCATTTACAGCTAGAACTCGACATGCTACGTTCAAGGAGTTGAATCATCCACATTTCTTCCGTATTCAATGTGGAAGGAGGACGTTGCCCTGAAACAGTTTTATTTTCCTAAGAATTGCAACACTGTGTAACACACTTCAGCTTAGATGTTTCCTTGAGCACTGCGATCTTAACTCATCTAAGTCGAGGATTAAGCGTTAATTATTACGGTTATCCTTATCATCTTCATTATTTTCAACCTCATTACACCCAAATAATAAGCTCTAACCTGAATGCCTCTCGTGACTTTTACTTGGCGAACTTTAGTACTAAAACGTGATTTTCTAGTAGGTGTTTTGAAAAGAAATTTGATGACTAAATATTAATTGATGATTTCTGGAATTAATTTCAATGATAGACATATATACCGTATAATTGATTGACTGACCGGTTTGTTTGTTTTTACGACTTATTAACACATTTTACCCTATTTAAAGCTGATACATATTTTCCTTTGTAAGAATAAACCTATACATTTGCAAGTGAATGTTCCATCTTCTGTCACTTTAAGGTAAGTCTGTTTGTTGCATTACGACTACAGTTCCCTTAAGTGGTTCTGAGAATACACGTCCTGCTACTTAGCTTTCAGCTTAGAGAGGAGATAACTTCATATTTTTACCAAGAGTATTTGTGCGAAAGTCAATGTAAAGAACTCGACTATAATTCGAACTCGGCTCGCTGGCTTCTCATTGCAATATACCATCCGCACGACCCATGTTAGATAAAAGCATGGCAATAATCTTCTGCAGCCAATCATGGTGGACTGCATTGAGCGAAATCCGAAACGTTCTCGCAAGAAAATAAGGATGAGGAAATTCTTACAAAACAAAAAAAAAGCACAGTTCCCGGAAAGTTCAGCGAGAACATCAATAACATGGCGGAAATATTTTGATAAAGACAGCAAAACAATGAAACTAGTTCGAAAAAGCGAATGAATTATAATAACAGTATTAATAATAATACGATAATATTAATAGTAATATTAATACGATAATATGAATTATAATATTATTAAAATAATGACGATAATATAATAGAAATAATATGAGTTAGAGTAGTAACAATGCAGTACAATAAAGCAACCATGGTAACCATGCCAACAATATAATAATAATAATGATAATAATAATAAAAAGCTCAATAATGATGATAGTAATGATAAAAGCATTAAAAACGTAATGATAATAATAAAAGAAGAATGCCAAGAATATATAACAATGAAAATAATAATTATTATTACAATTATAGTAATGATTATAATAACAATACCAAGTATAATAATAATGATGATAATAACAATGCTAAAATATAAAAATACAATAATAATACTGTCAATGCCAATAATAATAATGATAATAATAATAAAAATAATGAAGATAATAAGCCCGCCTATTATCCGGTTCACACTCTTCCAGCAGCTTTTGAACAGAAATAGGGGTATATCTATTGTTTCCTTTTTCGTTTACATATAAAGCCTGTATTTATGCAACCCTTCTACATCGAATTGCTCTTGGTCCTTGAATATCATTGTAAAAATAAAAAAGTATAATAATAACAATATCAAATATATAATAATAATAATACCATAATATAATAATTATAGAGTAATAAATTACCCGATTTTAGTAAAACTTTTTGACTGTTGCTTTAAAGGAAAATCCTCCCGACGTATGTGGAAGGGTGTAAAAATGTCTGCCCTGATTTCAATAAGCTATCATAAACAAGAATGTTGAGGTTATTATCAACAAGACGGTTGCTGTCACCTCGAGAGCGACAGCCACTTCAGTGAAAACGAATTTCGATCGGGTTCTGTCCCCTGCTGTTATCTAAAGTGTCATTATTCACAGAATCAGTGACGCACTTGACAATAAATACATTTCAAGAACGATTGTTTTATATATTTGAAAGGCCTTTGACGAGGTGTGACAAAGAATGCTACAACACAAGCCCTTTTTAGCTATGAAATCACTGGACAAGTGTTCTCAATTATTATAAGGTCCTTCTCAAGGCTCGAATCTCGTGGTTCGTGTACAGCGTTAATATTATCGTTAATGGCTCAAATATATTATTATTATTATTATTATTATTATTATTATTAATGATAATAATTCCTAAAATATAATAAATACAATGCCTAAAATATAATAATAATAAAAACAACAATAATAATAATAATAATAAAAACAACAACAATCATAATAATGTCTAACAGTAATAATAATGCATAAAATGTAATAATGCCTAAAGTAATAATAATAATAATAATAATAATAATAATAATAATAATAATAATAAGAAGAAGAAGAAGAAGAAGAAGAAGAAGGCAGTAAATACAAACAAGAATTACAGTTAGTAGATTCTGTAGAAAAGCAAAACAGTAGCCAAGAACCAACTATTGCGGCAAAAAATATGAAAATGAAAGCCAAAGATAAAGCTCTTGAAAAGATGAAACAGCGCTGGCAAGACAAACCTCTGCATGGCCAATATCCAGTACGTGCCAATAAATCCAATGTTGACAAAGTTAATACTCATCGATGGTTACGTGCATCTGGATTAAAGTCTGAAACTGAAGGATTTATACTTGCAGCACAAGACCAAAGTCTTTTTACGAGAAACTTTCAGGCAAATATTATGTATAATAATATGGATCCAAAATGCAGGTTTTGTGATAAACACCAAGAAACAATAGACCACCTAATCTCAGGCTGTTCTGTGCTTGCCCCAAACGAATATAAAAATCGCCACGATAGAGTTGGGCAATATTTACATTGGGCAATGTGCAAACATTATGGAAAAGCTGTAAACAAACACTGGTATGAACATCATCCAGCACCGGTTACAGAAATAGAAGATGTAACCATTCTATGGGATTACACCATCTACACAGACAGAAAAATTGAAGCAAACAGGCCAGACATTATTGTTAAAAACCAGAAGGAGAAAACTTGTCTATTAATTGATATGGCTTGTCCAGCGGATTGTAACATAGCAACCAAGGAATTTGAAAAACTGTCAAAATATAAAGACCTGGAAATTGAAATAGAAAAAATGTGGAAATTGAAAACAAGTGTTGTGCCAGTGATAGTAGGTGCACTTGGAATGATAAAAAATGGAACAAAACAACACATTGAAAGAATCCCTGGAAACCCCAGCTTAAGAGATATACAAAAAATTGTCTTATTAAGTACAGCCCACACACTAAGGAAAACGTTATCTATGTAATGCTGGGGATGATAGGGAAGATAGAAAAACATGAAATGGAGTCATAACAACACGCCACTACCTGCCTTAGGTCTCCCCGCAGACTTGGTTGGTAGTGAGACCAATGCAGAAATCGAAATATGATGAAAAATGACATAATAATAATAATAATAATAATAATAATAATAATAATAATAAGAAGAAGAAGAAGAAGAAGAAGAAGAAGAAAAACAACAACAACAACAACAACAACAACAACAAGATCAAGAAGAAGAACGCGGTTGGAATTACAACGAGAATGACGTGCTTTTCTGAATCTCTTGTAAACGTAACGTTTTTTTGTTTGCTTTCTTTTCTATATGAAATTTTGTTTTTACAATTTTAACGTAAACATGAATTTTTCTTCGCATATTATTAAATTTATCTGTTTCTTCTTTAAAGGGTTCTGATAGATTCATCAACTAGTTTTCTTATTTATATTTCCTTTAGTTTTCAATATTTCGAAAGAATTTGTTTTTTTAAACTACGATAATTTTTTCTTGAAAAAGAAAAATAGCAAAACAAAACAAAGCAATACGACAGAAAAAACAATATGATAGAAAAAACGGTTCGTTACAATTTCTACGATATTCTTTCTTAGAAAGAATACGTATTTATTTATTTATTTATTTTTTGATAATCCTACTTTCGACGACTTTAATGAAAAAATAACTGAATATACAGTTGGCGAACAAATTATTATTTTTAAATTTCACAGCATTAATAAACTTAAACACATGTCAACTTTTTCTTTTCCATTATTTAGTTTTTTCTTTTAGGTACCTGAAAAAACAGCATAGTATGAAGGAAAAATGCCCCAAACAAAATAAAAATAAAGGTTTATCGGCAAAAGGTCTATGTTATCATTAAGAGGATAGATCAAAGAATCTTTTAATTATTTTTTAAATTTTTTAATTATTTCTAACACTTTCAAAATTTTGGTAGAAAATCGTTTTTTTTCTTTCGTCAGTGCGAGACCTAAAATGACGCATAATTTCTTACGTAAAAGGCACTTTTTTGACCGTGAAAGACACATTAATTTGGAAATTCTTGCAAAATTCAAATAATGGTTAGATTTTGATGAAAACTTCAGGAGTAATTCATAATTGACTGAAATCAATTTTGAAATTTTATTTTTTAGAAAATATTCGTAAAAATATATATATTTTTTACATGTTTCTCACCACCAATTAATTTCCAGAAAAGTCTAAAAATTTGACGTTTGGCCCTAATAAACCTAATATAATTAGATTCAGGAGTCATTGGGAAATACTTATCAACTGTCTTTTTGTTATTCAATATTAGCCTACTTTCTAAAACGTAGGTCCGAATTGCGAAAAATGCCATAACTATGCCAATTTTTATTTGGATAAACTTTTAATTGCTTTTATGAACAATATAAATTAAGCATATCATAGTCTGAAAAGAAAAAAATCAATGAATAATAAAAGCAAGAATTATTTTCATTTTTGAATTTTTTTTATAATAATATATATAGTTTCAAAAATATTAAAAAAAATTTCCTTCATTGGGCGAGCTAAGGTATGAAATTAAAGCATGATTACATTTACTAATCAAAAATTGGATTTTTAAAATAGCTAAACCATTTTATTTGTGACAACACTGGCAAGACAAACCTCTGCATGGTCAATATCCGGAACGTGCTAATAAATTCGATGTTGATAAAATTAATAATCACCGATGGTTATGTGCATCTGGATTAAAGTTTGAAACCTCAGGCTTTATTCTTGCAGCGTAAGACCAAAATCGTTTCACGAGGAACTTTTAGACAAATATTATACATAATAATGTGGATCCAAATTGCAGGTTCTGTGCTAAATACCAAGAAACAATAGACCATCTAATCTCAGGATATTCTGTACTTGCCCCAAATGAATATAAATATTGTCACGATAGAGTGGGACAATATTTACACTGGACAATGTGCAAACAAAATCTGTAAACAAACACTGGTATGAACATCATGCAGCACCGGTTACAGTAATAGATTATGTCATCATTCTATGAGATTTGCACCATCTACACAGACAGCGAAATCGAAGCAAATAGGCCGAACATTATGGTTAAAAACCTGAAAAAAAAGACTTGCTTATTAATTGATATGGCTTGTCCATCGGATTGTAACATAAGAATCAAGGAATTCGAAAAATTGTCAAAACATAAAGACCTGGAAATTGAAATTAAAAAATGTGAAAATTGAAAACAAGAATCGTGCCAGTGACAATAGGTGCGCTTGAAATGATAAAAGATGGAACAAAACAACACCTTAAAAGAATCCCTGGAAACCCTAGTGATTTACAAAAATTGTCTTGTTAATTACAGCACGCACATTTTGTCCATGTAACGCTTGTGTTGTCATAAGGGACAGCAAAAATGAAATGTAGCCATAAAAACACACCACGGCCTGCCTTAGGTCTTTCTGCAAACTTGGTAAGAGTGACCCAAAGCAGAAATCAAATTACGTTGAAAATGAAATAATAATAATAATAATAATAATAATAATAATAATAATATTGGCTTACTAACATACATAGAAACAACAAAGGATTGGATGTTACAATTAGTAAGGCAACATGAAGAAAGAAAAAAATATTCAATAATAAAAGAAGGCAGTAAATTCAAACAAGATTTACAGTTAGTAGATTCTGTAGAAAAGCAGAACGGAAGCCAAGAGCCGACTATTGCGGCAAAGAATATGAAAATGAAAGCCAAAGATAAAGCTCTTGAACAGATGAAACAGCGCTGGCAAGACAAACCTCTGCATGGCCAATATCCAGTACGTGCCAATAAATCCAATGTTGACAAAGTTAATACTCATCGATGGTTACGTGCATCTGGATTAAAGTCCGAAACTGAAGGCTTTATTCTTGCAGCACAAGACCAAAGTCTTTTCACGAGAAACTTTCAGGCAAATATTATGCATAATAATATGGATCCAAAATGCAGGTTTTTTGATAAACACCAAGAAACAATAGACCACCTAATCTCAGGCTGTTCTGTGCTTGCCCCAAATGAATATAAAAATCGCCACGATAGAGTTGGGCAATATTTACATTGGGCAATATGCAAACATTATGGAAATGCTGTAGGCAAACACTGGTATGAACATCACCCAGCACCGGTTACAGAAATAGAAGATGTAACCATTCTATGGGATTACACCATCTACACAGACAGAAAAATTGAAGCAAACAGGCCAGACATTATTGTTAAAAACCAGGAGAAAACTTGTCTATTAATTGATATGGCTTGTCCAGCGGATTGTAACATAGCAATCAAGGAATTTGAAAAACTGTCAAAATATAAAGACCTGGAAATTGAAATAGGAAAAATGTGGAAATTGAAAACAAGAGTTGTGCCAGTGATAGTAGGTGCACTTGGAATGATAAAAAATGGAACAAAACAACACATTGAAAGAATCCCTGGAAACCCCAGCTTAAGAGACATACACAAAATTGTCTTATTAAGTACAGCCCACACACTAAGGAAAACTTTATCTATGTAATGCTGGAGATGATAGGGAAGATAGAAAAACATGAAATGGAGTCATAACAACACGCCACTACCTGCCTTAGGTCTCCCCGCAGACTTGGTTGGTAGTGAGACCAAAGCAGAAATCGAAATATGATGAAAAATGACATAATAATAATAAAAAATCATAAACGAAGTTTGAAGATACAAATTAGATTTACATTCAGTGGGTTTTGTAGAAAACCAAAACTGAACCCAAGAATCAGTAAAAATATGAAATAGAACGCCAAGGCTAAAGCTCTTGCAAAGAAGAAACGACACTGTCAAGACAAACCTCTGCGCATACCTAATAGCCAGAATGTGCTAATAATGTTTCTGCTGATAAAATGAACACACATCGATGGTTACAACCATCTTGATTAAAAGTTGAACCCTAAGGCTTTATTCTCGCAACAAAAGATAAGATACCTTTTACTAAGAACTTTCAGGCAAATACCGTCCATAATAATATAGATCCAAAATGCAGATTTTATGACAAATATAAAAATAAACATGCACTATCTAATCTTGGGATGTTTTTTTGTTTATACACTCCTTGTCTAAATCTTAAGAGTAGATTCAAAGGAGCTAAAAATATCAAATACCGTTACTTTAATCGAAATATATTTGCAAAACATTTCCATTTAATTAGAAAATAAAAATTTATCAACAAATAATTCGGAATTTTAAGCGTTTAATTGATTAATTTAAACAAAAAGTAAAGAAGGATTTTTTGGTTGGTTGCAAAAATAAAACTATGTGTGAAAAAAATTACTGGGCAAAAATTTTAGAACTAGTCTGTGTTCATAGCTTCAGGGGTGTAGACATCTACTTGGCTCATTTCCAGCATTAAATTTCAGAGTTTAAAAGGGCTAAGGGGTAGAATTTTAAATTCGAACAGGGCACGATTGCTGAACTTCAAAGACGTGGTCTTTCACAAGGAGCCGTGGCAAATGAAAGTGGCCGTAGCAGAACTGTCATTGTTAACTTCATTAAAAATCCAATTCATGCTTAATATCAAATCAGATAAAAGCGAATAGAAATGCAGAATGCAGTTCTCGAACAATTCGATGACAGCATTTAAATAAGAAATGGTTTAAGAATGTGAGCCCTCACCTTTTTTCGACATAAAACCTCCCATTTAGAATTTGCTTCCGATTAACATGTAGATAAATAAGAAAACGTGTTGTTTTTAGACAAGAAAAAAATGAAACCATGATGGCCCAGATGGTTTTTAGTGTTACTGGCATGTTAAAGATGCTTCAAAAAAGGATTTTCCCGGCCCGACACAGCGGAGCTGGATCAATTATGGTCTGCGGTTCATTTTCGTACAATAAAACTCTTGAGTTACAGGAAGTAAAAAGAAATCAAACAGCTGCTAGTAACATTGGCATGTTAAGAAAGGCATCGCTAGTTACTGAATGCCCTCGTCTATGTGGAGAAAACTGAATTTTCCAGCAAGACAATGCGCCAATTCACAACGCTCGAATGTCGAAGGAATTTTTTAGGCAAAACAACTAACAGGTTTTGAGCAATGCACCGTGCTCGCCAGATGTAAATCCGGTCGCGAATGTTTGGGGATTTATAGCAAAAGATGTTTGTAAACTTGGATCGCAATTTGAAACTGAGAATTCTCTTCGTGATAGAGTTAATGCATCCTGGACGAACACCCCGAGCATGCTCATGTTGAAGTTAATAATGAGAATTCCCAAAAATATAGAATATGGTGAATATTAAATTGTCGCTATGAATTATTTATTGCATATTTTCTATTTTTATTTACATGGTTCTATCTTTAGGACCAACTAAAAACAAAAACAAAAACAAATAAACAAAAATTTTTTAATTAAAATCTATCTGAACGTATTTATAAATGGAACTTTGTCTCTCTGTGTGTGTCTGTGTGTGTGTCCATTACCTACAGACTTCGAAACGGCCAAACCGGTTTTCTTGAAAATTCACACAGATGTACTAAACGCGTCTGCGAGTGTTCTTAGCAAGGTTTTGTGTCGAGGTACTCCCCGATAAATATCGAAAATCGATAATCGAAAAAATCGGGTTATAGAAGTAGTGGTCCGATTCTAATTAAATTTGATACATTCATAGACAAAGACATAAGAAACGATATTCAGAAGTTTCAAAGTTGCAGTTCTTACAATAATGCAGACAATCTATTATATATATATATATATATATATATATATATATATATAAGGCAAGATGTTTGTGTGTGTGTCTGTTTATCTGCCTGTATGTCCTTTATACAAAACCACCATTTTTATCCGATTCTCACCAAACTTCACAGAAATGTGCTTTAGGCTGAGTCTAACCTCCAGGACCATGGATTAGTTTTAAAGCGTTCATTACACCCGAGCAACGCGGGGCTATACTGCTAGTTAAAATAATAAATTAAAAGTTTAACATTTTCACTTATTAGTTAATAACTACATTTTCTAATTAAATATAAATGTTTTGCAAATATACTTCGACTAAAGTAACAGTATTTTATATTTTTTAAACCTTTTGGTATTTGGTTTTAAGATTTTGATCAGCAGTGAATCTATCTACCTATACCTCAAACATACCAAACTATAGGTACAATTCCCAAATGCATCGCTACCTAATCAAGCTAAACAACAACAAAAAAACTTATGTCTATATTTCTTAGATGAGATATATTGTTATAGTTCCACGTCACCAAGAACACATGGCCCAGTGGATAAAACGTTGTTTGAAATAATCCAGTAATTTGACCCAAAGGGGTTTAATTTCAATACCTGACCACCGCAGAGGCGTACAAAAAAATGAAGATTTGAGTTACGAAATGGAATTAACTGAAACTTAGATATTCAGCAAATACATGGCACGTAAAGACAGACCATTCTGTTTCAGAGTTCGGTTTGAAATTCCAACGTATATCACCTGAAGAAGACCGATACGTACAAGGCCTAAACTTGTTGTGTATATAACAATAAAGATAAAGACAACAGTGAATAGTGTAAATAAATATTTGAAAGACTCTACACAGGAAAATGAATGATTGTCATAAAGAAAGCAAGGAGAAGTCATTTGCATAAAAAGAGTAATTTATAAAAAATAATTTTAAGAATTTTTATTAATAAAAACCCCGTGTTTCTTTTGATCAGACCAGACCAGAAATTTATTTACTTTTTCTTTTTTTCTTAATCATAACTGTAAAAAGATTAATTAGAAAAGACTGAGGAGTACAAACTAGTTAGAAAGGAGCAATAGAAAGCTGAGAATACAGGTGCGATGACAGATACATAGGTGGAGAGAAAGGAAAGGATATACGGGGGTGGGGAGAGAACTAGAGTCCAGTGCTTAATAGATGAGTATTGACATTGCATTTAAATTCCTGGAGGTTGTAGCCGTCAGGAAAGCAAGAATATGGGAGCGAGTTCCACAGGCGGGAAGTGCGAGAGAAGAAGTTGCAGGAGTAGAATTGTCGCCTGCATTTGGCTAACCTGACTGTGAATGGGTGGGACCCAGTTGCCAGTCTGGTTGCGCGAGAAAACACCTGTTGAGGAGGCACCAGTGACTTAAGCTCGTCCGAGCAGAAGCCATGAAAGTATTTATAGAACAGACAAAGGGAGGCCACATTTCGACGGTGGGGAAGTGGCTGCAGTCAAGCCGCCAGATCAGTACCTATCACATTACAGACTCTCCTTTGGAGCCTGTCGAGAACACTGAGGAGAACGGCAGGGGCGCCTGACCATAAATGGCAGCAGTACTCTATGCACGGACGGATGGTTGTCTTGTATATATGCAGGATGGATTCAGGCGGAAAAAACATCCTGGATTTGACATAGTGACCCAACCTTCTTAGCAGTAGATTTAGCTATGGATTCGATATTTTCGGGAAATATCAAAACCTTTTCGAAATCTAAATTGTCTGTAATATGTGAGTATTAACATTTTCTATATTCATTTTGATAATCATGTCAAAGAATCTCATTAAAATTTGCAATAAACGCAAGGTCAATCATTAGACAAAAATAACTCGAAAGCAATGTATCGTTTCTATTCACAAAACTAGAATAAGAACTTTAAGATATTACCAGTAAGAAATCAAGCTACAATGTGTTAAAATCTAATAACATCTTAATTGATTGCAAGCTGAGCTTACAAACTCCGTCATATACATTCTCGCAGATTCAATAAAATTATCATATTCCCCAGTTCTCCCTTAAGGGTTCGAATTTCTCAATTTTAAAATTAATCTTGATTTATAATATATCTTTACTTCTCTTATAAGACTGCGTTTCTTTAGGATGTGCACGATTATGGTTCTCCTCAACTTCTTTTCTATTGTAGCTCTTAACAATGTTTGTCTTTTTACTATGATCTGCTATTCATTTATCCAAGATTGTGAGGTAAGCCCTCAGTAAGCCTTGTGAGTATCAAATTCTACAAACCCTCTTATCATTTTTTGTACCCCGGAAAATCAAGTTGTCTCCTTCTGATCAGTTTTCTTTTGATTTCCCTTAAAATTTCATCGTCGTTTAAATCTTCCGTCGGTATTCTTCTCAGTAGCCTTGTGTCAAACTTCATTTCCGTTCGTTCAAATCTTCTCTTCATCTATAAACTAATTGTCCATTTGTCAATAGCAGAAATAACTTGTTTTCCAGGCGTTATAATATAACATCTTGCATAGGCATTCGTCGTGAGGTTTTTTAGAAATACTCTGAAAACTGACACCAACAGTGTTTTTTTTTACTTTTTTTAAATAATCGTTTCACCCCCAAGCTAGGCAGCACTGTCACTGGTGTGCAGGGGCTTACAGTGAGAGGAGCAGACAGAGAGAAAGAAAAACAGTACAGGTGTTGTTGTAGGAAGGGTAAATTAGAGGTGAGAGTCACAGAGATTGAAGATGACAACTGACATTGCATTCAAACTTTTGGAAAATGTAGCTATTACGGAAGCAAGCTTGGGGAAAGGAGTTCCACAGATTGGATGCATGAGGAAAGAAACAGCTAGAGTAGAAATGTCGATTACATTTGCCTATTTTGACGGTAAACGGATGGAACCTAGTTGCCAATCTAGTTGCACTGGTAGGCTATTTTATTTAAATCTCTAGACTAGTTCATTTGTGTCAGCAGCGGATGAGGGGCTTATTTACTCAACAACGTTCCCTCCCCTTTGGGATTTACTTATTTTATATTTAATATTATCAACACCTCTTCTTTCAGGAGAGTTCGCCAACGTACTTAAATTTGTATCTTTTTCGTTTAAAAATCGCTTTTTCTACAATCTTGAAAAATTCACTTTTTTGTTACCCAGTCTCATTATTATTTGAGTTTGTAACAACTTATCAAACACCGGTTTAATTTTTCTTGCGAACAATAATTCTACTGTCGACATACTTAAAGGTGTGCTAGGATTTGACGTTATCCGGTAAACCCCTAACATTTTTGTCGTGTTTCTTCGTTAATTTCTTCATTACTTGCTTTTCAAAGCTTTTGTAAACGTTCTCGCAAACTGATGTGCTTGTCTGTTTGACTTTGCGTGATACAGCGGGGAGGTAATATGTACAAATAAGAAAAAACTGTTTTTGCAGGCCCAATATGTTGTTCCACATATACACTTCTAAGTAATATATCATCCAGATACACCACTGTAAAATCACAATCTGAAAACATGGTATCGATAGCTTGTTGAAATATAGCTGGAGCCAACTGTTTACTAAAAGAAAATTGGTTGTCCCTTGTGAGTATTTTTAGTTGTTAACTCAGGACATTTATCTTCAAATTGTATCTATAAATAAGCATCAGAGAGAATCAGCATCGAAAGATTTTTCCACCTTTTAACTTCGCAAAAATCTCTTCTGGAATTAGTGATGGATATTAGGTTGTAAACAATGGTTTAACCTTGTTGCAAAAACTAATTTTATTATTATTCTTTACATACACTGCTAATGCGGCCAATTTTGAATGATTAATCTTTTCAATTACACCTTTTTTTTTTCAAGTCTTTTATACTGCGTTGACTCGATCCAATATCATTTTTTTTAAATTAATCGCTTGTCCAATTACATTTTTGGTAAATCTCACAGCTCAAATAAGTCCATCCAATCAGTAGCGAAGAAATTCGTAGCATGTTGTAACGTGTAAGCCTTAGCTTTTACACACTTGTTGCGTAAAACATACATTGCATATCATTTCGCCAATAAAATAAAATATCTCACCTGAGACACTACTCGCGATTTTTGAAGTTAAGCTTTCCGATTTTTTTTCATGTAGCATCTATGATTATCGTGATATCAATAACAGTGTCTAGTGGCATTGTTGCATCAACATTTTAATTAAAAAACCACATCATATATTTTCCCATTCTCAAAATTTATTTTGTTTTATGTTATAATACTTCCGTCGCAATGCTGTGTACACATCTTTTCCTGTGATCATTGTTTCTTGTTTTAGTTTTACAGTATCATATTATATGTTCTAATTTAACACATTTGTGACATTTTCGAAATCATAAAGGGAAAGTCGTCTCCGAGATGTACATTTTCTCATCAGAAACACGGATTCATTTTTTTGTCACATTTATTTCTCTTCAGGCAATCCACATTCTTCTTCATGAAGTTCTACGGTATCGCGTTTCAGATTTAGGATTCTCTGACATTTGTTTAATATTTGCCAATAGAATAAAATTATTATTTTGTTCCCGATTCGTTTCTTTTCAAAATTCTTTTCAGAATTATTTTCATTAACTTTTGTTGTTATTTCTTCAGTTCTAACAACTGCTTGTATTGCTGAAGTTGTTCTTATTGTTGTTGGAGATTATTTCCTCCAAATTTGAAGAATGTTTTTTTCATTTTTCTCTTTCTTTTCTACACACAAAGAGAAGAATTTAACACAACGTGGTTCAAATTCTTGTCGTCACTGGTAGTTTGTACTCCGTAGCAACACGTATGTTTCTTATTTTTATATTAAGAATGAATTTCAATATTTTTGTGATTCCTGTTATAACTCCTATGAATTGCGATCCTTGTCGCCATTGTTATAATGTTTTGTTTAGGCACTCACCGTGACGTACGTAAGAAATATTTTGAAAACTGACTCCAACGAACGATATTTTTTTTAAATACAAGAATATGGCATAAGACCAAAAGGGGAATGAGAGAACATATCACATTATTCCTTACACCAAAAAGAAAAAAAAACATTCTTTTTGACCATTGTTACAATATCTACTTTAATACCTTAGAATCTCCATGAAGTCTTACCTAGTTCTCGTATGCACAATTATTGTCTGTGGGGGGATGGGAATAAAGCAAATATTTAAAATTAAAAAATCCAAACCCAAATGTAGATTTACAATGTGAAAAACTGTTTACTAGAAACTAAATAAAATAGTGTTAGTAATAGAGTCTTCCCCCATCTTTAATTGGGGCAAAAACTTCAGTTAACTGAACGAAATCAATGCTAGACTTTAATATAAAATCACTTAACACATACTCATTTAAACACAACAGCAAACATAAAAAAGATAACGGCAATACAAACGGCATCCCACATCCACCAGAGAACTGACATCCCTCACCACCTAATGGGCGAGGGAAGGGAATTAAACTAAAGAAGAGACAGAAATAAAAAAGGCTAATGGGCTTGCAGCCATATAGCTAAGTAAAATTTGAATGAAAAAACAAAATAAATTCGACTCCCTTAACTAGAGAAATACACAAGACTCTCCCACCTTTTTCCAAATTCTTATAAAGGAAGGCGCCTCTTATTTCCTAATCTTGACTTTAAGCTGCTATTTAAAGAACAAAATTATTTGGAAAGAGGTGAACAACCCGAGTAGCCAACATGTCATGAGCCTATTGATCGTAAGACTGAGCTCTCCTGTCAAATCATCTTGAAACGACTCGCTCACTTCCTTCGTTTTAAGAACGCAGTTTAAAGCATATGTTGACGAATATCAACGCTAAACATACCCAGGCGGGCTTCAAAAAGATGGAAATAACAGATCATCCAGACTACCTTGGAGTTTTGCTCGACACAATAACCGAAACGTCGCTAGCATAGCCGAAATATATCATTTCGAAGAGGCAACACCAGCTAAAGAACATCTACGTAGAACTGGATTCGTCTTTAACTTGCGAAGGAGAGCATACTGGTCTCCCTAGTGAATAGCTCCTGAAAGTTGTCACAAAAAAACTTTCATATATGCCCGCGTTTATAGTCATGGTCTTTTTACCCGGTATGACGCATGTGATATGTCGATAGGGCACATTCCTAATTTTCTCTGCAAGCAGTTCAGCGGCCATATTAGTCGCCTCGGAAGACATTATTTTTAACCTAGCCGAAACTTGACACTTCTTTATGAGCAAGGAGGCTAAGGCTTAACTATCACATAATTTAACAGCCAGATCAACTTTTCCTTCACATGCCGTTTGCGCTGCTAATCTGACTCTAATTAAGTCGAAGACCTAATTTTTGTATTTAATTTATTCCACTAAGTATTCCCAACCCCAGCCTAATAGTTGAAAATCTCGCTCACCAAATAATAATGCTTTAAACTTTCAGAATCCAGCCATCTGAGAATTAGGCTTATCTAAGTTTATCTGAACTAGGACAAGTCTGTGATTCAAGTAAACTATCGAATGAAAACGCGGACAATTTAAGAGGCTCTACATGGATTTAATTAACAAAAACTCTGTCAATGTAGGTGTAACGCACCACCATAGCTGAGCCCTCGTTATTCGTCCAAGTCTAGATTACCTCCCGGGGGTGCTAATTAGGATACTTATTTACAATATACAACTTGTCGCTAATTTAAATTCAAATCTCGAACTTTCTCCTATACAATCTATATCGGGGTCAAGGATGTCATTCTAGTACTCCGTTAAATTTGGCAGATGTGATGTCGTCAAAAACGGTTCGAAACGCCGAAACCAATCAGTCCGATCAACATAGATATTGATATCATAAACCGAATGAGACGAAGAGCGTTATCCTTTGCAGTAACATCTAGCACACGAAGCCTGCTCATCGTATCTGCGAGGGCAAGAGTTCACGCTGAATTCGAATACTTCTTTATTAGCGAGAAAACACTACTCGATTGTCCATCAAAACAGGCTGAATAGAGAGTAAACCTCCTAGACAGAATGCCTTCATGATCAAGAGTTGAAAAATGGCTTTTCTGTAAACAATATACATTCGTTCCGAGAGGCTGAAGATCGTGAGTGAGCCTGGAACATTCACACTAGACAACCAGGATCTTTTCAGACCGATTAGGGTTGTTCTTTTGTATTGAAAATAGCCAGGGTGAGGAAGCCGAAGACCTTTCTTATTGAGACTTGTCCCATCCCTTTTCTTTAAAGAAAATTTTATGGGAACAAAAAGCAAAACCCTCCCTGAACAAAACTACTTTAATCTTTCACATTGGCTTCATCAAAGAAGGAAACATTCCCAAAACGTGGTTTTCCTCCTCAATCATGTACCATATTTGCTGTCCTCATAGCAGTCAGCATTTTCTTAGCGTTATGGAAATCTTCTCTGAGCAGGAAAATGAGGGGACTAGTATTTCCACACTTCCAGCATGTTTGTTTCCGGCATTTTCTGGTCCTCTACATGCAGATAGTTGGAGATAAAGTTGAAGGCTTTGAGATCTAGAAAGATCTCAAAGCTTCGTACTCCGTTCATGTCGTTCTCAGAGAAAGCATTGAGTATTTGAATAAATTGGGCTCGACTGGTCGGAAGGTGTCCCCCTACCACTTGAAGCGGGACCTCAAATACTGATATGGATCATACGCCCCACAGAACAATTCTTCGATTAGAGGCATTTTTGAAGTCGGCGGGCGTAAACAAAAGTACATCTCACATGAAATAATTCTTTCCTTTGATAGCTCTTCAAGGTTTGATTTTGAGGGACGTCAAAGTTTTAATAACAGTGTCTTTTGCGGAGCGACAAATTTTTCGCGGATGTTTGTCGACCACGCAGACTGACAGCTTTCTTTTCTTAACCTTTTGTAATTCCACGGGATATACAAATAGTTTTTCTTCTTTGATAAGATGTGCGTTGCTCTTGGCATTTTTATAGAATTCTGTTATGTTGATGACACACTTTCGCGAAGACTTCCAGCAGGAATGCGTTTGTCCAGCCGCTATATTTTCTTTGCTGATGTTGTTATTGTTGGTCTCAGATGTCAGTTGATTTCTATTTTCTTGGTTTGGCTCAAATTTGAAACCTATATTTTTTTCTATTTTAATTTTATTTTCTGATATAGCTAGACTCTTAGTTGCTACATGTTTCACAAATCTGTTTATCAGAAGCGGTGGTAGTTCTTTTTTTGTTCAAAAAATAACTTTTCGACTCTAACTGACAAACGTCAGTCTATTTGATTATAATTTTTTAAAGTTCCCTTTTTCTTTGTCTTTTTTTAATGATTGAATTTCCATTTCAAAACGGGAAATAAAAAATATCAAAATTAAAGAAACCGTGTAATAAGAATAATCTTAAAGCACCAACAAAGGAACGAACAAATTTAACGAGGAAAATCATAAAAGACCGACTCAAGCTTGTTTTAAAATATGTGACGCGAAAAGTGAAAAATATACAAAAAAGCAAAATTCTTCTGCAAAGAGAAGGAAAATAAATTTCACACTGTATAAACGAGAACAAAAAAGACAGACGAGAAAACGTTTGACGTTTAAAATAAATAGTATCAATTTACTCAAACGACACAACTTAAAATAACGAAAAATTTTTTTAATATAACAAACGCAAAATAAACAAATTAAGAAAATAAAATACTACGAAAGGAAAATTAAAAAGAGACATGAGTAAAAATAAAGTAAAATATTGGTCGACGTAACACAAATAAAAATAACTAGTCTTGACAAAACAAAAATGGCCGACGTACAATAAGAAAAACAGATTAAACAAAAATGGAAACAAAAAATTAAACTAGAAACTAAAGCAAAAACGCCTTTTCCCCGGACTAATATTGAAGAATTGTTTATTTAGGACACGAGGTAACACGTAGAAAACTATAAAGAATAAGCAAAACGAAAAATAAAACCGGAGGAAAAAATAAAATAAACATAATGTTGGGCGGTGAAATAAAAACTGAAAATACACGAAAAAAGCAAAAAATAGGTGTGAAAAATAAAATTAGAGCCGGGGGTGGATGAAAACTGAAAAAGAAAAATCAAAACTATTCACAAACGCAGTCAGCAAAGAAGTAGGAGAAATTAAAAATTTAACAAAAAAAAGTAGGAGAAATTAAAAACTTAACAAAAAATTAGCATTTCTTCAAAACGTAAAACGTGCAAATTCCAAACGGATGAGCGCAGAAACTGGTCTGGCACGCAGTGAAACTTGTACTGCTTTGTACTAAGCGCTCAAAATAGACTGACTCCAATGAAGTTTTTAGACTAATAGGAATTCTTTATTAAAGTCTCTAGATTCATCCATTTGTATCGTCGTGGTTGCGTTATTTACGCCACTACAATGCCAGAGAAGAGGATTTATATCGAATAATAGTTGATACTCTAATTTTTGTTTCTAACAATATATTTTCATTTTTGAATATATTACTTAGATTTTGAAAGGCACCATTATTTAAACCATTTCACTAGGAGTTAAATTTCTCTAGTTGGTTGATATTAATGTTTCGAGTTTGTAGCTGGCATTGTGGGATATATTCCCGGAAAAAGGTTTTACAATGTCTTCTTTAAATACTCTTTCTTCCCGTTTTCATTTCCTACTTCATCTTCACTCTTGTACAAATTAATGGAAACCAAACACACAATATCTTCCTAGGATCTTTCACAATTTCCCTGATAACGTATACGTCGTCTCGTCGTGATTGTTTTTATTCAACCTCATTTTCTTTTACGTTTTGGACTAATGGATCCAGTTTTTTCTTCGTCTTGATAACACGACTGACAGTTGTAGGGCAGAAACTACCAATATCTGCGATCTCTCTGTAAGGCTTGCTAGTGAGTTTGTACAGCATTACAATTTCCGTACGCTTCCTTGGTGCAACGTCCATCGGAGACAATGGCCGTAGGACAACTAATCGACAGTCGAGAGAATACTGTCTGGGTGTGATAAAAAATCGGATGCAATCACAGATGACGCAATATTTTTCAAAGGCAAACAAATTTCATTTTTCACCCCCCAAAATAGATTTGTATTTACTGCACACCACTGCAAATGATCTAATCTGAGGAAAAAATAGAAATCCTTGTCACTCCAGTGGTTCTAAAACTGACTGTATCTTAAAAGAAAGGAATCTAGAGCAGTTGTTTTAATTAATTTGCACAAGAGCCGGTTGAAAAGTTCCTGAACATTTTTTCTGTATCTATGATTATGCACAATGCAAATAAAAACAACAGCTGATCACGTTTGAGATGAAGACATTAATATTATGAAATTTGAACATTTTTAAACAGAAGTGAAGACTTCCCTCTTTTTATTGTTTTTAGAATAGATTAAATATATTATGCGTTGTAAAAGACAAAACTATATTTTGTAATGAACATCCTAGCTTTTTCAAAGCATACCTTTTCTCCTATTAACGCTTAAAAATGAACTTTTTTTTGTAGAATGAAAATAAATATTAACAAAGCAAACAAAAAAGAACGAGTTTCTCATGTTTCTCGTCTGTTATTTTCAAATATAAATCCATTTATTTTAAAAAAAACTTTTTAGCATACATCACATTAAAAACTGACGAACTTTACTTTTTTCTTTATTCTTCGTGAAAAAGAATTGTTTTTACTTTGCTGTCACTTAAAAATCTCAAGATATGCCTTGTGTACAAATTCAATTTCGAAAGCTTCTTTTCTGCTCGATATTTTAATAATATTTTTGTGACAGGAAAAAAGTTCATGATTTTTTTCACCCTCTCTCTTCCAGGTTTTATGCTCTATATTATAATCACATAGTTTACGACAAAAATATCCTATACATTAAACCTTATTTGAAAGTTATATTATCCATAAGGAAAGATTTTAAGAAAATTGTTACTTCGTTTTTATTCTTTTTCTCATCATTTTAAGGACGTAGGCCTTCTCCAGATTCATGAGTAGGAATGAGTCATCGGTATACCAAGCGTGTTGATAAAGGAAGGTTTGTGAGGATTGGGTAGTCATGTCTTTCTTCGATTAACGATCTATATGTGTTATTTGCGAAAGGAAATGTAACGAACTGATTAGAATGTAAATGCAAACCTGTCTCTCCGATTTCCCACCCTCAGAGATTATCATTTGCACTATCTACACACCCAGCCTTACAGTAACTGATATTATGCATCTTGAGCGGCTATTAAACAACGTATTACAACAGCTTTATTTGAATTTTTATGTTTAAGCAACAATATTTTTAACTTACAATGTTTTGTCAATTTTTAAAATACATTCCCGAGGCATCAAAAAAGCAAAATAATTTCGGGAATGACTTTTATATTGACACAGTTTGGTCTCAAACAATTGACAAATTAAATTCAACATTATTACAAGGATAGATCAACCCTTTGCAGTATATTTAAAGCCAAAAAATACATTTACATTATAAGAATACTTTTTGTAAATAATAATGATTTTCGTCTTACTAATTAGCCAAGAGCTGGAGGGAGAAGAGGTGGTTTCCTGCCTTTCCCAAGGATATTTGCATCCACATAAATATATCGTATCAAACGGAAAATGAAAACTGCCTCGCCGATTAACAATTCCGAACCCTTGTCCGTTACACCGCCGTCATATACAAGCCTACTGCACCTAGTATTGCCAAGAGGTCACTTATTGAGATGATCGTAAGAGAACCGATGTATCAACGTGATATTGCTGTAAGTCAGATGATAAAGTGTATGTTCTCAGATAATCTCGTAGGATAGAGACTTTCATAAGCACGTTACACATCGGGCCAAAACCTTCCAGAAATATCGAAAATGTCAGCAGTATACAGCCATTTTCAGAACAATGGTTTAACATAAATCTTGTATGTCTTAACCAACACAATTCTTCTTCGAAGCTCATGAACTGGTACTACAGAATCACAAAGAATTATACCACATAAAATAAACCACGTCACTTGACTTTCGACAGAAGCAATAACTAAAATGGACAGCAAATACGAATCAGAGAGAAACTAATAACCTGAACAAACTATTGATTGAATTCATTTAATTTACGGGGGTGGGTGACACATTTCGAGAACTGACTTGTCTTTGAGTAAGTTTTTAATAATAGCAATGACCGTCTTTCCAAAATAAATATCATTTTTTTTTCTTGCAGTTGCTCTTTGATGTTTCTCATCTCATCTGTACCGTTGCAAATATTATTGCCAGTGTTGATTGCTTTTTGGAAATTATTTTCTTCTTTTTTATTTTATGCCATGACACACATACAACAATTGTCTGGTAATTTTTTAAGCGTTGCTTACGTGTGGCACAAGGCCGAAGTATGGAGCAATCAGTGAAAATCGATCTCAATACTCAGTCGCAACTGATCTATTGAGTCAAGCTTGTTAACCATTAAACGACGTCGATGTGTCAACGTATTTAGGAATTGCATGCATTTTAGATTTTTCAAATATAACATCTATTGTTTTTTACTTTCAAAGACACCTAAAAATTGAGTCATTGATATAAATTAATTACGTTTATTACACAAGTATCAGTAAAATAAATTGAAATCAAATAATCGTGAAAAGACTTTGAAAAATAGTGAAACGAGCCGTTGAGAAATTCGAGGAAAATAATTTAATCTTGAAGCGACTTTTGTTTGGTAAACAAGTGTATCTTGAATAAATGGGAATTAAGTAATCAGGACACAATTAAAATATTTGAAATATAAATGCTGAAATAGATAAATGCAACAACATCTACTCCTACAGTTTGTTGCTTTTTTCGGTGGAATCACGACTGGGTTAGTGCTCTCTGCTCGAAAGCAGAGAGCTCTCTCCACCCGAAGTCAGAGAGCTGACAGTGTCAATAGTAGCAGAGGCAGCTCAACAACTCTTTACAACGGTATTTACCAACCTTCCCACGCAGGGCTAAATGTGACACAAGGTCTATTTATTGTGGGTCTTCCAGCTTATATAGCCAGGCTAAAAATATCTGTCAACTATTCTCCAGTCGTGATTCTACCATTCGGCGGAACCACGACTGGGTTAGTGCTCTCTGCTCGGAAGCAGAGATCGCTTTCTACCCGAAGGCAGAGAGCTGACAGTGTCATAGTCATCGTAGCAGAGGCAAATGCCAACTGCTTTACAACGGTATTTGCCAACCTTCCCACGCAAGGAGAGATGTGACACAAGATCTTTTTTTTGTGGATCTTCTCGGCCATATAGCCAGGCGAAAAAATATATGTCTATTTTTCCCCAGTCGTGATTCCACCCTTCGGCGGAACCACGACTGGCTTAGTGCTCTCTGCTCGGAAGCAGAGAGCCCTCTCTACACGAAGGCAGAGAGCTGACAGTGTCAAATTAGAAAATAATTTGCAAAAGTATTTATCAACCTTCCCACGCAAGGCTGGATGTGACGCAACGTCTTTTTACTCTGGGTCTTCCCGGCCATATAGCCAGGTAAAAATGTATGTCTATATTTCCCTAGTCGTGATTCTGCCATTCGGCCGAACCACGACTGTGTTAGTGCTCTCTGTTCGGAAGCAGAGAGCGCTCTCTAATCGAAGGCAGAGAGCTGACAGTGTCATAGTAGCAAAGGCAATACTGCTTTGCAACGCTATTTACCAAACTTCCCACGCAAGGCTAGATGTGACACAAGGTCTTTTTATTGTGGGTCTTCTCGGCCATATAGCCAGGCAAAAAATATCCGTCTATTTTACACCAGTCTTGATTTTACCATTCGGCGGAACCACAACTGGTTTAGTGCTCTCTGCTCGGAAGCCGAGAGCGATCTCGACCCGAAGGCAGAGTGCTGAGAGTGTCAAAGTAGCAAAGCAAACTGCTTTGGAACTTCCGTTCTCTGTATCGACAGGATTATATGTACACATCAGGCGAGTCATTTATTCTGTAAAATGGGGCGATCACCAACACTAATGTGCCTATCAATCCGGGTATTAATCAAGGAATTTTCAACTGAAATCAGTAGTGTAAAACTTGGAACATGAAATTTAAACGTTTTCAGTCCATTCTCTGTGCGAGGGTCGATTTATTGATGGCTGTCAATTGCAAGAAAGCACAATCGATGGTTGTCATGAAAATAGCCTCGCTCAAATGTGAACTGAAAAATGGAGACACTAAAATCAAGCAAAAACTAAAAAAAGAAAAAAGGAAAATATGAATCGTTTTAAAAAAGAACGGATAATGTGATACCGAAATCCGAAAGTGCATTGATATAGAAAATGACGCCTTGCAACATTGAAGTTAAGTGTTAATAAACAGGAATATTTCGATAGAAAAAAAGTAGAGAGTACTGGACTATATGACGGATGACGTAGAGACTTGTGGTAACAAACCTGTTGTTCTACAGCAGGATGCTGAGAAGACTACGGACTGAACATGTGAGTAACGACAAAGTTTTAGAGGATATGCACACATAAAGGAAACTTTGAGCTAAGCATCAAAAAGAGACCATTGACAATTCTAGAGCACAAAATGAAGAAATAAATCTTGGAAAATTTAACAATCGCAGAACATGTTGAAAGCTAGAACATAGGAAGTCAGCGAATGACTTCCCGTATTTGTACAAGTGGTTGGCTAAAAAGAGATTAGGAGAGATAGCAAAAACACAAACATGGCTAAGAACTACAAAGGATAGTTATGGAAAACCATGATCGTACTCGAGCCAGGGTATAAAAGTGTAATCACTTATACCTCAGCAGTTGCTGTTGGCTTCGATTGGGCTGCTCCTAAAGTCATTTCCAGAAAGTGCAAACCCGATGTGGAACTGCGTGTGCTTGAAATCAGTAGAAACCAGCTGAGCGATAACTGGCCTTTTCGTAATACTAATCAGATGAGCTATCCCAAGGTGTAGTCAGTGTGACGAAAACCATTTACTTTCACAGAGTAAATAAATGTTTTCAGTTCGAAATTGCCTGAAAATTCTTTCTGTTCTATGTGCCCTGTCCTTTCAGGACGTAGGCGACCATGGCTTTCCACATCTCCCTATCCCTGATGACTCTTAGCACGCCTTCTCCTGTTACACCATGCAACACTTCTTTCATCATCTACCTGATTAGGTCCTACAAATATGTTATCCGTTGCGTTCCCCTGTCTCTTTTTCCCCTCTATCTAGCCTGTTAGTATCAGGTTCTCCAAGCCATCCTTCCTCATTTCGTGTTCCATGCATTTCAGCTGTCTCTTCCTGATGCTTAGTATTAATTTCCTGTTCGTTTCCATCATTTCCAAAACCTCATCATTTCTCACATGCTCGATCCATGATATTCGCAGCATCCTTCTATAGAAGCACATTTCAGTTGCTTCAAGTTTTTCCTTCATCTTTGATGGTATTGTCCAACATTCATTGCCATATTGAAGAACGGACAACACATAGCAATCCAGTACTCTCTTCTTTGTTTTTAGCGAAATAGTCCTGTTTCTTAATACTTTACTCAACTTCTGGAATACTTCATTCACCATGCCAATTAGCCTTCGGATCTCTGTGTCACACATATTGGGCATATTGGGCTGCCCTTTTTACTGATGACTATGCATTCGGTTTTCTTGCAGTTTATTTGTAGTCCTTTCTTGTCACTCTCTTCAGCTACCTTCTGTAGGAAGTCTTGTAGTTTTCTTTTCTGTGTCTGCTATCAGCACTGTATCATTTGCGTGCCTTAGGTTGTTTAAATCGTGGCCTCTGATGACAAATCCAAGCATAAATTCCAGGTTCTTCAAAATATTCTCGCTGTACAAGTTGAACAGATCCGGTGAAAAGACACATCCTTGTCTTACGCCCCTTTCTATTTTTGTATATCTGCTGAATTCATTATCTGTCCGTATACAAGCGATTTGCTGCCAGTAAAGATTCTTAATTACTCTTAAGTCTTTCCCATATATGTCAAGGCTGTATCTCCAATTCTTTGTGGCGTATTTTAACAAAGGTCTTCGCATAATCAATAAAGCACAGGTATAAGTCCTTTTTCATTTGTATTGCTCTTTCTGAGAGCATCCTAATCATAAATATGGTGTTCCTTGTTCCATTGTCTTTGGTGAAACCACACTGTTCTTGTCCTATCTCTGGTCTGATTCTGCTTCTCTCTCTATTCTTCAGAATTCGGACGATCAGTTTTGTTATATGGCTCATTAAACTGATGGTTCTGTGGGATTCGCACTCGTTTGCACCTGGCTTCTTAGGCTCTGCTATGAAAATCGACATGCTGAGGTCATATGGTATTATACAACTATTATAAATGTCATTGGTTATTTCTGTAATTTTCTCTATGCCAAATTATTTTAGGGCTATCAGCAGCTCTATCACTATGCAGTCTGGTCCACCTGCTTTGTTTTTATTCAGTTTGGCTACTGCAGATTCCATTTCAGACTTTAATATTTCCGGTCCGTCCTCGTCTTTGTCTATTATCGGTTGCTCTCTCTTGTGAAAAAGATCTTTTATATAATCTTCCCATTGTTGGAGTATTTCCTCTTTCTCCAAAATGATTGTTCCATCCTTAGATTTTATACATCCAGTTGAAGAGCAGGTTTTTTGTCCTGTCAGTTCTTTTATTTCTAAATGCATGTCTGCTTTATTATTCCTGCTCAATCTCTCTACTTCTGCACATTTGTCATTGAGCCATTCCTCTTTAGCCTGTCTGCATTTTCTTCTTATTTCCTTGTGTAGTTCCCTGTACTCCATCCCATGTCTTGATATCATTTTCTGCCTCCTTTGCATCATGTCCAGAATATCTTCAGTCATCCACTCGTTTTTTTCTGCGCCTAATTTCCTTTGCGGCAATCGGATCAAAAAGCACTTAATAAAAAGAAATATTTTGGATTTATCAGAAACATTTGACAGCGTTTAAAGTACTGATCTTCTTTACAAGTTGAAAGGTCATGATATTTCAGGACAATTTTTTGAATTGATTTAGTCTTTCTTATCAAATGCGAAATAAATGTTATTTTGAATGGCCATTATTATAGATTGCTTATATCAATGTAGATATCCCCCGGGACTCTCTCCTTAGACGTTCATTGGTTCTAATTTTCAGAAATGACCTTCTTGATGTCATCAGTTCTCAACTCGATGCCTATGCTGATGACAAAAGTATTTACTCGTGTCTTAATAGCAAATTGCTTGTTGAATAGGGTAAAGGAGTGACGTGTTATTTTTCACACCTCCAAAATAAAACTTTAAATCATCTAGAAGAACCCATTGTAAGTTCCATCGGCATAACTGATGCTAACTTTCAGGAAAGTGGCTCATTGCATCTTTTCGGATTTAGTTTACAACAGGCATGAAGTAGAACAACTTGATTGAATCAATCTTTGTAAGAAAGTTGGTTTAATGTGTTTTGCGAGAGAATTTCGACAGAATCCATCTTAACTATTTATTAGTTGATGTGGACCGGTGATGGGACCACGAAATGATAACTCGAAACACGGTGGTAAAGTTAACAACATATATTAAGTCAAAAATAGATACAAGAGAAAAGAGTAAATATAAGCTTGGCTTACAAGTGACTGACAGACAAACAGACATACTGTGCTGAACTGAACTGAAGCCAGAAAAGTGATTAACTCTCAGTTAATATACTAGTAAGAAGAGTTCATAGTTAAAGGGGTAACATCCCACAAAATTAGTGTACCATTCGACCTTGCTTTGAATATTGCTGCCACATTTGGTCTAGAGCTTTTGCTATATATTTAGATATTCTTGATAAAATCTAAAATATGTTAGCTTTCCTGTGCATTTTCTTTTAATCTTTCCTCTATGATACCTAGACTTTATGAATTTAAACGCAGTACTAGATTGACGATAATCATTTTACACTTGAAATTCCTAGGTGCAACCGTAAGTTCTCTGCTAGAAGTTTCTTCTATCGCACTTCTCGCTTGTGGAACTCTCTTTCAGTTTTTTACTTCTCACTCTTCTTTGTTTTTAAAAAGATTAGATGCAATGGCAATCGTTACCTACTGTCTTTTTAATTCTTTTTCTTTTATTATCCTATCTCCTTGATAGGAGTTTTTGTTATATTCTCTAACCTTCTCTAACCTTCTTATATCATAGTGGCTTTATTGCCTTACGTTGAATGACATGATTATAAAGAAAGATAACAGCCTGCGTATAAATAATATAAATAATGATAACTCCTCATCCTTGGAATTCAGACAAAAATCCCCAAAACTCATGGTTGTCTCTTGTGCTGATGCCCACGTATTTTGTTCCCTCGCAGTTAATGGCAAATTATTTTTTCTTGTTATCCTACGATCTTTCTTCGCTTCTTTTCTGAGCATAGAGGCACGGTGTACAGCGGCTCGGACTGAGGAATCGAAGAGCCAAATTAGAATTCCAGTCAAGTCGTTAAATTCATTTACGTGCGAATACCTTTGGGAAAAGGTATGGATTCATCTCTTCTTCCCCGCCACCATATCTTATTGGAGGGGGGCAACTGTCCTAGAAGGATGAAATCTCTGACTTGAAAATCTAAGTCGGGGTTAAATATCCTCACTAACTCAAAATTTACAACTTGCTTAGCGTGTTGAGTACGACTATAGCCCTGAAAAATATGCTCGATCAATTCCTCCAACTGTTTTGTAATGGTATTGCATTTAGATTTCTCACGATGTAACCCAGCCTTGCTTTCTTCCTCTATTTTTTTATATTAACTGACCCTGTTCTTATTCCACATAAATGAATCATAACAGTGTTTTTTATGAGAATAAATGGCCTTGTACCATACATTGTTTTGTGAAATTCAATTTTTATTGATAAAGGCGCAAAATCAAAATCTATACTAAGAATGTTTGCAAGAATATTTGAAAGATACATTTGATGTACACTTTGAATGTAACAGAGAGAAAAAGAGAGAAGGGAGAGAGAGGGAAAGGGAGATGGAAATAGAGAGGGGGAGAGAAAATGGCAGACTCGAGTTTGTGAGTGCACGGATGTTAATACCGTGTTGTACAATTCTTACCTTTAGACTCTGGATTGTCTTCTCCACATAACCAAGCTTGCACTGACATATATAACAATAAATAACTAAACTTTGTTGATGGACGGGCAAAACATTCTTACAAAGAGAGGGGAACGTGCTTTTGGTAGAAAAAGACTGTATGTATTACATCCCAATTGAAACAGTGCATAATAGATGTAGAAATCTTAAAAGAAAACTGACTACGGGTACCATTTCAGAGTAGTCAAATGCAGACAGTTCCCTTAGGTGGAACAGGGCTTTTACTTTCATTAAACCTAAAAAGCATTAAGCTTAATATTAGTCAGAATAACACGTTTTGAGAGTTTGCAAGTAAAATATTAATTTTCCTCAGTTCATCATCCAGTTTTCCTTAAGAGCATGTAAGTGTTTGATATGGTTAATCGTTCTAGACTTAAGAGCAAAGGTTCTATTATCGAGCAATTTAATCGATATATATAACAAGCCTTAATATATATATATATATATATATATATATATATATAGAGAGAGAGAGAGAGAGAGAGAGAGAGAATAAAAAGCGTGAGAAGACGTGAACGTTTTCTTTAAAGTGTATATTTATTGTTTTTGTTATTATACATGTTATGATACATTAAGTGTACACAATGGTATTTGTGACGCTACACGTGTTTCGAGTCTAAAATTGACTCTCATCAGGCGAATAAATTTGTGGCTTTAAGTATCGAGTTCTTTTCGTTTCTGGTCGCCAAGTTGTTGTTTTATAAATAAGTAGAAAAAATAAGGAAATAAATAACATCAGTAAAATAAAATAAAATAAGATAAAATAAATCAAATGCTGGGACGTTGAATGGTCTGTGTTTTTTCCACATCAGCATGTGTATAAATGGATAAACAGATAAATAAATAAACCGATGAATGAATCAAATGTTTATCCCAATTTGAAGTGGTTTTGGTCTGGGGGCGACCTTTTTAGTATGTTAAAATTATCTTCTAGTCGCCTTAGCTTATCTATTATCGGTCATTTGGTTGTTCTTTATTGCGTTGACGGTGTTTTGAATTTGTTATGTGTGTGTGGGTGGGTGTGTCTCTGTGTGAAAATATATAAAGCCACAAATTTATATATATATATATATATATATATATACAAGGTACCTCCACTAATTTACTGAAAAAACAGCAAAGCATTAAAGTAAAAGACCCTAAGCTTAATAAAAACGAAAATGTTTCATCAAAATGTATGATATTAAGAGGAAGATCAATAATTTTTTTAATTATTTGAATTTTTTAATCCTTTTCTAACACGTTCGAAATTTTGCTAAAAATATTGTTTTGAATTTTGTCAGTTTGTGACCAAATCGTTAACAGAATTTAAAATGGATAATGTAATATTCTGTAACTCAGTTTTTTTTCTGAAAAATTTGAAAAATATATTAATTTGGAAATTCTTCCAAAAAATCAAATAATAGTTGGATTTCAATGAAACTTTCGGGTTTTATTCCCAAGTGAATTAAATTATTTTAAAAGTATTGGTTTTTAAAAAAATCTAGGTAAAAATAATTTTTTTTATATCTGTTTCCTCCCACCCAAACCATCACGTAAATTTATGAAATTTCAAGAAATTAATTTTTGTAGCGAAAATTTATTTTATTAGTTAAAGGCCGGACGCATTGAGGATTGTAAATAATCAACTGTTTTTTCAAACAGTTGGCCTTTTTTTTCGAAAACCTGTTCCCAATAGTAAATTAAAAGTGCAATAAATATATGAAATTACTTCATTAGATAAGCTTTTAATTGCTTTAATAAATAATATATAATCAGGACATTATAGACTGAAAAATAATTTCGATGAATAATGAAATTTTAAAAGAATTGGTCTAAATTTTCTTTTTTAATTAATTTAAGAATTTAAATAATTTCAGAACTTTAAAAAAATTGTACAAAGCCTTGGCGGGGTTATTTTATTAAGTTATTAAGTGAAAACTATATTCACTAATCAAAAATTGAAAAATTTCATAAAAATCATTGAGCCATCGCATTTTTAAAATACTTTTTTGTGTATTTGAAGTTTTTTTTGAATATGGTATTTTCTGCCTTTAAACTTTCATGTATTTCAGTTTCTTATCCTTACAGGAAAAATTGACAAATAGGTCTATTCTGGTCAACCATACTTAGCTGTGATCACTTACTTCACACGTCACCTAGCTGTCAATATTCACTTCACACATCAATCATTTGTCAGCTCCGTGATTAAGAAATAATTTTTATTCTAAATTTTATGCTATAAACAATGCCCCAAATTTGATAAAAACAAAGATTTACCGTTAAAAATTTCATATTATTATTAAGAGAAAATACCAAATTTTTCATTATATAATTATAATTTTAATCTTTTTTAGAAGGTTTAAGATTTTCGTTAAAAATCTGTTTTTTCTTGCGTCAGCGGGCGAACTATAAGTTTGCATATAAATTTTAGCGTTATGTTTTCTAGGGATCATCAAGCGTATATGCATGGAGAGAAAATTTGTTCAGAATTTTTATGCATACGTTTGTATCAGTGTGTCTGTGTAAAAGAAAGAACTAAGTTAGGAAGGGAGAGATACCATTACAATATCATTTCCCTCGAGAGTTTTCAAGCTCACTTCGATTGTGAATCTCTTTCCCTTTAGGTTCTCTGTTGTCGAGTCAAATACCGTCACTTCAGTTTCTCTTAAGTCTCATTTCATTAGTTGCTCACTTTTCTATACAAAGGCATTTAAAAGCAATTCGGCGGACCTGAAGCAGACTACCACCACGTTTAATTTCGTTGTTTTTCAATTTTTTAAAAACTTTTTTCATCGCAGTCCTATCGATTGCTCCCTTAGCTTTACGATTGACAAAAACAAAATTTGAAAAATTTCAATATTTAAACATTTTTGTGGGGGGGGGGGATCAGTTTTTCGTACAACGATATAGTAAATCGAGCCTCCATTTTGAAACCAGTCACCGGTACGACATTACCGCCATCTGTAAATTTGTTCATTATCAGATTATTTGAACTTTTTTCAGTTCAGTATTATCTTTTACACCTTAAATTTTACAAATGACAAAAAAATTTTGTAAAAATCTCAAGATTTAAACAATTTTAGTAGGGAGACCAGTTTCTCATTCAACCTTATAGAGGATTGAAAATGGAGGATCGATTTACTTTAACGTTGTATGCGAAATTGACCCCCGCCAAATTTGTTTAAATATTGCAATTTTTCAAAAATGTTTTTGATAATCGGAAAGTTTAAGTAACAATCTATAGAACTGCATGGAAAAAAGCAAAAAAAACAAAAAACAAAAAACAACGAAATTAAACGTGGTGGTAGTTTGCTTCAGGTCCGCCAACAATTCTAAGATTTTATCCTGTAGAAGTTTTCAGAATTCTTCTTTTATGTGCCGTATCCCATCAGGTGGATGATCACGGCTCTCTACATTTTCCTGTCTCTTGTAACTATTAATATTTTGTCTTTCTCATAAACTTTGTTCGGCCATCCATTTATGCAAGCTCATCCAGTCTATTACGCATATTCTCTCAATCTTTCCCTGAATCTTTCCCTGAATCGTAGAAGATTTTCCAAGCTCTTCTTCCTTATTACGTGCCCCAGAAACGTCAGCTGTCTCTTACTGATGTTCAGTATAAGTTTCCTTTTCGGGTCTATTTTCTCCAAAACCTCATTGCGGCCCACCTGTTCGGTCCACGGTAGTCGCGGCATCTTTTTTGCAGAACCACGTTTCTGTTGTTTCGAGTCTATTCTTCATTTTCGGAGAGGTTATCCAGTACTCGCTGCTGTACAGCATTCACGGCAATACAGATAGAAAGATATCACGTAACAGCTCTTTTGAAAATTATGGTCTTAAAAAACACTTGCCAAGAAAGCCTGAATATAATGCTACATAAAATGAAGCATTTCTTTCTTCTCTTCGAATAGTTACCGGATACCACATTGATAAGGGAAAATAAAGAGTTCAGTTGATAAAAAGAAATGATTTCTATTAATAAATCTAAAAATAAAGAAATATCAGAGGAAGGAATAACAAAGGGTGAATGCTAAGAAAGAAAGAAAGAAAAAAGAACATACAAGGGTGAAATAAAGTGAAAGAAAGAAATGCAGAAATAAAGAAAGACTAGAAAAGAAGAATAATTGCACATTAACTTCTACAACTTGTGTTATTCTTTCCTTTTAATAAATCTCTATTTTTAAATTGAAAAATGTATTTTTTGTTCTTATTTTATTCCACACAATTCCACATATTCCGACCTGCCGACAACCAACCTTCTGATAATGATGGAAACCTTCTCATGATGATAATTCTGGATAAAACTTGTAAGCTGTAGGGAGTTTGGTTATAATATTTCTATGAATTTTCTGAGATGTGGATTTATTATTTACACAATATATATATTCAGACAATTGTCCTCCTCTATGTCGTTATGTGTGCATCGACCCGGATAACCTATAGATAATTCTGAACTGAAGTCTTTATTTAATCTAACGTTGTAGACTGTTCTCGTTCCACTACTCATGTCGAGGAATATCGTTTAGTTCTTATTTTATTTGTCACAGCACGGGGATTAAATAAAGGGTATAGTTTAGAATACCTTGCGTGGTCACCATTGTAGCCGAAGGGAGATGATTAATATTTCTTTCATTCGTGTCACACTTAACCACACTCCCTACAGCTTACAAGTATTATCCAGAATTATCATCATGAGAATGCCTTTGTATAGAAAAGTGAGCAACTAATGAAATGGGACTTAAGAGAAACTGAAGTGACGGTATTTGAATCTAGTTTCTTTAAGAACATGGTCAATCTTTTTTCTATTTGGGAAAAACCAGGATTTCACACGTTATTGTGAAGTTTTTGTAAGAGTGAAAAAGAAGGTTGATTTTAATTCTTAATTTCTTATCCGCTACATAGGTTAGCCGGATTGATAAAAACCTGAATAAGACCTGAGAGTACAACGACCGAAAAGTTGTGGTAGTAGCAACAAGGATGAGGACTTTAGTCCGAATATAAATAGTGTAAATAAGAAAGAATAAGCTGAAAGAGAGTAACAAATGTGGGAAAGAATAAAAATGAGAGAAAGCAGGAATGTAAAAGATAGAAAAAAGATAATGAAGAATAATTGAGAACAAAATAAAATAAATTTAAGAAAAAAAGGACATGAAGAAAATAACGAAGTTCTTTAAAGAACAAAAGAAATGAAAAACAGAATTAACATAAAATAACAAAAAATAGAATACAAAGAAATGAAAAAAAAAATGAAAGGATGAAAAAAGTAAAAAGGAAAAGAACAGTGATTGAAGAAATTAAATAGAGGGTGGGGCAGAGCAACTTGTTTATTTGAATTTGGCGCCCTAAAGCGATGGTTGCTCCGAGGGTAGTGGGGAGGGGCTTACTCGAGGGTGCGGGATTGAAAGTTTGTTTCTGTTTACACGACACACGATAACATTTTTTCATCCGAACTTTCCATGGCACCTCATCTCTTGAAGGGGCGATCTGCATTGGCCAGAACGGTACCCTGATTTATCACCCTGTGAATATTTTATATGGGGCTACCTGAGTTCAATTGTTTACAACAATCTTCTTAACACGCTGACTCACCTGAAGAACAACATTCGTCAAGCTGTCGCCAACATACCCACCGATATGCTAGAAAGAGTTGATCGAAACTTCACAGTACGATTGCCATCTGACTGATGTTATATTTAAAGCTTGTAAAATGTAAAATTTAAATGTTGTAATTTATGCTGTTTAAAGAATTACGTGTATATCTGCATTACTTTTGTTTTATTTGTTATTTCAAATAAGCAAGTTGCTCTGCCCCACCCTGTAGAGAACGAAAGAAAGAAATAAGCGTAAAATAAAACTAAAATGAAAGAATAAAAATGATACAAGAGGGTAGGGTATTCCAACCTGGTCAATATCGCCCACCGATAAGTGATATCAGCTGTTGGGTAGGCGATGAGCAACTCATTAAAAATGGCGACCGACTGGACATTTTCGTGTGTGATGTAGAATTTGGGGGATTAAAATGTATTTCAACATATGCTACCCAAAAAAATATTAAAAAGAGATATGCAAAAACTTATATTAAAAAGTAAAAAGTAGAAAGCAAAAACTGGCAATAACTGAGTCCCATTCTTAAAGAAGATATAAATATCCCTGCAAACACGAATTATTTTTGTAATTTCTATAGTTTAGAAAAGGGTCCTTAACATTCGTCTTCAGGCGAAATTACATTTTTGGCGGGTGCAGGGATATAAATGAGTAAATAAATGAAAGACCAGGAAAAAGTTTGCAAGTCAAATTACAAAGTGAACCCAGGATAATTTTTAATTAACTCAAAATTGTTTTAATTTTTTATTTCACTGGTTATCTCGAACGCAGAAAAAGCAGAAAAAGTGCCCATCAAAATATAAATCACTGTATGCTTTTTAATATTTACGACTCAGTGGACGACGGAACATTGTTCCATATCAAAGTTCCATGTAGGAAAAAAAGAATCCGTTATATAAAATTAGGAAGAAAAATATGAAGAAAATAAACAGAATTGAACAAAATACTGAAACAAAAAGGAAGAAAAAATATACAGGGCGTTCTCCCAAAAATTGACACCATGTGATATCTGAGCAACATGTGTGTCAATCAGTTAAGTGCCGTACACGCTTAGGAGATCATGTCTCGAAAGAGACATGACTGACTGGGCAGAGTTTTTTTTTCCTCAGTAGGTAGCCATTACTTTCTGCGGTAGACTAGTTGCCAACCAAGGCTATAGAACCCAATCCTTCTTGTTATTTAATTCATAGCTGGAGGGAGAAACGACATATTAATATCTTTCTCAAGGGTATGTTGCAGAAATGAATGTAACGAATTCAACTGGAATTCTAACTCCGTTCTCTGATTTCTCGTTCTGAGCCGTAATGCACTGCACCACAACGCACATTCATATGTATGTCTCAGGCAAACGAAATAAAATAGGCTTCATGTTGACCAATAAAAGATTTATCATAATCTGAAGGAGATATTCAAAGGAATGCAGATTTTATAACCGGTTTAAACAAATCTTCTATATGAGCACTACCTTTGGCATAACACACTGCGTATCCAGTGCTTCACTTATTCTCTACTTAAGTTCTTTATTGGATTCTGGGAATAGGGTGATATATACCTATCCTTTCACGTAGCCCCTTAGAAAAAATCACCAAGTTTCAAGTCAGGTGAACCTTGTGCTCATTTCAACAACACATTGTCTTTATCACTGGCCTACCCGATCCATCTTCCTCGTCTTGCGATAAGTTCGCACATTCAACTTAGTTTTTACACATTTTGTTAAAAATTGAGTTCACTTGAGCAAGTTGTTAGAATCCAAAAGAATGCCATTTTTTCGTGGTGGGGGGGCACCCTGGAAATGAAGAAAAATACAGTAAATCTGATTGTAAGAAAAAAATAAAGAATGATGTGAACGAAAAAAGTAAATCTAAAAGAAGGAAATAATTCGAACGAATATATTTTTACTTTTACTGAAATTGATCAGATTTAGTTTTTAAGAAATTTTTATTTAAAAAATAAATTTTAAAAATTATTTAAAACTATTTCACAAAATCGTCTTAGTTTCCATGCGTGATTTTTCAAGACAAAAGCAAGAAAATTTGATCTATTTTCTGAATTGCTTTTAATCGTATATTAAAAAGAAAAAGCTGGGGTGGAATACATCGTGTGCAATAAAATGCGACGCTTGTTAAGAACTACGCTGCATTTTATAACCAAATAAAGAATTCACGTACTCTCGATAGTGTATAATATTTCTTCTTTGTAATGTGTTTTTTCGGGACTTATGCGATCATGGGTCACCATAACTTCCTGTTCTTTATAGATAAAAGTATGTTTTGTCTTTTTGTTATCTCTTTTAATGGCTATTCTGCTAACCATTTACAAAAACTCTTTAGGTAGTTTATTCACTGGTTTCGTCTTTCTCTCTTGACTTCAATGTGTGCCATAAGTGTCATATTTAACAGCTATCATCCACGAAGAGCCATCTAGGACTAAGTAGGTGATGGTCTAAGATTGACACTACAGTTCTTTTTATTTCTTCTGGTCCACTGATATAATTTATCGTTACACCAAGGACAATATATATCAGAAGGTGGAATAATGTAAAACGCTTTAAGAAATGGTCAATCAGTCTGTTAAGTGCTATAAGTGATAAACGCTTGGGCGATCATGTCTCTTTAGGCACATGACTGACCGGGCTGAAGATTATCTGCGGTAGACTAGTTGTCATCAAAGGCTATAGAACCCAAACTGTCCTGTTATTTAACCCATACCTGGAATTCGAACTCGGTTCCCTGATTTTCTCGTTCCGAACCGATATCCACTGCACCCCAACACACATAAGAAATGGTACACGTGTAAAAAGAAAAGAAATTTCTCACAATTTGAATTGCTTTGCATCACGCGGACTCGACTTGAAATTCTCACAGGATTTGGTATTGTTGAAGTAATCGCTAAGATTTTTCTGAAGATTTCGAAACTCTACATTTCCTTAAATTTCAAAAACCAATCGAAGAAATTTGAAGAAACAGATTTCACACAATGCGATTAATTAGCTTCTTGAATTCAATTCATTTTTATAAAACTTTCGCGGCAATATGTTTAAGAACACAATGTTTTTTTTATTCTTTTTTAACAGTAAAAAATAAATTCTTGAAATTTCTTATCCGCGAGCATGTAACGTACAACTGGCCATGCACAAATATTTCTTTCTGGAGACAAATGCCTATTTTTTAAGTTTTTGGCCTCTGATTCGTTTATGTGCGTTGTGGTCCAGTGGATATCGACTCGGAAAGAAAAATCGGGGTGCCCAGTTTGAATTCCTTGAATTCACTTAAGCACAAATACCCTTGGAAAAGGTATTAATTCATAATTTCCCCCCATTTATAGGTTAAATAACAAGACAGATTGGATTCTATAGCCTAGGTTGGTAACCAGTCTACCACAGAAAGCATTGGCAACATACTGCGGGATAATCTTCTGCCCAGTCAGTCATGTCTCATTCGAGACATGATCGCCGAAAGCGTGTATCCCGTTTGGCACTTAACTGACTGACTGATTCGTTTATAGTTCTCGCAAACGTACAGAAAAATGGAAACTAGAAACTTAAATATAAGAGATGAAAAAACAATATTTTATTTTTATTTATCAGTAAATTTAAGCATTTATTTTTTTTTAATAATTGGAGATTTTAAATGTTTAAATAAAATTCATTGTACTAAGTTAGACACCCTAGTAAAACAAACTGTACTGTGTGGCCCTTACCTGTTTGCACGTCTCTAAAACAATTGGTTTTGATCGGTCAATGTATGGCTGTTTTCGATGGTGTGCCGGACAGACGGAATAAGGGGAGTCATATAATTTTCCATGTAAATTAAAGAAATTGACTGTTATAATATTGACCTGCCCAAAAGCCCGGAACATATGTGGCAGGGTGGAGGTGGAGTAATGAAAACTCGCTTGAATAAAAGAAATCAAGAAAGTGCAAAAACTTTGCTTTTACTGCCAAAGGAATTGATAGATCATTCCTGATTAAACATGGATTTAATTTTTTCATTCCATGTCGAGTCGAGGCTTTCGTTCTTGCCAATACGAAACATACTAAATACTGTTTACGAATTCTTAATTCGTACGTTTCTTCCAGTTCCTCATAACTTTTGTATGTCTTATTTTTAGCATCACGATGCTTTCATGTCTCCGTCTCTCTTCGCCCGAGGTCTGTATGAATTACAACAACTGGTATTACATGCCGGACTACATCGCCTAAAATAAATGGAAGAATATTTAAAAGTTAAATTTTTAAAGCAAAAGTTAAATAAATTTGATAATTTACTAGGTAACATATTTCTTTTTCTCGTTGCTATATATATATATACATATATATATATATATATATATATATAGTGTATCAAGGCAGCAGATAATTTTCTAAACATGTATTGTTTAATATAACAACGGGCAATGAATGTCTATTATGTTTAATCATGAGCCGTTCTAAACATCGTAATTTGGCTTTAATTTCAGGTGAAAATAAAGACAAAAATTGTCCAACATTTGGATATTTTTTTTATTATGCTGGTTCTAAGCTTTTGTCTGTCGTCACATAGCAATGTTTTATGTCAACACACGATAAAATCATCTTTGATGGTGGATGTCTTTATGTTAACGTCCCTGTAACATCTCTGTAGATGGCTCATGTAAGCCGAATGCTTAGAACCAGCATAATAAAAAATCATCCAAATGTTGGACAATTTTTGTCTTTATTTTCACCTGAAATTAAAGCTAAATACGATGTTTAGAACGGCTCATGATTAAACATAAAAGGCATTCATTTTCTGTTACACTTAACAATATATATCTCTCTAGAGAAGAAAATTTTAAAAACAATTTCCACTTCTGCGATATACGCATTACTCCTCAGAAATGAATTGACTTCTTTCGGTCACTGGCATGTTTATACGTGGTTATATACAAGACGTTAAAATTTCCCTTCTCTGATCCCATGCATCTATGTCTTAGGGAGTATCGACACCGACTGACACCAAATCGGTCGAGTTTCGATCCCGACCGGAAGCAAGTGGATGTGTCTAGCCACACTGATGAGCTGTGATACAAAGGCACAGGATTGTATGTGGATGATTAATATATACACATCTACACACACAAAAAATAGGATTTATTTTTATTACGGAATTTTTATTATTTCAATCCTTATTAAAGCAGATACTTGTATTAGAAATAGAGACACCATTTTTGTTTTAAATGGTGTGTTTTACGTCTTAAGTCTGCGCATTCGAAAGATCTTAAGTAAGCTGTCCGCGTAATGCCCTATGCTTTAAAATAAAAATTGCGCGTTTATTTCAAATACGATTATCAACTATCATAACGTTTAAATCTCTCTCTCTTTCTTTCTCTCTATATATACCTAAACCTATCTAAACTTATTTGTAAATTGAACTTTGTGTGTATGTGTATCTGTGTGTGTGTTTCCGTTACCTATAGACTCCGATTTTCTTGAAATTTTACACAGTTGTACTATAAGCGTCTGCGAGTGTTCTTAGCTAGGTTTTGTATCGAGTTACCCCCGATAAATATCAAAAATCGATAATTGAAATGTCGGGTTTTAGAAGGAGTGGTCCGATTCTAATCAAATTCGATACACTCATAGACAAAGACATAAGAAACGATATTCAAAAATTTCAAGGTTGCAGTTCTTACAATAGTGCAGAAAATCGATAATATATATATATATATATATATATATATATATATATATATATATATATATATATAAAAGGCAAGATGTTTGTGTGTGTGTCTGTTTATCTGCCTGTATATCTGTATTTTTTCAGCTCTTTTATTTTAGTTTTTACTTCGGGTTTGGCTCTAAGTAGGTATAATTGAAGTTTACTCAGAGGACTTATTTAGCCTTCAAAATTCAGTTTACGACGAAAAAAAACTTATTTGATATCGATCCCAGGAAATCAAAATTTGACTTACACCCATTCATTTTGCTTTCAGTCTATGGTTTCGCTTTAACTGGAAACAACCATTGCTTTTTAGTCTTTCGTGCCAACGTCCAAAGAGTCTGAGCTCCAGGACCATGGATTAGTTCTAAAGCTTTCATTACACCTGAGCAACTCCGGGCTATACTATGCTAGTATAGATATAAATTTGTGTGTGTGTATTCATATCCGAAATATACACAAAATAATTTCTGAGGAATCAAATGATTTTTGGTCTAACGTTATTTCGTATAACGTTAAAAGTTATTTTTTGAATACAGTTGTTTGAGCAGACTCAATGCTTTTCAACCGTGTGGATTATCGGTAGGTGTAAGAAAGAAAAGTTGCATTTCGTCAGGGTTCAAAGTTCGGCCCTCTGTAGGAAAAACTTCACTCTGATCCGCAGTGTTCTGTTTTTAAGTATTCCCTAATCACGCTAGCTTCCGACTATAAAGAAAGAAGTTCAAAGGCAGACGGAGAGCACGTTTTCATTTTTAAGTTACTTGACTGCGTAGAAAAGTCGACAAAAACAAAACAAAATCAAAACAGGTCATCATATACTAAATCATTGCTATACCCAACTAACATTTATATAAATAAGATGCATGAATATATATATATATATATACCCAATCCTTCATTATGCTTCGAACCCTGTCCAATTCGTCAGTCAATACGGTTCTTATTTAGGAATCAGAGAGACGAGTTCGAAATCCAGTCTTATTCATTACATTCACTTACGCGCTAATAATCTTGGGAAAGGCATGAATCCATTTCTTCTTCCCTAAGCTACGAATAATTTGCAGGACAGACTACATAGCTTTGGGTGACAACCTGTCTAGAAGAAGGAAATCTCTGAATAAAAAAACCAACCTAGAGAAGTTTGTATTCTGTCAGGCTCTCTTGCTTAAAAACACATCAGTTATACTGTGATTACAGAACTTGTGGTACCCCTACGACTTTAAGAAATCAGGGGATATATATATATATATAAATTAACCTAGTGAGCCAACAAACCTACCAAGGTTTCACCTAAACGGATCTTCATGTAAGGTTAGCCAATCTTCCCTGAAGATTCGTTTAGGTGAAACCTTGGTAGGTTTGTTGGCTCACTAGGTTTATTTACTTACTCTGCTTAGGGATTAAGCGCTTTTGTGTTATTGATTACTCGTCTCTGGTTTTTTCTTTGGGCTACGTACTGGCTCGGTCCAAATTGCTTTGGCTAATGTTCATGTGCTTAGCTCTTTCTTTTTTTACAACCACTTTTTCCTACCGCGTATATAGTTATATGTTTGCATTTATATATATATATATATATATATATATATACATATATATATATATATATATATATATATATATATATTATTTAATCATGACCCGTTCTAAACATCGTAATTTTGGCTTTAATTGCAGGTGAAAATAAAGACAAAAATTGGACGTTAACACACAAAAATGTTTTTGTGTTAACGTCCTTGTAACCTTTCTGAAGATGGCTCATGTCAGCCGACAGCTTAGAACCGACTTAATAAAAAATTATCCAAATGTTGGAGAGATTTTGACTTTATTTTCGCCTGAAATTAAAGCCAAAATGCGATGTTTAGAACGGCTCATGATTAAATATAATAGACATTCATTGTCTCTTATATTTAACAGTGTATGCTTAGAATATATATATATATATATATATATATATATATATATATATATATATAATAAGAGAGAGAAAGATAGAGAACGACAATTAAATTAGAACGTGAAACAAGAGATAGAGAAAAAATATAAATAGTATGTGAGATTATTTTAGTTGTTAGTAAGCAAAATGCCAGAAGACAATATAGTGTAGTAATTGTGCTTTGTTAGTGTTTATCAATTCTGAAAATTCACCGTAAAATTTATTTTCACTTTCTCTTCAACTTTTAGGACTCATTTTCACATTTTTATGTGTAACGTTTGTTTCGAAAAACTAGTTTTCATAATCTAAGAAGATAAATAATATTCGAAATACGATTTTTTCATTAACATAGCAGTATATAGGTCGATTCAAATTATCAAGGAACGAACGGTTGAATAATATAATCAAGAATATCCCAAAAGAGAAGAATCGAAAAATATTATAAGAAGCAAAGTAAGTAACAAATAAATGCAAGTCATGGCGTTGAAGCTGCTATCGAAAAAGAAAGAAAGAAAAAAGAAAGAAAGAAAAAAGACAGATGAAAGAAAGAAAGAAAGAAAAAGGAAAAATAGTTTTCAAAGGTTGAGATAAGTAAATAAATTGTAGAGAGAAGAAGAAAACGAAATACAGCATTAAAAATAGCGTCTTAAAAGAGTGAGTTTAAATGAATAAATTGTCGAAAAAAAAAAGAAAAAAATACATTTATTTAGAAAGATGCTGTCAATAAAGAAATTATAGGTGAAGCAAGAACGAAATGAAAAATAGTTTTAGAAGGTTTATGCACATGGTGTGATGGGTAAATTGCCACCTCAATGACACAAAAATGAAAATAACACTGACGTCGCATTTTAACTGATATACTTGCCAAAGTCACACAGAAATATCTTGAAATAGAAAAGAGTACATTTATTCAATAAAGTCATCTTCAAACCACTACCCTCATATTTCTGAACGGACTCCTTGTTCAAGTTGATAACTGTTACCATAATAATTGCCTTCAGTTTATCTTTGGTGATCCAAGGAGTTTTATTGGTCTCTCGAGGAAATGCACTCTGTACATGATAATCAAGCTGATTGCAGTTTGGGCAGTTAGATGGCCAGATTTAGAGCGATGGTGTGGCTGCAGAAAGTATCTGACAGCCATGACTGGATTCTCCCTCTTGTGTGACGGAGTCCTGTTGACAGAAATAGTGCCTTCCAGCAGCTATGCTTTTGACCCAGGACAGTAATACCTTCCAAAGGCAATTGATGTAGGCTTCCGTGTTGAGTCTAATGTTCTCAAGATGAATAGATGCATAACATCCCCATCACAAGTTTTGACTACTTCTATCATCCAACTCTTTCCGAATCCTCTGCACTGTCCTCACATTAACACCCAAATACTCTTAAATGTTCGTATTAGAGATTCCGGTGTGAATGCAAAGCAGTACAACATACCGTATCTACATTTATGGAGGAGTGAATTACTTTATGATTCTCTTTTTCTCACAGACGGTGCCCAACTGATCCTACTATACTGTTTATTCGACAACATCATAAAGAACGCCCATGCGCGAAATTAAAAATATAACATGTCAGTGATTTATCAATCGTACCTTTGAAAAACAAATTGTAGAGGAACAAAGATAGAAAGAAATGCGTGATGTAAATAAATTGTAGTGAGAGGAAGAGAAAAATGAAGCAAAGTGCGTAGCTACTCAGGGATAAAGAGAAAGAAAAGAACGCTAAAAGGAGATAAAATTGAAAAAAATGAAACAATTTGAAAAAGTAAACTTTATAAATAACGGAAAGTTGAAAAAATGATCGCGAAAATAAAAATTTCTAGATTGATTTACTTATATATTTTGATTTAGAAATTTTCGACGCAGTTTCATTGTTCAATTCTCTAGAAAATTACCATTTTTCTACATGATGAATTCTCACATCATCATTCATGTAACCTTTTTTACAAATTTCGGTTGAATTGGCCCCTCTGATTTAAGATAATTTTGTAGGAATCGAAATGTTGTAATCCGATTATTCACAACCAGGTTCGTACGGTGAGTGTATCCCTTTCTGCCAGGTCTTCCAAAAGACTTACAGCTTGGTGTTGTCCTTGTGGAAGACGACATTTTCCTGATATCAGATGCCATTCATTGATTACTGATTGGCCTAAATGAGAGCAGTGTTAGTCTAAATTCAAAATTGGATTTGGCGGAAGGATCTAATAATACACAATTCATAAACCTGCATCACATTATTCGGCTGCTGACTTTACTCCATGCCCAATCTATTTTTCATTCCAACTTGCTGGAAACAAACCATTTTGTATTACCCGCTAATTTGTTTTCATAAAAATCAGTCATCTACAGGACGTAATTTTGAAAAAAATGAAAATTCCATCATTGTTTCGTAAATGGCATGTTTTAAGGTTTCAATTACTTTGGTTTTATTAGATTGTTAAAAAGTTCCTGCTTTTTTTTTGGGTCATCCTGTACATAAAAAAGGTGCGAGAATCGTTAAACATTTTTATAATGCGTAGTTCTATTATTATTATTATTATTATTATTATTATTATTATTATTATTATTTATTTATTTATTTATTTGTATAAAGTGTACATAATGGTATTTGTGTCGCTACGTGTTTCGAGTCCAAAGTTGAGTATCTTCAGGCGAATAATCTTTTTGTTTTTCAGAAAGCCTAAAATAGATAAATCGTCGGTAAGCAGGTCTTCTTCTTCTTCCTCTTCTTCATGTGCCGTGTCCCTTCAGGACGTAGGCGATCATGGACTTCCACTTGGCTTTGTCTCTTGTCGCTCTCAATATTTTTCTCTTGGTATTACTTTTAAGCTCTGCTGCGCCAACCCTTTGCTCAGACCTAACCAGTACGTCTCACGCTCTTCTTCCCTGGTTCTCATTCCATTTATCCGACCTGTGACTATCACGTTCTCTATTACGTGTTCCAAGAACATCATTTGTCTATTCCTGATATTTAGTATCAGTCTTCTTTTCGTTTGCATCCTCTCCAAGACCTCATCGTTGCTTACGTTCTCTGCCCATATTATCCTTAGCATGCGTATGTAAAACCACATTTCTGCTGCCTCAAGCCTCACGTTCATCTTTGATGAGGTCGTCCAGCATTCACTTCTTTACAGAAGAACAAATATTACGTAGCAATCCAGCACTCTTTTCTTTGATCCTAATGAGATTTTCTTGTCTTTCAGCACTCGGGCTAGCTTCTGAAATGCGTATTTGGCCATGCCAACGCGTCTTTAGATCTCCATGTCGCACTTTCCATCCTCTATTAAAGCACTTCCTAGGTGTTTGAATTTTTTTACTTGTTTTATTTTCGATTCTTCGACTTGCAGTTTGCATATTGAGCTTCTCCTTTAGCCGATGACCATAGATTCAGTTTTCTTGAGGTTTATGCTCAGTCCTCTCTTTTCAATTTCTTTTGCTAACTTCTGTAGAAGGTCCAGCATTTTTTTTTCCGTGTCTGCTATCCACGTATCGGATATTGTTGGGAATTTGGCCACCAATGTCGAATCCTGACAAGGCTTTTATTTCTCTCATAATTGCTTCGATGTACAGGTTGAAAAGATCCTGTGAGAAAACATATCTCCTTTGTAATGTTACATACCTGCTGAATTCACCTCCTATCCGTACACAAGCGGTTTCTTACCAATATAGATTCTTGATTATCCTAACGTCTTTTCCGAAACTGTGGAGGTTGTCGAGCATCTCTATCAAGTCTTTGCATGATACTTTTTCGAACGCCTTTGCGTAGTCTATAAAGCACAGATAAAGGTCCTTCTGCATTTGTATTGCTCTTTCAGATATCATTCTGAACATGAATATCACATTCCTCGTTCCGGTATATTTAACGAAGCCACACTGTTCTTGTCCTATATCTAAGCTGATTCTGCTGGGCACTCTGTTAATCAGAATCCGGATGATGAGTTTTGTTATGTGGCTAATTAAACCGATTGTTCGATGGAACTCACATTTTTTTTGCATCTGGCTTCTTTGGTAGTCTTATGAAGATTGATCTGCTTAGGTCCTCCGGTATATTGCCTCTGTTGTATATTTCGTTTATTATTTCTGTTTGTCTATCGACGCCAAAGCTTTAGAAAGTTCATATGCGTGCGTGTTTGTTTCTTAGTTTTGCTTTCACCATCGCTTGTTAAATCTCTTCCCTTTTAGGGATCATTCACCTTTCGTTGACTCAAAAAAACCTTTTTTAGCACTAGCATGCGAAATTTGATTTTGTTATTATACTTCAAAATTGTTTTAATCGATTTTGATTAAATTCTATGTGTCTTCTGGTTCTTTGTGTTGTTTTTGAAATACTATTTTTTGCAACGGTTCGCGATTTGTTTTTTTAGCGCGTTTGATTTTATTGTGTTGCGTGTGTGTCTTAGGTTTTTCATGTTATTTTGTTGGTGGAATGTTTGTATTTTTTTATAAATATTTCTTCCTCCATCATGAGTGTGTCACAATCTGCATTTTGGTAGATAAGCATTAATCTGAACTTACTTCCACTGCATTCAGGTAAGTGTTGGGAAACGTACTATTTAATCAGCCTAGATAAGTATTGGACGTTATTTGATTTATTCAAAATTAATGTTACTTTAGCTGTCTATTGGGCAAATTTTTAATAAAAGATTACTATTTTCTTTTAGGAAATTCGAGTGCAAGTCAACTCAACACTGTCGAATGAGCACAGGTACAACCCAGCACTAGAAACACACAACTATTTTTATAAGCGAATGAATAGTTAATAGCTGTAACTTATGACTTTTAGAAAAACTGAACATCTTAAAACCCCTTAATAATTCTAAGTTATTAAACAAAAGAAATGAATTATCACGAACATACTTACTGACATAGAAATAAATATCTTCTCAAATACGTAGAACCTGACTAAGCTATATAACTTCAGCTTTTCTTTTTACTTATCTATCCCTTTATTTATTTATATATTTCTTTCTTAGAAATCTTCACCCACTTTTTTTTCGAACTTATTCCATTTTTTAAATTTTTTTTAGTTCAGCCGTTAATAATTTAATGATTTTCACGTGCTTCCGTGAGTTTCCTGCGATCTGGCCGGTTGGTGGCAATGGCTCATCACTGTGAGGGTACCGGGTTGGCAGTTTCCTGGTTGCTGCTTCCGACTGGTAGTTAGGAGCCCTAACTCTTGCGTAGCGTCAAGAGCGGCTGCTCTGATCAACAGTTGTATAATATCGGGGTTCTTGTAGTGCCATGTCGCGCATGGATAGGTGTCCCTGCAAGCGCTTTCGGTGGGCAACCCCGAGGCCACACCTTGTTGCAGCCCTAGCCAGTCTCCCTCCCAGCTCAGATCGTGGGTAATGACCGCCTGTATCCTCTACCCTAGGTCCCTTTCTATAAACCAAAAACATGACAAGACAAAACAGAAATGACCCTAAACCAGCTAAATCCAAACCACCTAAGCCCATTAACCTCTCCTTCACTAATATCCGAGGCATTCGTACTAACTTTGCTAGTGTAGAAGCGTTCCTGCATGAAAAGTCCCCTGACATCCTCGCGCTCTGCGAAACTAACCTCAACTCAACTATTCCCTCCTCTGACCTCTTCATCCCTGGTTATCTTCCCCTTTTAAGGAAGGATTCTACTGTCCACATGCATGGGCTGGGTGTTTATGTCAGCGAACACCTCCCCATAACTAGGGTGACTTCACTCGAATCTACTGACCACCAATACATATGTCTCCGCTTGTCTCTCCTCAGTTCGGTTAGCTACCTATTCTTCCTTTACCGTTCTCCCTCCTCTCCTGACTGCTCCCTACTAGATAGCATTGCCGACGACATAGATAAGGCTATTACCTATCACCCATTTGCCCACATATTTGTATTTGGAGACCTCAATGCCCATCACTCTGAGTGGCTTGAAAACGCTGTTACTGATTCGGCGGGCACTCACGCCATGAACTTTGCTATTTCCCAATCCCTTACGCAAGTGGTGGACTTCCCCACTCGCTTCCCAAGCACACCCTCGGGTCATTCCTCACTGCTAGATATATGTTTCACCTCTGCGCCCGACGCCTGTCAAGTCTCGCAGCTTTGCCCTCTCGGCAACTCCGACCACGCTGTAGTCTCCCTCAGTATTTCTTTCCAATCTCACTCCCCCCAGGATCCCCCTACTCATAGAACCTCCTACCTCTACCAAAAAGCTGACTGGGAAGCCTTTCGCGATTTCCTCTGCGACGTCCCTTGGGGAAAAGTGTTTGACCTATCAGTTGATGACTGTGCCTCTGAGGTCTCGTCATGGGTGAAAGCTGGCATTGATGCCTTCATACCCACCAGGAAGTATTGCTTAAAACCTCATTCCCCTCCGTGGTTCTCTCCAGCCTGCTCAGCCGCCATTGCCCACAGGAACCATTACTTCCATCTATTCCAGAGACAGCCAACTGATCACAATAGGCGCCTGTTCACATCCGCTCGCAGTGAGTGCAAGAGAACTCTAAATGACGCCAAACAGTTGTTTGCGGAGAGAATGCGACAGCACATAGCTGACCGCAAGTTCGGCTCCAAGGACTATTGGAGGATTTGTAAACGAGTGCTCAACAATAGGAAATCCTCAATACCTCCTTTAATCCATGGATTTGACGTTCTCACGTCATCTGCTGAGAAAGCTGAGTGCTTTGCCCGCAGATTCTCATCCAACTCCACACTCGACTCGTCCGGAGTGCACCCACCCGACTTCCCTATTAGAACTGAGGCCAAACTGCATGACGTGTATATTACCCCGACAATAGTATCCAGAGTAATTTCAAAACTCGACCCCCATAAGGCGTGTGGAGACGATGGAATCCCGGTGATAGTCCTTAAGAGGTGTGCCCCAGAACTTTCCCCTGTCCTCTCTAAACTGTTTAACTACTGCCTTTCTGCTTCCTGCTTTCCTGCATGCTGGAAATTCTCCTCAGTCGTTCCTGTCTTTAAGAATTGTGGTGAACCCTCGGACCCATCCAACTATCGCCCTATCAGTCTCCTACCAATATTCGGGAAAGTGTTCGAGGCTATAATAAATGCTGAAATAGTTCATCATCTCACCGCCCACAAGCTGTTCTCCGACAGGCAATATGGATTCCGATTTGACAGGTCCACAGCCGACCTGCTAACTACTGTAACGGAGTACATGCTCCAGGCCCTTGATGAGTCTGACGAGGCTCGCGCGGTTGCTCTGGATATCTCCAAGGCTTTCGACAGGGTTTGGCACCCTGGCCTCCTATGCAAACTACGCGGTTATGGTATTACCGGTCGCCTGCTTGACCTAATCCAATCTTTCTTAAATAACCGCAAAATGAAGGTCGTTCTGAATGGGCGTGCCTCTTCGTCCTACAGCACGAATGCTGGTGTCCCACAAGGCTCTATCCTGGGCCCAACGCTCTTCCTTATTTTCATCAACGACCTCCCAGATGAGATCAGGTCCCAAGTAGGCATCTACGCAGATGACACTACAATATACTCCCGCTCCAGTAAGAAACCTGTCGTGGCGGACAGACATAATCTCGCTGCTGACCTTGAGCGGGATCTACACTCTGTGGTGAACTGGGGCAAGAAGTGGCTTGTCAACTTTAATTCCTCTAAGACCAAGCTGTTGTCTGTCAACCATTACAGGCAACCTCTTCTGCCTCCCATAAGCATGGACCAGATGATTCTCCCGGAGAGTAATACACTACGCCTCCTCGGACTTACCCTGTCCTCAGACCTCAAATGGAAGCACTATATTGAATCCATAGCAAAATCTACTGCTAAGAAGATTGGGTCACTATGTCGATCCAGGATGTTTTTTCCACCTGAATCCATCCTGCATATATACAAGTCAACCATCCGTCCGTGCATGGAGTACTGCTGCCATTTATGGTCAGGTGCCCCTGCCGTTCTCCTCAGTGTTCTTGACAAGCTCCAAAGGAGAGTCTGTAATGTGATAGGTACTGATCTGGCGACTCGTCTGCAGCCACTTTCCCATCGTCGAAATGTGGCCTCCCTCTGTCTCTTCTATAAATACTTTCATGGCTTCTGCTCGGATGAGCTTAAGTCACTGATGCCTCCTCAACAGGTGTTTACCCGTTCAACCAGACTGGCAACTGGGTCCCACCCATTCACAGTCAGGTTAGCCAAACGCAGACGACAATTCTACTCCTGCAGCTTCCTCTCTCGCACTTCCCGCCTGTGGAACTCACTCCCGTATTCTTGCTTTCCTGACGGCTACGACCTCCAGAAATTTAAAAGCAAAGTTAATACTCACCTACTAACCACTGGCCTCTAGCTCTCTCTCCCCTCCCCTGTATAACCTTCCCTTTCTCTCCGCCCATGTACCTGTCATTGCACCTGCTTTCTCAGTTTTCTATTGTTCCTTTCTAACTAGCTTGTACTCCTCACTCTTTTCTAATTAATCTTTCTACATTTATGTAACCCCCTGCACATCAGTGGCGTTTCTGCCTTGCTCGGGGTGAAATGATTAAAAAAAAAAAAAAAAAAAAAAGTATATGTGTATTTTAATATTTTATATATATGCCATTTTATAATCATTTCACCCCAAGCAAGGTAATACTAATACTAGTGCGCAGGGGATTACATAGGTGAGTGATGAGAAAGAGGAAGAAATTAGAGAGTGTTTCGGAGAATGGATAAGAGAAAGAAGAGAGATGCATGATGTAGATTAGAAAGGAAGAAGAACACGATACAAAGTTTAATATATATATATATATATATATATATATATATATATATAGTCAGACAGATCTGTTTCGCTGTATCACAGCTCATCGGTACGTTTAGACACCCGATTATATTTAGCTAGGATTGAAACCCGACAGAATTGACATCAGTCGGCGATTCTACCTCTGAGCTATAGGCGCCCGGTAGAAGAATGCAGACTTTTAGCGTGTGTTATACCATGTAAACATACTCCAGTAACTAGGAGTGTTCTAATTCATAACTGAAGAAAAGATACGTAGATGCTAGAGTAGCTACTGTTTTTTCAAAGTTTACCATTCCTACAGAGTGCTCAATCAGGGTGTGAGAGCGTATATATATATATATATATATATATATATATATATATGTGTGTGTGTGTGTGTGTGTGTGTGCGTTCGAGTAAAATTGGTAGTTACATTTAACTGTCACAACGGTAAAAAAAAGTGAGACCACGAGGCTAATCTAGTAACACGCTTAAATTCATGTAGAGTCGGGTCACCAGGAATAAAAAAAAAAACTTGTCGAAGACGGAGGGAATCCGCGTCAAATCTATTAGAAAGTGACTTCTTAAGTCGAGATGCCAAGTCAGGACGGATTACATTGCAGATATTTCTCTGGATTTTGTCAAGAACACCTAGATGAACAGCAGTAGCACCAGAGCAGATTTTTTTTTAATCATATCACCGTGAGCAAGGCGGTAACGCCACTGATGTGCAGGGGGCTACGTAGGAGTGAAGAGATTGGAAAAGAGAAAACCGCAAACCGCATCTTAAACAGGGAACACGGGATGAGCTTCTTAACCTGTTCAATAGATGGGGATGGAGTGTGAACCGGGCGATAGTTTAGTTTATCTACTCCAATTGGAAAAAAGAAAAAAAGAGTGAGAAGATTGGAAGAGACAAAACTGGAAACCACATAAGATAGACTCTGACGAGAAAAAAAAAACAAACTTTCTGGCACAAAATTGTGCCCATCTTGGTTAGCATTCGGTACAGCTATTGATTCGCTGTAGTCGTTCCACTTTAGGACAGTTGAAAGCGTGACGCCAACGAGGTGTAGTGTTTTGCTACAGGAGATTAGTATTAATCATGCTGATGGCGGGCAGGAAAGCATGTCTATGGTCGTTAATGAAGAGTAAGACAAGGATTTGTCTTTTCACCGGATCTCTTAAACTTGTACAGCGAGACTATTCTGAGAACCCTAGATGTTATGCCAGTATTCGTCATCAGAGGCCAAAATTTAAACAACATAAGGTACGCGGATGATACGGTGATGATAGCAGACACGTAAAGGAAACTACAAGGCCTCCTACAGAAGGTAGCTGAAGAGAGTGACAAGAAAGGACTACAAATAAATTGCAAAAAAATCGAATGCATAGTCATCAGCAAAAAGAGTGACCCAAAATGCCAAATATAGGTCGGTGATACTAGAATCAAGCAGCTACAAAATTTTAAATACCTAGGAAGTATTCTAACAGAAGACGGAAAGTGCGACACAGAGATCCGAAGGCGGATTGGCATGGCAAAGGACGGGTTCTAGAAGCTGAGTAAAGTATTAATACACGGAAAACTTTCACTAGAAACAAAGAAGAGAGTACTGGATTGCTATGTGATATCAGTTCTTCAATATGGCAGTGAATTATGGAAAATATCATCAAAGATGAAGGTAAAACTTGAAGTAACTGAAATGTGGTTCTACAGAAGGATGCTGCGAATATCATGGATTGAGCATGTGAGCAATTATGAGGTTTTGGAAAGAATATAAGCGAAAAAGAAATTAATACTGAGCGTCAGAAAGAGACAGCTGAAGTTCCTGAGACATGCAGTGAGGAAAGAGGGCTTGGAGAAACTGATACTAACAGGCCAGATAGAGGTAAAGAGAGACAGGGGAAAACAGGGTGTAATGTACTTGAAGATTAGAAAAAGCGTAGGACCTAGGATAGAACCTTGATGGATATACAGCTTCGTGTGAAGGAATGTGGAAACCTCTCTGTTCAAAACAAGTTGAATTTCACGATTTCATAGGAACGGTTGTATTAAACAGTCACCCTGTGATACCGTTGTGCTGGGGTTTGCTTAGAAAGCCAACATAAAGCAGTAGTTGCTTCCAGTCAAAGCAAAACCGTAGATTGAAAGAAAAATGAATGGATGTAAGTCAAATTTTGATTCTGATATCGATGTCAAATAAATTTTTCGTCGCAAACAGAAATTTGAAGCCTAAATAAGTCCTCTGAGTAAATGGTATGATGGCTGAGACTAAAAATTACAATTATACCTACTTAGAGCAAAACTCGAGAAAAAAAAACAAAACAAAACAAAGTGCTGAAAACCTGATTTTGATCAGATCCGATAAGATATCGGGGCATCGATTTTCAATAACGGAGTCAAATCAGTCATCCAAGGATAAACTAACCTAAGTACGTCCATGAAAACTTATCGTACGCATCGGGAGTAAAATTGGAGAAAATGAGCAATATTGATGGCTGACTATCGGTTTTTGATCAGATTCGATAGAATATAGGGGTGGGGGCATTGATTTCCAATATCGGGGAAAATGAGTCGTCTGAAAAGATCTTAATGTTTAAGACTAAAAACTATAATTTTACTAAGTTAGAGCTAATTCTGCAGCAAGAACCCCGATAAAAGGGCGAAATCCTGATCTTGATCAGACCTGATGGGAAATCGGGATATCGATTTCCAATATCGGGGGAAAATCGGAAAAAAATAAGTAAACCATGACGTGACCGGACGCCTAAAGAATATTTGTCTGAAGTTTGGTGAGAATCGGATAAAAGTTGTGCATTTGTATAAAGGGCATACATACAGACAGATAGACACACACACAAACATCTTGCCTTTTATAAATATAAATTTGCGATATATAAATATACGTAGCCCATGACCTGCCTAAAAGACTAAAGTATATTTGTGTAAAGTTTGGTGAGAATAGGATAAAAATTGTGGATCTGTATAAAGGACATACAGACAGATAGACACACACACAAAAAAATCTTGCCTTTTATATATATATATTTCCAATATCCAGGACGGGGAATCAGGAAAATAAGTAGCCCATGATATGACCGGAAGCCTAAAGAATATTTGGGTGAAGTTTGGTGAGAATTGGATAAAAACTTGTGGATTTGTATAACAGACATACTGATAGACAGACAGGCAGACACGCAAACATCTTGCCTTCGGAGTCTAACCGTACTGATGAGCTGTGATACAGCGAAACAGATCTGTCTGCGGATGATAATATATATATATATATAAAATGAAATGTGCGTTGTGGTGCAGTAGATATCGGCTCTGAACGACAAATCGGGTGTCGAGTTCGAATTCCATTTGAATTGTTTGCGTTCACTTACGCACAAATGCCATTGGGAAAGGTATTAATCAGTCTCTTACCTCGAGTTATCGGTTAAGTAATAATCCAGATTGGGTTCTATAGTCTTGGTCGGCAACAACTCTACCGCAAAATAATCATCTGCGCAGTCAGTTCAAAGCGTGTATCACGTATGGCACGTAACTGACTGAATGTGTACGTAATTATATATATATAGTCATCCGCTGACAGATCTGTTTCGCTGTATCACAGCTCATCAGTACAGTTAGACTCCCATTGCTTTTAACCCAGGATTGAAACCTGACCGAATTGTCGTCAGTCGGCGATTCTACCTCTGGGGTATGGGCGCTCGGTAGAAGAAGGACAAACGTTTTAACGTGTATATTTTCATGAAACACACCCAATGGCCAGAGTGCTCTAATTCATTACTGAATGAGCGATATATATATAATTACACACACACGAACACCCGTACGCACATATAAACACACACATACATATATATTAAAATGCAGAAATAGAAAAGTAAAGACGCTGAATAGTGCAAACCGAACAATCCCGCAAATCCATTAGGCCACCATTCTTTCTCGTTGCCGTCACTTTTATTACTAGATGGCCGAGTAACCTATAAACAAAAGATTTATTTCTATGTTATTCTTAACAGCAGACCAGTATGCGAGCGTAGTGATTACTACCAAAATAGGAAACCGTAAGCTCTAATATACAATTATTTTATGTTTAGGATTCACAACAATTGCTTCTGAGTCAAGTGCATGCAATTTTATCTATGATAAACTGATATCTTCATTATCATAATTATATTTTAGCTTACTATGTCGGGGTCTCACGGAGACAATTGTGTGATTTCATATATCTAACAACTCCACTTTTTTATATGTTTTATTTTAGCTATCTTGTCAATTCAATACTTATGTACTGAGTTTTTACAGAAAAGTTTTAATTTTGCTCTCTTTTCTTTTGAAAATAATATCTAAGGTAAAATATACATGAAAAATATAATTTTAAATATGTACTCAAATTCTAATAACAATGTGTGGCGAAATATTTACAAAGATATGAAAATGCGATGCGAAATCTTATCAAATGAAAGGCAAACCAAACGAAATTAAATCTATATTAGTAAGACATTGCCAATCTCTCACCAAAAATAGATTGGTCAGTGTTCTGCCGACAGACACAATCAAGAATATCACTCGCATTGTACCATGAACAATGAGTTTCGTTGAATTAATATACAATCGAGTTATTTAATTTCATCTTCGGTGTTAAAAAATTAGGACTGAAATAATGTGAGATGTGTAAAACTTAAATTAATTAAATCAGTGTTTTTTGTTGTTGTTTGTTTTTAATCGTATCACCCGGAGCAAGGCAGTAATGCCACTGATGTGCAGGGGGCCAGATAAGAGTAAAAAGATTAAGTAGAAGAGAGTGAAGAGCAAGACGAACCAGTTGGAAAGGAGCAAGAGAAGGGAGGGAATACAGGTGTGATGACAGTTGCAAAGGTGGAAAGAAAAGGATATACGGGGTGGTGAAAGAACTAGAGTCAAGTGGTTAATGGATGAGTATTGACATTGCATTTAAATTCCTGGAGATTGTAGCCGTTAGGAAAGCAAGAATATGGAAGTGAGTTCCACAGGCGGGAAGTTCGAGAGAAGAAGTTGCAGGAGTAGAATTGTCAGTCTTGACACAATCCAAAATAAGGGTTTGTAATTTAATCTATTGTGACTTGGCATCTTCACTTCAGTCACTATCCTTCTGACTTGTCAACAAAGAATTTTATCGCAATTGTTCTGACGATTTTACCCTAGTGCGTAGAATATATGAATATAAGCGTGCTACTAGAATGTGATAAAGGACAAATCAATTTACTGTCGTAAAAGTTAATTGCAACATTTACTTCTATTTCAACAGTTTCTTTTCTCGCAGTTAAAGCCTGTGAAAATATATTCCGTTTACTTTCATCCCTGATAACCACAATCTTCAAAAATTAAAATGCAACGTTAATCGCCATTTTCTTTCTTCTTGAATCCAGTTTATCATTTGTCCTTTCCTCAATCCTCTCTTTACTCAAACTTTCTTTCACTTTCATTCTCTTTAAACTCATGCGTACAAGTGGAAATTCTACCTTGCTTCGGATGAAATGAATAAAAAAGTTATAATCGAATTTCTGTTAATATAATGATAATAATGATAATAATGATGAGAGATGTTTCGACTCCATATAAGTGTAACGTCTCATCTTCAGCATATTTGTAAATAAACCTAATGAGATTCTAACTTATGGAAGTACTACAGACGTTCCAGATCGTCAATGTTTTTATATGAAATGAGAAACTTTTATTCATAGTTCTTTTAATATCGTTTAATATGTGTAATATAATTGTTCGTTTAATGTCTATGGTAGTTATCCCCAACCTCGTTTTACGATAATCTATATCTGGCACCAAGGCCGTTGATCAGGAGGTTTCGAGAAACCACCTCTTAGTTGCTGTATTCCCAGGTCAAGCCAGACCAAGTGAGATAACATCTATTAGGATTCCAGCTATGGGAAAATAGTTAACCCCTACACTGGAATCAAAACACTATGAAAGTATAAAAATAGATTTCTAAAGTAAAAATATCAACAACACATTTTTGAAAAAATATTATTACTGATATATTTAAAAAATATATTACCGTCTGTAGATTTTTAGAAAAAATATTATCAGCAATAAATTTTTGAAAAAAAATTACTTGCAATACATTTGATGCAAAAATACATCAATGAAACTTGATCTACAAACTGATTTCTTTTAAAGAATACGTTATCTATTCAGACGAACCTTTCCTGAAAATATCAAATAACCCATTGAGGTTGATATTCAATTAAATAAGATAATCAAAACCGAACCATGGATGTTATTGCTCCATATGCTATTGATGACAAAACCATTTCTAAAATAGGTACTGTTTCCATCAGTTATAACTGATGCCAACTCTGATAGTAACATTATTTAAATTTGATTTCTTGGAGACAGCATACATACATTTTATAATTATCAACGTTGGGAAAGAATAATTCTTGCTTTCCGTTTCTCGCAAGTTCTCTCAAATTAAATATTCCGATGGGAAATATATATTGCTTGAGTGGTTTCTTTTTTTACTACTTATTAATCGTTTCCAATTATGATAATCTTTGAAGTAATCATGATTTTATGATAAAATGTTACAATTTATTCAATAGTTTGAAGGAGAAAAGGTGGATCTATACCATTTCACAAAGGTGTCTGCACATAAGTTAATCAAACGAACTTGACTGTAATTTATATCTAGCCAATTCACATTTAGTTAATTGACATCTAATCAATTGACATCTAGTCAATTCAACTTGTTTGGTTGGTTGTTTTGTTTTTATGGCATGTCAACCTGGGCGGCGGTTCATTTAATGCTAACTAAATGTTATTTATTGCTGGTAATACTTTTTTCTTTTCAACAAGTTTTGTGTCTAGTAATCCTTTTTATTTTTGAGTATCAAGATTCATTGGGATTTGTTTTTAGGGCAGAGTCGCCAAGTCCTACCCTTGCTATTTAACCCTTAACTAGAAGGAATGGACGGATTAATACCTTTCCCAAGGGTATCAGTGCTTAAGTGATTGCAGGGTATTCAACTGGAATTCAAACTCGACTCACCGAGTTCTCTTTCCGTGCAGATATCCACTGCACCACAACGCACATCCGTCACAATACGCTTACAGCACCTGGTATTCCAAACCGGTCACCATTTAAGTACTGACCAGGCTCAACGTTGCTTAACTTCGGTGATCGAGCGAGAACCGGTGTATTCAACGTGATAGGCCGTAAGCCTGTCAATTCAACTGTAATCTGATGAAACATTGACGCCAGTCTAGTACTGCTCTTAAATTCATAAAGTCTAGACACCAATGCGAAGAGATAATGAGTAGAAAAAGTGGATTTCTATCTTTCCGAAGAATATTTGCGTTTCAGTGAATAGAACGAACCTAACTGAAATGTGAACTCTGCTCTCCGATTAACAATTTCGGGTTTTTACCCATTACACTGTCTGCACATCCAGGTTTCCATCACTCACATTTTCCAAGCGAGCAACCATCGATATGACTGACTGGCTTCAGCGTTGCTCAACTTTGGTGATCGTACGGGAACCGATGTTTCAATGTGATGCGGAATTAAGCCTATAAATCTACCCGTACAGCTATGCTTATAGAATCTGGTATTCCCAAGTGGTCACCCATCTAAATAATGACTAGGCTCGACTTTGTTTAACTACGGAGATAGTACTGGACCGGTGTTTCAATCTGATATGGCCGTAAACCAAGAGATTACAATGAAGTGATTCGAGTTCTTAGATTAATATTTTGATTTCGTAGCATGTTGTCTATTCTATGCTTAGTTTCTTTATTTTCTACAAGAAGTTTGTAATGAATGATTTATACACCCAGTTATGTGAAGTATTTAGGATCTATGAATTCCACTCTCTGAATTTTTATGATTGATTACTATTGATATGACATGGCTTCTTTCATTTCGATTCAAGATTATAATTTGTTTTGGGAAGCTTTATCATGAATCCTACTCTTTCGAATACTTGTTAAATAATGTTAATATTTTGTTTGAGATCCTACCTCAGCTATGTGTACTTATGTCATCAGCATAGCCTCACTCTTCGTCACTACACTGACCTCGGGATGGAAAACAGAAATCCATTGAAGTCACAGATCTAATGAGTAGGTATGATGATAGAACATGTATTTAAAAAGTTAATCAAATATATTTGAAGAACTTATAATAGATTAGCAGTATAGCCCGGCGTTGCTTGGGTGTAATGAAAGCTTTAAAACTAATCTATGGTCCTGGAGCTCAGACTCAGCCTAAAGGATATTTGTGTGAAGTTTGGTGAGAATCGGATAAAAATTATGGAGTTGTATAAAGGACATACAGATAGATAAACAGACAACAAACACAAACATCTTGCCTTATATATATATATATATATATATATATATATATATATATATAATCAATTTTCTGCACTATTTTAAGAACTGTAACCTTGAAACTTCTGAATATCGTTTCTTATGTCTTTGTCTATGAGTGTCTCAAATTTGATTAAAATCGGACCACTGCTTCTATAATCCGATTTTTTCGATTATCGATTTTCGATATTTATCGGGAGTACCTCGACACAAAACCTAGCTAAGAACACTCGCAGACGCTCATAGTACAACTGTGTAAATTTTCAAGAAAATCGGTTCAGCCGTTTCGGAGTCTATAGGTAACGGACACACACACAGACACACAGATACAAAGTTTCATTTATAAATAAGTTTAGATCAGTTTTCGTGAATGAATATTAATTTATATTATGTTGCACACTTTCTTCTAGTGAGTGCAGAACCAGGGATCGAACCACAGACCGTTGGATTTCAATTCAACGCTCTCCCAGCTGGCTTCTTGCTACGCCTCTTCCTCTTCCTACTCCACTTTCCTCCTTCCACCTTTTCACTGCGTCTCTCTGCGTCAGCTTCTCGCCAAGAAATTGACGCCACTGATCCCTCGGTGAACTTGGTCGGTCAGTTTTATAATCCATTTCTCTACCCATAATCCATTTCCTCAGTCTATAAAAATTCCACTCGAGGGCCTCCTCTCTTTTTTCCTTTAGAATGAGCTGAAGGTGGATTATTAAGACAGCGGTGAGTATTATTATTATTTTCTTTCTTTGGAACAGATTACTGCCCTGCACGCCAGACACAAACGAACTCTCTTTTTTCCAGAGCCGCCGCTAGTCGCCATTTCATGTTCACACTCCCCCCTGGTCTCAAGACCACACATGTGGCAAGGCGGACGTGGCCGCTTGTTGCGGGCACTCCTACGAAGGGGGATTGTCTGGATTTCTTCATCTGAGCTCTCAGAAGTGGCATCGGAATTATCGGCAACAGCGTCGGGGTTCGCAGTCGGACCATCAGACTCGCGGGGCGTAGGTCGAATCCACAGTTCGTCATTGGATGATTTACCACTGCCGCTACTTGTCAACGAATTCGTATTCAGGGCGGGCCGAATGTCCCTCACATGGTGTGGAGTACCATCAACCAGCACGGCCTGCTCACTGACGATGCCGGTGATTCGTCCCCTTCGAAAACTGGTGGTGCACCGGCTATTGGGAGGCTTCACCCAGACGGTGTCCCCTAATTCATACGGCCCTCTTGTTCCCCGCCGATCAGGCAGACGCGCGTCAATGCCCTTGATGCGCACTCGGTAGCGATGGATCGCATTGGCGGGTGCGCTCACAGCAGTCACAGCATCCCTCGGTGTTGCATTATATCTATAGACCGCTTCTGCAATAGTGCACGCCTTCCTGGCCGCGGTCCTCTTCACGCTTCGGTGGCACCGCTCTGCTATGCCGTTGCCACTCGGCACATATGCACATCGGTGTCTGAGCCTGATCCCCCACTCGTCTACAAAACGCCTAAATTCTACGCTGCAGAAGGCAGTATCGTTGTCCGTGAGGATCTCTTCAGGCGGCCCCCTTTCGTAAAATATGGATTCCAATTCACGGATGACACTGGAGGAGTCCTGGCGTGCCAACGGGCGCCAGATCGCAAACCTCGTCGGTCCGCAATCTATCAGTGTGAGGAAGTGCTGGCTGCCATAATGGGTTATGTCCATACCCAGTCGGCTCCAAGTCATGTCTGTTCCCAGCCGACCCCTCCGCCATCTCGCTGGAGCGGGGTCGATTGACGGGCATGTTTGGCATTCCTTGACCACCGCTCTCACTGCACTTTTTGACACTGACGGATTGGTCAATTGTACAAAATAGCATGTCCGTCTCACTCCAGGGTGCCCACTGATGTGGTGTATTTCCCTGATTTTGTCTGCCGCCTCCACAGAGGCAGCACATAGTAACGGTACTGGCCCAGCTTCTTTCTTCACGGCATCAATCCATCTCTGAGGCACCCGAGTGAGCCTATCAGCGAGGTTGCAGTTTGAGGTGACAAGTACCACATCCACAGACAGATTGTACTCTGTTACTAGCTTTCTTATGGTCTCCAACCTCCGTCTGATCAGCATCTCGCTGGCCGCCTTGGTGCGCACCCTGGCCTTACCTGTCAGTGTGTTTGATATCCAGTGGTACACGCACAGCGAATCTGTGTGTATGTGTAATTTCTTGACTTTCCACTGGAGTGCCAGGTTAATGCCTTTCGTCACCGCATCGAGCTCTGCCAGGTTGATGTGAGCAGCGTCATTCGTCGGTCGCAGCCAGCAGGCGTCCTCAATCGCAGCTCCGTTCTCCTCAAGCAGCACACCAATCGCCACAGAGCTCGCATCCACCCACACGCTCAATTCGTCTCCCTGCACACACCAGTCTCCCTTTGCGGGGTCATCCTGCTTTACCCTTGCGATGGTCTCCTTCACCATGCGAACCAACAGATCGTCCGTCGTTTCATCATCCCAGTCTTTGGTGACTGCGCTTGCCCTCCTTTTTATGGTGCCTGTTGCTACACGAGTCCATCCACACACTGGTAGGTGCCCCACAAGTTTTCCACACAGGGAGAAGACCACTCGTCTCGTGAAGACTTCGGGTACTTCAGGAACTGCAGTTCCGCGCCCCCACTTCAAGGTCCCCCGCTCCTTTCGAACTTTCAGGCCCAAGACACGGGCGCCATCCTCCAAATGTTCCGGGTCCTTGCAAATCAGGCCAAACTCGGCCAGTTTGGTCCTTACGCGTGATGATGATACAACGTCTTCGTTCACGTATATGTCATCAAGGTACGTCGATGTCCCCTCTTTCATTGTTTCTTGCTGTGACAACACAGCGTTGACTATGGTCTTCATTATTTGGGGTGCCACGTTCAGCCCGAAGCCCAGTCTGGTAAGGCAGTACCTTCTGCCGGCAAACACCACCGTCTGAAACGGGCACATCGTTTCGCTGACCCGGACCTGCAGATACGCTTTTCTTAGATCCAGCAGGGACACATTGGAACCCTGCTGGCGCCATTCTCGTAGCTTGCTGGCGCAAACATCAGCATCTGCCGTAAATGCATCAACATGCGCATTTAGTTCGCGGTAGTCCATCACTGGCCTCACTTTTGCTTTGTTGTGCTGAGTAACCGCCATCAGCGGGATCAAACCTTTGGGAGGTCCAAGTTTCTCATAGGGGTAAGGAATTAACCAGCCATCCTTGATCCATTCACGAAGCTCCTCTTCGTATGCAGGCCTTATTTGGTCGGGCACATGGTACTCGGCTACTTCGTTCCGCAATTTTGCTGGCTCCTGATTTCCCGACCACTTCCATGAGGCGGTCCAAGCCTTCTGGTGCTGGTCAAATTCGACACTAAAGTCTGGCTGGTCGATCCTCAGCGCTGCGCACACTGGGGTCCTCTCTTGAAACTGCACTTCCCCCGTCTGCGTTATGTGAACACCACCTAGGGCTCTGATGGCATCATAGCCTAGAAGCAGGTCAAAGTTCAGTGGTTTTTTGAGCGCTACTAGCGCCTCGACGTTGGCCGAGTTTCCTGTTCTTGTACGGATGTTTATCGCACCCACCCCGCAACATGTCCGCGATTCTCCACTGATGGTGGTTACCCTGACACCCTTCTCCTTCCAAGTGTGGCAGAGGTCTACGAACACTATGGTGCGGGAGCACCCGGAATCGAGGAGTGCTGAGCACAATGTCTCGTTGACATAGACCTGAATGATCGGAAGCGCCTCTAATTTCTGCTTTGGGGAAAGGTCGACGCCGGCACCTTGTCCCCGGCCCCGTTTCCCGCACAATCCCGGGCCATATGTCCGGTTTCATTACACCGGTAGCAGCGAACAGCTGTCGGTCGCCGTCTGCAGTTCCTTGCAATGTGGCCCTGGCCATCGCACCTATAACACACGACCCCACCACGCGGGCTAAGCCCCTGAGACGGTTTATCATCACTCGGTGTGGATTGTGCAGCGGCGATTACCGGATCTCTCAGCTCGGAATTATCCTTCATCACGGTTCTGGCTCGGTCCACCAGGTCATTAAGGGACAACGAGGTTATGTTTGAGCTCGCCCGCAGGAGCTGTTTTGCTCCGGTTGGGAGCCCCGCCAGAAATTTATATGCCAAGGCCCGCTCGGGCAGCCCACCGAACAACACCGTCAACTTCGTCAGCTCGGCCAAATATACGTCCACAGTTTCGCCAGGATGTAATTGTCTTGCCTCAAATTGCTCCCAGGCAGTGGCGGGGTCGATAGCAAACGCTTTGTATAGGGCTGCCTTGATCCTCTCATAATTCTGTTTTTCCTCAGCACTGAGCTGTTGATACACAGCGAAAGCCCCACCGGACAAACGCAGAGGAATCACATGTTCAATGTTTTTGACACCAGACAAGAGACAATGCAGTTCCACTTTTTCCACCCAGTCAAGTACTGGGGTCGAGCCACTGAACTCTGGAATCAATTTCAGGTCGAACCTGTCCCCCATAACGCCGAAATAGCTTGTTGCACACTTTCTTCTAGTGAGTGCAGAACCAGGGATCGAACCACAGACCGTTGGATTTCAATTCAACGCTCTCCCAGCTGGCTTCTTGCTACGCCTCTTCCTCTTCCTACTCCACTTTCCTCCTTCCAACTTTTCACTGCGTCTCTCTGCGTCAGCTTCTCGCCAAGAAATTGACGCCACTGATCCCTCGGTGAACTTGGTCGGTCAGTTTTATAATCCATTTCTCTACCCATAATCCATTTCCTCAGTCTATAAAAATTCCACTCGAGGGCCTCCTCTCTTTTTTCCTTTAGAATGAGCTGAAGGTGGATTATTAAGACAGCGGTGAGTATTATTATTATTTTCTTTCTTTGGAACAGATTACTGCCCTGCACGCCAGACACAAACGAACTCTCTTTTTTCCAGAGCCGCCGCTAGTCGCCCTTTCATGTTCACAAATATGCCATATTCCTGGGGAAGTAGACGATAATGACTCTTTACAACTTTCTTTTTTTCATTATCTGATAATCGGTATGAATTCTTATAAAATGATAGTGATATGGTGTACTGTTATCTTCTCCATGGTTTTGAAAATTATTCAATACCAGTTGTTTGTATAAAATATTTTGAAACAATGATTTTATAACTCTTTCTTGGATTAATGGGAGTTCTTAAATTTCTGTGTAAAACAGTGTGGAGAATTATCTTTTTGATTATGTTATTATTTTATCTCCGAGTTTTCTGTCTTAGATTAGACGCTATCTAGAAGTAGAAAGCTTAGGCTCTGTTTAAGCTAAACTGGACAGGAAGATGACAGAATTAACAGAGTCATGCCTTTCAAAGAACATTAGTATGAAACTGAAGACAACAGGCAAATACGTAATTTGAACTTTGCTTACTTCCTGCACTCTTCGCGTCAATATCAATTACACTTTCCGCCTCGGCTGGCGTCTGACTATGGACGACAATAAGTTTAAAAACAGGAAGAAAACAAAAGGCATACCACTAATCTATCGGTTTCATGAAGCCGTAGTAATTCCCAGACACTAAAACAGAAAAGTAATCTGTGGAGAGTTAGGAAAGCCTACGTCTTGAAGGAAGACGGCATCAATAATAACACATCTCTGATTGTTTTACTATAGAGAACGCTGACAAATGAATATTTCTAGAGCAACTTACTGAAAACAGAAAACGATAAATTCTCAGTTAATACTGACACAATGGAGTTGATATATCAATAAGTTTGTTTTGCATGATGCAAATTACTTGAATAACGTGGAAACTGATCTCTTCTCTATATTCTCTCTAACAAATAAAGGTGGAGAAGCTGGTTTTTAACCGTTAGAAGACGAAATTAGTAACATTCCATTATCATTGAGCAGATACTAAATCCTCTTAAATCAGGATGAACGGTTGTAATCACAATGAGGCTCTGCTGGGACTCAAGCTCAACCGAGACTTCAAATAGAAATTATAGTCAGTTGTCATACCTGATACACGCATGCGCAATCATGCGTCTTTTGATCCATGACTGACTAGGCAAATTTTCTCGTAGTAGGTTGCCATTTCTTTCTGTGGTAGACTGGTTGTCAACCAAGGCTACAGAACTCAGTTTGTCCTGCTATTTCTACTTAGAATAATGGATGGATTGATACTTTTCCTAAGGGTAACTTTGCGCAAGGGAATGCAACGAGTTCAACTAGAGTTCAAACTTGGATGTACCGAGTTTTCATTCTGAGTCGATATCCATTGCACAACAGCATACAGCCTGTCACTAAAGATACTTTACTATAAACTGATAATTTCCTTAAAACAGCTATAGAAAGTAACTTGCTCCCCTTTTAACGCTCAGGGTCAGATCGGACTAAAGATGAACTGTTGGCGACATATCTGTGTTGAGGTTGCCCGATCGTCACTATTCAGCTTCGATCGAGTTAAAAAATGTCTCCTTGCGCTTTTATGCATGATATGTTTTCCGTTACACATCCTTTTTCTCAGATACTGAAATCTGCAAGTCTATTCATATTTTCATGTGAAATATTCTGATTAGCTTATTCTTTAGTTTCACCAATTCAACCTTTACAGTTCAGACCGACCATGACACGTACACATGTCCGACATATTATAATTCTCTTTCTATTTCAATCGGTACTTCCGCTCAGACAACCTCTTCTCAAGTCCCGTTACTTCATAGAACATATTTGTGAGCCGATACTACATCAATACGTACGATACTACCATCTTCGTGTATAGGGTCGACTATTACCTATCCTACATATTCTCATGAAATGGACTTCTTACTTTGTCTTCTTAACACCCTTACAACAATCACATTCTAGAGTATTGCGTTGGGTGGATAACTACTGACTAACAAGGAACATCCTTAAAAAATGTAACCGCGATTTAGCATCCCAACTTCAGTCACTTTCTCACCGACGTGATGTGGCCTCCCTTTATCTTTTCTACTAATGTTTTCATGGTAAATGCTCCGACCAACTGAATTTACGCGTGCTACTAGACTCTCATGTTTTACCGTTTAAATAGTTAAAATAACCACCTGTTCTACTTTAATAGTGTTTTTCTCGCACTTCCCGTCGGTGAAACTCTCTTCAGTTTACTTGCTTCCCTGGTAGCTACGATCTCGAAAAGTTTAAATGCAACGTCAGCTGCCATTTTTTAAATCCTTGAATACCATCCATCTCTTGTCCTTTCTTCGACATTCACTGTATCCTGATTTTTCTTTTATTGTAACCTACTGCGCCCTAGTGGCCCTCCTGCTCTTCTTGGAGTGAGATGTTTAAAAAAATTATAAATGCATATTAGAGATTGTTCAAATGATTTAATTGTCTGATATATTTGTTCGGAATGAAATTTACATTTAAAATCTAACTAAAGTGAAATGTTCGCATCAGTAATATATGCAGGTCTAAAGTAGGCAACATATTGTAGTTATTTCAGTAAGTAAATCAAAAGCAGACTATGAAAAATTCTTCGAGATCTGTACAACTTGACAATTAATAATTACGATTTATGAAATATTGTTAATGTCGAAAGAAAGTGAATAGGATTAATAGGCTCAGATAAAAATTGATTATGATTTGTTATCTAAACTTATTTATAAATGTAACTTTGTCTCTGTGTGTGTGTGCATGTGTGTATGTGTTTGTGTGTGTCTGTGTGTGTCGGTTACCTATAGACTCCGAAACGGCTGAACCGATTTTCTTGAAAATTTACACAGTTGTACTATAAGTGTCTGCGAGTGTTCTTAGCTAGGTTTGTGTCGAGGTACCCCAGATAAATATCGAAAATCGATAATCGAAAAAATCGGATTATAGAAGGAGTGGTCCGATTTGAATCAAATTTGGTACCTTCATAGACAAAGACATAAGAAACGATATTCAGAAGTTTCAAGGTTACAGTTCGCACAACAGTGCAGAAAATCTATAATATATATATATATATATATATATATATATATATATATATATATAAATAAAGGGCAAGATGTTTGTGTGTGTGTCTGTCTGTATGTCTGTATTTGTTTCATCCCTTTTATTTCAGTATTTGCTTCGGGTTTGGCTCTAAGTAGGTATAATTGTAGTTCTTAGTCTCAGCCATGATACCATTTACTCTTCAAAATTCAGTTTATGACGATAAAAACTTATTTGCTATCAATACTAGGAAATCAAAATTTGACTTACATCCATTCATTTTTCTTTCAGTCTACGGTTTTACTTTAACTGGAACAACTATTGCTTTTTAGTCTTTCGTGCCAACGTCCAAAGAGTCTGAGCTCCAGGACCATCGATTAGTTTTAAAGCTTTCATTGCACCCGAGCAACTCCGTGCTATACTGCTAGTCTGGTATAAGTCTAACCTACGTTGTTATTTGTGAAATTTATTAGATTAAAAGTATTTAGAGTCTCAACCGACTTCTATCTCATTTTTATTTCGTTTCTTTTTTATCTCTTTCCTTTTTTTTGTCAGACTTTACAAATAGAGCGTTTCTTGTCTCTTTTCTTCCTTTGGTCATCTCATTGCTTCTTTTTTTTCATTTATGATTTTTCTTCTTTTTTTGTTTATTTTATCATTTTTTCTTCTATTCTTTTTCTTGTGTTCACCCCTCACAATATAATGACTTCTTTCTTTCATTCTTTCTTTCTTTCTTTCTTTCTTTCTTTCTTCACTTAACCCAAATCAAAATGATTAAATCCACTAACATAAATTGGGTTAGTGAGAGTGAAAGAAAATGAGAGGCCAGGTTTAACGGAGAAAAATGACAATGGACAATGTATTCCTTTTTAAAAAAAAGATCTAAGATTACAAGAAAGCTGGAAAATATTTCCATAAAAATGAAACAATCAGAATATAACTTATGGTGACAACAAGCAATTTCAACAGTAAATTTTTGAGACCTAACTGCCAATCTAGTACAGCGCTTAAATTTGTGAAGCAGAAGATACATTACTGCGGTGGGAAAGTGATTGAAGCTAAGATTCATAGTCAGGACTAATAACACTGGATTTTGTCAAGAATTTAACACAGCGAAAGCACCAAAACAGATCCATTAACAATATTCAATACACGGATGAATAGTATACTTATAAAATCTTAAAGAAATATTATAGCGGGAAAAATTGTCAAGCATGATATAGTGAACTGGTTTTCCTAGCCGCAGACTTCGTACCTAATTCAATATTATCTGACTTCCAAGAAGGAGCAGTGATTTGGTCTCTCTAGGTTAGCATCAGGATATTTTTGTTTTGAATCCTTGAAATGAATAATTCAGTTCTTGTCCCAGCTAGCAATAAGTTATAGACCATTTTCAAGATCAGATGCCAATTTGATTTCATCAAATCTATCAGACTTACTATTAATAGAAACTAAATCCTTTTGTCATCCAACAATAGATACTGAATCAGGGTTTGGATCCAAGAATTCAATACCGGCGTTAATGCAAAATGGTCAAGTGGTGAAGCCGTTTCATTAGAAGGTTTAATAGGAAAGACTGACTCAAATCAAAGAAACACCTCTAGAAACCATGACCCTTGACATTGTGAAAGAGACAAGCGTACTAAAGCCTGTTAAAAATTCTTCTAAATATCTAAAACGACAGCTCGTCCTTCTCCATTTTTCTTAAGAAATAAACCCTCTTCCAGAAATAATCGCTAAACAAATAAGCGGTTGACCTATATAGGGTCTGTTGCCAAAGAGTCATTGCCAAAGAGAGATAAAAAATTAATAGGGAAATAGTTCGAATGATCAACCGGTTCTCCACAGTTCTTCAAAAACGGTAACTACAGAAGATGATTTACAACATTCCAGAAAGCAAGAAATAGCAAAGCATTTTAGTATAGAACTTGAAGAAAACATAGTCACAGTTCATGGGCACATTTTATAAAGACAACGATTACTTATTCCGAAGTAAATTCTGCTTCTTTTCTGTAGAATACATAAGTAAAGACTAAAAAAAAAAAACTAAAAAAAAAAACAAAAAAACAAGAAAACTGTTACATTTTTTACTGATATAATTTATAATTGAGTTTATTTCTTAAAATGAAAACTTAAAAACTTTGGACGAATACAGAAAGCCCTTTTGTGACAAGGAGTTTTTAAAAGAAAATGGTTTCATTTTAAGGAAACAATAGCAAGTTCAGAAATCACTATTATTATTATTCTGTCGCACTATTCTACTAGTTTGGAACTGATGACATCGGGAGGATCATTGTTGAAGATCAGAAATATAATAGGCCCCAAGATTAGGAATTGAAGACACCCGCGTTCGTCAGAAAAAATCTGGAATCGAACCCGTTCAAAAAGACTTTCATTTCACATCATATTGTTTGTCCGGGAGGAAGTCGTTAGAAGATGCGTAACCATTAATTAATTAGAGCTTTGAACACTTTATCAAAAAGCAGTTAGAGACTAATAGGTTGATAATTTAAGGGTTCAGAGGGTTCTCCAGAATTCTTAAAATCAAGAAGCACATAGAAGGTTTTCAAAGCTGGGAAGCAGGAAGCAGTGATGCAATTGTTGTTTGAAGTTTGGAGAGAACTCGATCCAGTTTGGTAGCAGATTTCTTCAGGTCGCCAGTTGGTAATCCGTTACATTTTACGACGTGGAAGTCTAGTTTGGAAATGGTCGCTGAAACCTGAGATGGTCTTATGCCCAAATCAAACAGTAGAATCTCCGTTCTAGGAGGAATATGGGTACTCTAGATGAGTTGAGTGTAGAGTTGTTAGAGAAAATTTGAGTAAAGCCTTCAACTGAAAGGAAAAAAATAAAATAATTAAGATGGTGATAAATGTAGACAGGCTAAAGAGAAATGGCTCAATGACAAATGTGCAGAAGTAGAGAGATTGAGCAGTAATAATAAGGCAGACATGCATAAGGAAATAAAAGAACTGACAGGACAAAAAACCTGCTCTTCAACAGGATGTCTAAAATCCAAGGATGGAACAGTCATTTTGGAGAAAGAGGAAATACTCCAACGTTGGTAAGAATACATAAAAGATCTTTTTCACGACAAGAGAGAGCAACCAATATTACGCAAAGATGAGGACGGACCGGAAATATTAAAGTCTGAAGTGGAATCTGCAGTAGCCAAACAATAGAAACAAAGCAGCGGGACCAGACGACATAGTCAGAAAACTGCTGATAGCCCTGAAAGAATTTGGTATAGAAAAAAATACTGAAATAATAAATGAAATATATAATAGTGGGGTTATACCCGATGATCTCAGCAAGTCTATCTTCATAGCACTACCAAAGAAACCAGAAGCAAACGTGTACGAACTTCACAGAACCATCAGTGTGATGAGCCATATAACAAAACTGATCGTCCGAGTCCTGATGAATAGAGCGAGAAGCAGAATCAGGCCGGAGATAGGACAAGAACAGTGTGGTTTCGTCAAAGACACTGGAACAAGGAATGCCATAGTAATGATTAGGATGCTCTCCGAAAGGGCAATACAAATGAAGAAGGACTTGTACCTGTGCTTTATTGATTATGCGAAGGCGTTTGACAAAATACGCCACAAAGAACTGATGGAGATGCTCGGCATCCTGGACATATTTGGGAAAGTCTTGAGAGTAACAAAGAATCTTTATTGGCAGGAAACCGCTTGCATACGGACAGGTAATGAATTCAGCAGATATACAAAGATAGAAAGGGGCGTAAGACAAAGATGTGTCTTTTCACCGGATCTGTTTAACCTGTACAGCGATAATATTTTGAGGACCCTAGAAGTTATGCCTGGATTTGTCATCGGAGACCACAATTTAAACAACCTAAGGCACGCAGATGATACAGTGCTGATAGCAGACACAGAAAGGAAACTACATGACCTCTTACAGAAGGTAGCAGAAGAAAGTAACAAAAAAGAACTAGAAATAAACTGCACAAAAAGTGAATGCATGGCCATCAGTAAAAAGGGCAGCCCAAAATGCCAAACACAGGTCGGGGGTACAAGAATCAAGCAGGTACAAAAATTTAAATAACTGGGAAGCATTATAACAGAAGATGGAAAGTGCGACATAGAGATACGAAGGCGAATTGGCATGGCGAAGAAAGCATTCCAGAAGTTGAGTAAAGTATTAAGAAACAGGACAGTTTCGCTAGAAACTAGGAAGAGAGTACTGGATTGCTACATGATGTCCGTCCTTAAATATGGCAGTGAATGCTGGACAATACTATCAAAGATGAAGGAAAAACTTGAAGCAATTGAAATGTGGTTCTCCAGAAGGATGCTGCGAATCTCATGGATCGAGCATGTGAGCAATGATGAGGTCTTGGAAATGATGGAAACAAAAAGTAAATTAATACTGAGCATCAGGAATAGACAGCTGAAGTTTCTGGGACGCAATGAGGAAGAAGGGCCTGGAGAACCTGATACAAACAGGCCAGATAGAGGCAAAAAGAGACGGGGGAAAGCAACGGAAAACATATTTGAAGGACCTAGTCAGGTGGATGTCAGAACGAGGATTGCACGGTGTAAAAGGAGAAGGCGTGCTCAGAGCCACCAGGGACAGGGAAACGTGGAAAGCCATGATCGCCTACGTCTTGAAGGGACAGGGCACATAGAAATAGGTATTCTACACTTCAAATTAAATTTTAAGAAAGAAACCCCCGCAATCTAGAAAATGATCAAAAAATCTGTTTTTATGAAATGATATTTAAAGACAAAATTTTATGAATTTCAACCGAAAGTTGTACTAGCTACTAGGTCAATGAATAACAAACGTTTCCTTATAAGGAAACAGCTAATATTATCATTAACATTACCATCCTGCATTTATTTTTTCTGTTCACCTGTTTGCTTTTTCCTCCTTTTATTAGTTTCTCTTTTATTTATCTAGATACAGTTTGTACTTTTTGGAGTTTTTTTTTATTTTCCAATTAATCATCCTTACTTCATGCATTTTGCGGTTTATTTGACATTATTCTCTTTTCTTACTTCTCTTCAACCTTCCTTTTCATTCTTTTATTTGCATTCCTCCTCAAAGTTCTACTTTGATGAACAACGGATTTCAAAAGTTTCTACATTAAATTATATAAATGTATTACTATTTTTTGAAAATATTTAGTTATTTATCAGAAAGGCAAAGTCGTTCAGAATTTTCAGTTAACGATCGTCATCGTAATATTTATCGCCTCCGTAGAATACGTGACTAAAGACTGAAAAATAGAAGCAAAACATAACATTTACAACTCACATAATTTATAGGTGAGTTTACTTATTAAAATAAAGACGTAACTATCGAGTGTCTCATTCAGAAAGCCACGTTGTGACAAGAATTCTCTCGAAGAAAATGGTTTTATTTTTAGGAAACAATAGAAAGTTCAGAAATGATTATAATTACTATCATTAAAGAAATTAACCATTTATATTATTACAGTTTCCTTTGCTTAGTTCTATTGTAACAATTAGTTATTATTATTATTGTGTCATTTTTCATCATATTTCGATTTCTGCTTTGGTCTCACTACCAACCAAGTCTGCGGGGAGACCTAAGGCAGGTAGTGGCGTGTTGTTATGGCTCCATTTCATGTTTTTCTTTCTTCCCTATCATCCCTAGCATTACATAGATAAAGTTTTCCTTAGTGTGTGGGCTGTACTTAATAAGACAATTTTTTGTATATCTCTTAAGCTGGGGTTTCCAGGGATTCTTTCAATGTGTTGTTTTGTTCCATTTTTTATCATTCCAAGTGCACCTACTATCACTGGCACAACTCTTGTTTTCAATTTCCACATTTTTTCTATTTCAATTTCCAGGTCTTTATATTTTGACAGTTTTTCAAATTCCTTGATTGCTATGTTACAATCCGCTGGACAAGCCATATCAATTAATAGACAAGTTTTCTCCTTCTGGTTTTTAACAATAATGTCTGGCCTGTTTGCTTCGATTTTTCTGTCTGTGTAGATGGTGTAATCCCATAGAATGGTTACATCATCTATTTCTGTAACCGGTGCTGGATGATGTTCATACCAGTGTTTGTTTACAGCTTTTCCATAATGTTTGCACATTGTCCAATGTAAATATTGCCCAACTCTATCGTGGCGATTTTTATATTCGTTTGGGGCAAGCACAGAGCAGCCTGAGATTAGGTGGTCTATTGTTTCTTGGTGTTTATCACAAAACCTGCATTTTGGATCCATATTATTATGCATAATATTTGCCTGAAAGTTTCTCGTGAAAAGACTTTGGTCTTGTGCTGCAAGTATAAATCCTTCAGTTTCAGACTTTAATCCAGATGCACGTAACCATTGATGAGTATTAACTTTGTCAACATTGGATTTATTGGCACGTACTGGATATTGACCATGCAGAGGTTTGTCTTGCCAGCGCTGTTTCATCTTTTCAAGAGCTTTATCTTTGGCTTTCATTTTCATATTTTTTGCCGCAATAGTTGGTTCTTGGCTTCTGTTTTGCTTTTCTACAGAATCTACTAACTGTAAATCTTGTTTGTATTTACTGCCTTCTTTTATTATTGAATATTTTTTCTTTCTTTCTTCATGTTGCCTTACTAATTGTATCATCCAATCCTTTGTTGTTTCTATGTATGTTAGTAAGCCAATAGTTGTTGTCTTGTATGACAATTCCAGCTGAATAAGACCCCTTCCACCTTCTTTACGGGGTATGTATAGACGGTCTACATCAGCCTTTGGATGATGCATCTTATGCTTAGAAAGAAGCTTTCTTGTTTTAGCATCCATTCGTCTGATGTCGTTTAGAGTCCAGTTTAAGATGTTGAAGCTATATTGGACAACTGGGATTGCAAGGCTATTAATGGCCATAACTCTGTTCTGTGAATTTAATTCAGTTTTTAATATCATTCGTAGCCTTCTATAGTACTCTTTACGCACTATTTCTTTCATTTTTTTATGGTGAATGTTTTCGCTCTCATTTACACCTAGGTATTTATAAGTTTCTTCTGGTTTCAATTCTTTTATTGTTACAGCAGGGTCTAGGCTAATTGAGGATGTTTCTTGTATTGATCCACGTAAAACTGTAGCTTTAGCACATTTATTCAAATTAAATTTCATTCCAATCTCTTCGCTGAAGCATTTTACAGTTTGCAGAAGACCTTCCAGCTCATTATCATTCTTAGCATATAACTTTAAGTCATCCATGTAAAATAGATGGCTTATTTTCTTTTGGCCTATTTTATAACCACATTCTGTCTTATTAAGTTGACTGGTTAGTGCTATTAATGATATGCAGAATAGTAAGGGAGATAAAGAATCACCTTGAAATATACCTCTTTTGATGTTTATTTCATCAGACTTATAGGTTCCATTTATATGATTTATTATTATTATTATTATAAATTACAGTATTCTGTTGTTATTGTTCTTGTTATTATTATTATAGTCAATCATTATAACTATAGAGATCAAACATCACTATATTTTGAATCCGTAGAGAGCTGGTTACTTTTTATTTAATTCGTGCTTGTATCATATATAACCGAACTCCCTACAGAAGATTGGTTGTCGCAGGTTAGAATGCGTGAGTTAGTGTGGAAGAATAAAATATACATTTTTCATTTTAAAATATAGATTTATTAAAAGAAGGAATAACAAGAATTCGTGGAAATTAATGTCAATGAGAAAGTTAAAGGTATCAAGATTTGTAGAAAACTTTCATAGTAGTAATTGTTGAAAGAGTTCCTGAGTACGTACGTACGTATGTATGTATGTATGTATTCAGTAGCAATGTCTTTGGATGGAGAAAAAGAAGTAAAAAGAATCAGCACGCGAGAAGAAAAGAGAAAGAGGATAAATGTCCGGGTCACTTGAAGCTGAAGTTACATTTTAGTTTTGTCTTTCTCACTGCTCCCATCTGACAGACTGCCTGACTGACTGACGTTGATTGAGGTCGTTTATAGTCCTTTTGAATTCGCCACTGGATCGCTAAGTCTTCAAGTCTTGCAAGTCGGTCCCATGGGTTAGAATCAATTTAACACCTACATGCAAAATCGACTTTTGCTTTAAGCACATGGTCGATCCTTTTTCTATTGGGAAAACCATGATTTCACACGTCATTGTAATTTTTTTTTAAAGTGAAAAGGTTGATTTTAATTCTTAATTTCTTATCCCTGCAAGTTATTATTATTATTAGAGTATTTTCTGATAAATCGTATCAAATATTATTATTATTGAATATAATGAAATCAGTAATCATTACTATTTTCATTATTACTATTATTATAGAAAGCAGTAATTATAGGAATCATTGTTATTGTCCTTATTGTTAATATTAACATTGCAATATTGTGTGATAATTTTTATTGGCGATATCAGTTATAATTATTATCAAAATTATTATTATTATTCAATATAGAAATCAGTAATCATCATCATCATCATGGAAATCAATGATAACTTGAATTCGAACTCGGTACCCCGATTTGTCGTTCCGAGTCTATATCCACTGCACCACTACTCATAAACATTACATTCCTTGTCTCCAACAAAAAAGAAAAAATGAAAGAATACTGGAAAAATGAAATATAAAATTAATAAAATCTTCCTTGTCGGTCTTTTTTTATCTTGGTATAACAATAATATACATATAATAATACATTTTCTATTATAATAAAGACCGTTGTGTATTATATAAATATATATATATATATATATATATATATATATATATATATATATACACAACGGTCTTTATTATAATAGAAAAAGTATTCTAGAAGTCATTTATTATTATTATTATTATTATTATTATTATTATTATTATTATTATTATTATTATATGTATATTATTGTTATACCAAACCCATTTCATTATTAATTTATTAAAGAGATTAGTTGTTATTATTACGTTGTATATTGAGATGGGATAATCGGTAGTAATCACTAGAGTCCCTGTCTAATAGCTAAAACCCCCAAAATTATAGTTACTGATTTTACTAGATCAATACTGATTTTCCTTTGAATTTTCCTTACATTGGGAACTTTACAAACTTGTTGTAGAATTTGTTTTGAGGTCGATAGTGGCTGATGATATCATTATCTTGTAAAGTCATACTTATTTAAAGAGAAAGAAATCCATGAGGACATGGTGCAGATACTTGCTAAGTTTTTTCCTTCCTATACAACTATGAAGAAGCCATCAACACATGTTTAATTCTAGTTGATTTCAACTAGAATTAAACATCACAAAAGATGACACCCTACTAAGACGTTCAAAAACTTTAACCACTGATGAACAAGTTGATGCAATTCATAGTGCGGTTTTGGATGTCAGACATCTTACTCTACAGCAGATGGCGAGAGGCGTTAGATCTGGCTCGGTCATTACTATTTAACTAAGATCTTGTGGATGACCAAGATGTTTGCAAGATTGCACCCAAAAGATGAAAAAGTTAACATTTTCAAAACACTTCTGACTCGCTTCCAAGTTGACTCTGAGAATTTCCACCGCAGATTAGTAACACAAGATGAAAAATGGGTACCTCATTTCAAACCTGAATCCATTTTTAGCATACCGTGGAAACAGCCTGGTTTTCCACTCCGAATAAGTTCAAGCAAGAAGTGTCTGCTGACAAGGTGATGGCTTCCATTTATGGTTTTTAAAGTATCATGGAGATCTAAAACTATTCATAGACAGTACCTCTGAAAAGAGCAATCAAGTCGAAAGGCAGAGAGAGGCTGAGGGTGCTCTTGTCCCTTGATAAAGCGTTTATTCATACTACTCAGGTTGTGGTAGATGGAACAGCTAACTGTGGCTTTGAATTGCTACCCCATATCCCATTACTCATCATACCTTTTTGATCTCTTCCTTTTTCTTAAACTCAAATTCTACTTGTGTGGTTGCCATTTGGGAAACAATGTTAAGGTCATGGAAAAACTTTTTCGGCATCAGGATTCCAACTCCTTCCGTGATGATATTGCAGTACTTAATTATTTTTGAAATAAGTTCATTTATATCAATCGTGGGGTTGGGACGATATAAAGTTAATAAAAAAAACTAGCTTCTTTCTACAACTTTTTCTGGTTGCGGCTTAGAACCTTTGGACGACTCTTGCATAAATGTGTAAACTTTGTGCACATCGCAAAAAAAAAACAAACAATAAATTCAAAGCGCCATCGAATCAGCAGCGGATTATAGATTCAGAGATATTTGACGTGGGAATAAAAGTAGACGTAAATGTTTCCATTTTCGCTGAAAGATGTAGAATTTCTTTATAGAAAAAGAACCGACTCGAAGCATCAGAAATTCTTTTGAAGGAGGAAGTTCGAAATGGGATTGAGTTAAAAACTAATGTATATGACGCAGGCAACTATTCGAGATGATTTTGCATGGAAAGATACCCGCGTCTTATACACATGAGATTGTGACATTTAATATAAAACACTCGTCGTCCAGCGAGCTATCTTTTTCTCTACTTCTTTCATCGATCCTCAGAATATATCACTCTCGATTAACACTAAACTTGTATTGTCTCGTTTTATTAGATTTCGAAGCTTTTTATTGTTTCTAAGACGTTTCTGGTTTTGTCCGAAGATAATTACCTTTCGTTGGTTCTTTCTTTCTCAACTCTTTTATCAAAATCTATTGACCTACTCCAGGGTAATGGAATTGGTTATTTGAATTTCATACTTTTATTTCGTGATTCAGTTTAATTCATTGTCATGAGATTTTCTTTTGTTTTAGCTTCGCAAATACACAACATTCTACGCCACTGTAAAATTCCAAGCACAAATCGAAAACAATTTATGAAAAACTTCGAAACAATTTCTGAAAACTTCTTGTTCGGACAGAGAACATTGCCGAAAATCCTTTGTACTAATAAAATAAATTGAAAACAGTATTACTAAATTTGACTGCACTGTAGAGTTTTTAGTTAAATGTTATAATTTTTGTAACAATTTCACTCTATTCAAGGCAAGAAATACAACGAGAAACAAGGAAGTAGTGAGCATGAAATATGGCTCTTCTAAATACATTTCATTAAACGAAAAACATTTTATCACTTTTCAGATTTAATAAAAACATTTAAAATATTAAAATTTTATATCCATTTCCAGAAGTGAACGAGACACTTAATATTATTAGAGGATTCATGATATTATAAGGATACCGATGAATTTAATATTAATACAGATATCATGATCCAGTCATTTAATATTATTATAAGAATCACAATCAAGCTATTTAATACTATTATAGGAATCTCGATCTAACCGTTTAATATTTTTGTAGGTATGACGATTCAGGCGTTTAATATTATTATAGGGATGCCGATCAAGCTATTTAAGATTATAATATAAATCATGACCAAGCTATTTCATATTATTATAGTAATCACAATCGATCCACTTGATATAAATATAAGTATCAAGATTCTGCAATTTGATATCATTAGAGGGATCACCACGAAGCTATTTATATATTTATAGGAGTATCTGTTAAACCATATATTTTTATAAGCATCACCATCCAGCTAGTTAATATTATTATAGCAATCAGGATTCTGCCAAAATAATCTATGCTAGGCAATAGTGTTTTGCTCCAAGCGGAACCGAACGTTCCTTTCCATTAAAAAAAATCAGCAATGTCTTTTTTTGAGATTACTATTAGCTGCTTCATTAAAATTCTCCTTAAGTTCGTCCTTGTAAATTCAACAGCGATTTTACCTATCAGAAATGAATCATTTCTGGATGTAATCGCTAAAAGGCTGAGATCATGTTACATTTTTGCCAGGGAAATCTCTGTCTGACACCTGATGAATGACTAGACGTACCGTCACGCTCATACTTCATCCCTCAAATGAATTTCGATATATCCTATAAGAATGTGCATTGTAGAGCAGTGGATATCGACTCGGAACGAGAATTCGGACAGCCGAGTTCGAATTCCAGTTGAATTCCGTGCATTTACTTACGCACAAATACTCTTGGGAAAGATATCAATCCGTCTCTTCCCTCCAGTTATGGGTTAAATAATAGAACAGATTGGGTTCTACAGCCTTGGTCGGCAAACAGTCTACCACAGAAAGCAATGGCAACCTAATGCAGGATAAATTTCTGTCCAGTCAGCCATGTCTCTTTCGAGACATGATCGTCCAAAGCGTATATTACGTATGGCACTTAACTGACTAACTATATATTTATTGTTTGTCCGTTAAATAATACAAATAGATTATTGCTAAATATGCGTCGAATGGAAAATGGCACCCTATAGAAATGCCACTTTTCAGGAATTTTATCGGAGAACAATGACTTGTGTTTTGTTTCTTTATAAATCTTATGGTTAACCCTTTTAAGCAAATCCTGTGCAACTTGAACTTATTGTTCTTTTAGATCTTGTAACAGAAACCATGGACTTTTTTTAGCAGTGATACTTGTCATGCAGATTTGCTCTGTTGAAAATATTTGAATATATCGTCGGTGGAGTTTTCTGATTTTTTCACATTTACACTATCAATAGTTGATTGAAGTCTGTGCGCCTCCAACATTTCTGAATGTTCTTGTTGATGCCACATCAAAACGTGGATCGAGTTCCTTTGATTCGGAGCCAAGTTGAATTATATACGCCAGAGTTCTATGCTGCATTCCGCTCGTCGAATAAACCCCGAAGGACTCCGCTATCTTTGAAATATTTTCGGCGAAATAATGTCTACGAACATGATGTATATACACTGATCAAATTACTCTGTCGTTGAGAATTCGACAATAAGAAAGTACACGAGCGACTGTTCACAGCTTTATCTTCACGCACGTCATTACAGGACGTGACAGATGTATATCTTAGAAATATCTGCTACATAATGTTAATATACACGACTGATCAAAAATCTAAGACCACTTAAAAATCTTTAAAAAGAAATTTTTTTACAGATAGATTTTAAACTCCTCCCACTTAAGGTTACCAATACTACAATCTAAAAGGTTATGGAAACAAAAAGCTACATTCCAAAAATTTTATTTAGAAATTTACATTTTTATAAAATGAGGCGAATTACATATGATCAAAATTATAAGACCAGAGACAAAAATTCTACGAAATTGTAAAAAAGTGTTTGAAAACATTCAACAACGAAATTTAATAATGAAGTCTACCGCCACTGTTTTTGATGACTTCAAAAATTCTGTCGGGCATGCTTAAAATAAGCGTTCCCATGAAGTGCGGGGGATGTTGCTCCAGCTTCTGAAGATGGCTTCACGAAGTTCATTTTTAGTTGAATATTGTTTGCCATTTCGATAAACATCGCTTGTCATCTATCCCCAAACATTTTCAATTGGGTTCAAGCCCGGTGAGCATGCAGAATGCCCCAAGAGATGGACCCCATTTTCTTGTAGAAAGGTCAAGATCCGTCTTGCAGCGTGGATTGCAGCATTATCCTGTTGGAATAACCATCCATCCACACACAAACGATGGCCCTCCATCATCACAGATGCTTTTTGTAGCATGTTAACACAAGCAACCGCTCTCTGACGACCCTGGAGCCCTATCGTTCCTCTGTAAGAAAAGGCACCCCATACCATTAGAGACCCTCCACTACTATGACGTGCGGAGAAAATTTCAGGAAGCATGTTTTTGTTATACCAATATCATTGGAAGCCATCAGGACCATCGAGAGTGAATTTTTTCTCATCAGAAAACAAGACTTTCTTCCACTTCTCAACGTCCCATGTTTCGTATTCACGACCAAACTTTAACCTGTCCATCTTGTGACGTGGAAGCAGCCGAGAAATTTGTTTATGCTTTTTATTTACCATGCCTTTTTGTCTTAAGTGTCGTCTGATGGTTACGGGACTGCAATCAGCATATGTGACTGCCTTAATTTGAATAGAACAAAGTCCCCTATCTTTCATAACAAGCCATCTTATTCTCCTACTCAATGCAGGAGAAATTTTGGGGGGCCTACCAGAGGATTTTGCTCTTTCATAATTCTCACTGTTATTTAGAAAGTTGCAAATCACAGTTTTACTGCGATTTACCTTAGCTGCGGTCGCAAGCTGTGACAAACCTTGCTTATGGAATTCTAGAATTCGAGAACGCTCGACTTTGGTAAGGATGCTTGCTTTAGGCATGGTAACGCCTTTACGCAGTGATTGCTAATCTCTAACTGAACAAAAACATTGTAATTACCATAGATCTAACAATTTATACCCCTGGTCTTATAATTTTGATCATGTGTAAATCACCTCATTTTATAAAAATGTACATTTCTAAATCAAATGTTTGGAATGTAGCTTTTTGTTTCCATAACCTTTAGATTGTAGTATTGGTAACCTTAAGTGGGAGGGGTTTAAAATCTATCCATAAAAATATTTCTTGATCAGGAGTGTATTAACTAGATAAAGATACCATTGCGACTTAAGTTTATTCGTACCACACAGGTGACAGTTTAGAATGTGAAGGTATTTCTGCCGTATAGTGTAGCCAGTGTCTTATCATTCTGTGGGAGGTATTTCTGTCGCACCCTGTGTTGTAAGGGTTGTAAGGTACGGCAAGATTACGTTGATGTTGGAAGAAGCACCTAACCGATTGTTCCCCAAAAACCTACGGGGGTCAATAAGCAGGGAGGGGTAGGCAACGAGGGGGGTTACAAAAATAAGACACCGTGTCCTGCCGACTGCTGGTTTTCTCCTTGCTTTTACTGGCATAAAGCATCTTAAAAAAACTTGGATCTTGATCAGTTGCAAAGAGGCCCGTATTTAGACATACCAAACTGTTCCGCTGCTAAGCGGAAATACCCGGATGAAACTAGTGTTGACAAACATGTCCACATGCAATCAGAGATCTCTTTTGTGTCTGTATTGAGGTGCGTTCATCAAACATTTTAGCTAAAGTATCACCATTATGTGGAAGCTTGTGCAGGAGGTAATTATGCCGCGCCCTGCATTAACCGTTTCCCGACAAGAAAACATCTGGCACTCACTGACCAAACAGCCTGTATTGCTTTCCTGTGCAATAATATAATCGCTGGTTGTATAACACTTTACGTTAAGGTTAGGAAAACAGCACTTGGGAAAGTGAAAATGGCTGTATACCTTTCTTGCAACACCATAAAGAAGGTTTACTTGAAAGAATGCGATGGTTTATCCAATCATATTTTATCAAGTATTTCTAGAAAAAAACTGCAATTCACTGCCAAAAAACTGCTTTTTTGGTTTTGACAAGCGAAGCCCAGTATAAAACCCCTCTACACTATTCTTTGATTGAAATCTAATATAAAATAACTCTTTCTAATTCAATGACTGAAGCTCAGTATAAAATGATTTTCTCTTAGCGAAGCGTAGAATAAAACCGCACTATCTTATTTGATGATTGAAGTCTAGTATAAAACCACTCTTTCTTATTTAATGAGCGATGCCTGGTATAAAAGTGAAACCGATGAACGAATAAAAACAACTTTATCATATTTGTTGATCGAAGGCCAAGATAAAACCCTTATATCGTAGACGATAAGCGGAGACTATTATAAAATCCCTCTATCTAAAATTCCTTTATCTGGTTGTTGTAGAGTGCAGACAATTTAATTTGTCTGAGAATCAGAGGAAAACAATCCATGTTTTGATGTGCCTTCAACAAGAACAACTCACAAATGCTGATCACGTGCAGAGAATAACCAATTACTGACAATGTGGAAATTACAAAATCAGTGGTGTCCAGGGACGGAATTTCGATGTAGAAATACAGGTTGAATGAAGAGAAAGTTTTCTTTATCGACTGAGTTGAACTAAAGAAACTCTTTCTTTATTTCAAATTAGCTGGATTTCACAATCGGTGAGGTTAATTTAATTGAATGCGTTATGGTGAAGAAAAAGTTAAACAGTCTATTATGTATTCTTTTTTCTAATACTGCCGGTTGGACACAATTTGTTGCTTTATTCTTATTTTCACAACGTCTAGTCAAGAGACATTGCCTCATTTCAAATTGTCTGAGTTGGAGAAAGCAACATGTCTTGCAAAAGCAATCTTCTGCTCTGACGAACATAGGTGACTAGTATCCCCTCCACAAGAATTTACTCGAGCAACCAGACTGGCAGCTAGGTCCCACCATTTTACAGTTAGATAAACCAAATGCAGGTGACAATTCTACTCCATCAGTTTGTTTTCTCGCGCATCCAGCCTGTGGAACCCCCTTCCATATACTTGCTTTCCTGACGGCTACAACCTCCAGGAAGTTAAATGTAAAGTCAAATTTCATCTCTTATCCACTTCAGCCCTTTCCACATCACACCGTGTATCGTAATCTTTTTCTTTCTCTCTACTTTCGCAACTGTCTTTACTCCTGTGTTCTCATTCTTTTCTTGCCCTTTCTCTTTCACGCCCTGTAACTGATTCGTCATTATATTCACTCTCCTGCCGACTAAACTGTAACTCTCTTATGTATCTCCCTGCACATCAGTGGCGATACCACCTTGCTTGATGTGAAATGATTAAAAAAAAATCTGCTAAGCCACTGTAAAATTAGCAGATAAATAAAACACGGATAGGGTCTGATGAAGAACGGTGGAAACAGAGAAATTACTCAAACTAAACACCCTTTACAGATAGTAAATACGTGAACAGCACAATGCAGAAACGAAAACAACTGTTAATACATTGCAATATGAGCACCGGTAAAAATGGTTACTTAGTCATTAGGTTTACAAGTCCCCAAAATAAGACATACTAATGTCCTCATGGACACATGGTCCAGTGAATATAGACGTTAGTTAGTTCCAGTGACTCGAAGACCAAAGAGTTGTGAGTTCAATAGCAGGCTACAAATAACTTAGAGTGTGAAGTTCAAGGGAGACAACTACATGGGTACGATAAGTGGCATCGCACATGGAATCGTAATAACGGGTTCGGTTCGAAATTCTTAGAAGAATACTAAAGAAGGACGAATCGTACATGGGCCGAAACTTCGTAATAGTAGCAATAAAGATGAAGGCAATTGTTCGAGCAATGTAAAGAGTGTAACTTTTAATACGTTTCAAAGAAATAGAAAACTAAAAATGAATAGCTCGTAAAATATCACTGTGAAAATTCTAATAAGTGCACTAAACATTTTTGACAAAGTCAATACTTTATCTAAAATTAAGAAGACAAAACCTCGAAGAAATTAACAAAAATCTCAATAAATAAACAGAATAAGAAAATATAAAATAATTAACAAACTACGAAGACCTACATAAACAATAATATTGTTAAATGTAATGCTAATAATAATCAAAAAGAAATATTTAAGTAATCAACAATAAATAATGAGTAAAATTTAAAACAACACTACGAAGTAGCTACAAATAACTGCATTTCCGAGACTCTGGAATCTTTTGCCAACCCAATAAACGTTAGGATAATACAAATTACATTGCTACCCATAATGCACCATTAAGCAGTATGGATAAAGAGTCGAGCAAAAACACAACACACGTGGGCTAAAGATTGGGTTTAAGTATAAAACAAAGTGTTGTCTCACGGTTTTGAACTCAGTGTCCTCTTATACGCACAAACACACGCACACACACACACACATATATATATATTGTGAACTAAATCTAGTATGGTTGAAATCTAGAGATAAGATAATGTAAGGCGATCACAAGTGACAAAGTTGTAAAAAAATTTTTCGGGTAGGGAAGGAAACTCTGGCCTTTTAATTTGCACATGGAAATAAAAAATTCAAATACGCACAAAAAGATTAAAAATTATTTTTAAAATACGGAGGCCAAACGATTTGTATTAAATGAATAAATTTTCCGTTACTAAATCTTTGCTTATATTCTAAACTAACTGCAATTAATCATTGAAGCATTTAAAAGTATTTTAAAACTTTATAAGTTATTATAATTAGACAAATGAAAACAATTCTTTTAACATTTTATTTAAATTTTAACGAGAAATATTTGCGATGTTTGTATAATACTGCTAATTCGTCTCAACGGTTTAATAGTTCGCTACTGTTGAGGTATTTTAGAATGTGTAGCTTTTCACTTAAACATAAAAGGCAGATGTCGTCAAGTGAGTTCCAATTCTAGTTTTTTCTAGGATTTTCCATTTTACTTTGGGTTTCTGTTTTGAATCCTTTAGCTTCCAAAAGTATGTAAAAAGGGATGTTTGGTTTCGGTATAAGTTGTTTTTGAATGAAGTTAAGTGCATGTACCAGCGCTGCTTAAAATTGTTCTTAGTTGATCCGATATACACTTTATTTATAGTTGGATTTAACAAACACAAAAGTCTCTACAACAAGTCCTTAAAAAAGCGACTACAAAAACCAAGACATCCAATACATAAACTATGAATACAACAAGAAAAATACAAATAAAAAATTAATTTGGTACACACCTCATTTCAACTAAAAATGATAAACACCAAGCTAGAACAAAGTTCCTGAACTTAATCAAAAGCCCTCTTAATAAAATCTTCAACAAAAATAACTTAAACTAAGCTACAGTTGCACTAACAACTTAGAAAAAATCATAACAAACCATAAAACATATATCCTAAATCAACACGCAGATGAGAATAAAACCGACGACCAAAATACAATAAAACACAACAATGAAAACATGTGCAATTGTAGAAACCCTAGTAACTGCCCACTACAAAACAAATGTAAAATAAACTCAATAATCTATCAATGCAACATAACATCCATTGAAAATCCAACGATAAATAAAGTGTTTATCGGATCAACTAAGAACACTTTTAAGCAGCGAGTGGAAAAGGGAAAGAAAATGATACAAGAGTTGTTAGGTAAAGGGTCGATGAGATGACAACAAAACATCAGTTTTCCTAAAATATTTTGTACCGGTAAACTACTGAAAAAACACCCGTTTTGGCCTAAACCATCATTACAATTTAACCCTTATATATATATATATACACGTAATTTGACTTTGTGCTTTTATAACTCTGTTTATTTGTAAATAGTTAAATAAACATCTACAAAATCAAATGTCTTATGACTTGCACCCTTATGCAGAAACCTACTTTGTGTATTTTTTCTAGGAAGCTGCTTTCTCTGTTACTATTTTTAAACAGGTATACTTTAATTTCAAAGTTTTAAATGGTGCACGGTGTTTGCTCAAACATATTTACTGCCTAGAATAGCTTTTTAATATAAAATAAGTAATATTATCGGAGTGAGTTCCACGTTGTAGTGAGATTGATGTGTGATATCTGACGTTGTACCACGCACGTTAAGGTTAGAAACTTTCAATAAGCTCGCATAAAACTATCTATATGTAAAATCTATCAGTTCTGTACAAGAATATCAAATGTTTAGAGTTATGATCAAACTTTGAAAAATGAAAGAATATTTAAAACAAACGTTTTAAATATACATACGCCATTAGGCGTATGCAAATGGTTCTCGATATAATTTTGATTAATAGAGAAATATTCGTTCCAAGCAATTTACTCCAGTTTTACTGATTGCAAAATGCTACCACCGTTTTGAATATTATACAATCTCTCTTTGATGAATTCCTTTTTTATCTTTGTTTTTATTTAGTAATTCCTTTTGCAGTTACTTCCTTTGCTCAGATAAAGTTTTTTTTTTTTGGCATTGGTCAGATGTTTATCAAGACTCAATTTATAATTACAAGCCAGTCAAGAAAAATTAAGGAAGAAAGAAGGAAATATTTTGAAACCTGTAACGAATAAGAAAACTAATAATAAATATTTTTCTTGATTTGATTTCTTTAAAAAAATCGAGGTACGCTGTTTTGTTGACAAATTTAGCTTTTTTTTTTTGCTGTTAAATCATTTTGGTTAGGTATGCAAATGCATTATGAGAAAAAGACTTGTATGAATGTATTGACTTGGTTTGAAATGATGTTTTCTTCATTCTGATGTTGCAAATGTTGGGCAAGGAAGGGAGGATGGAAATGGAATATTAGAATATTGGTCTGGAATGGGTCTTTGGTAATCCAAGCAATTAAAAAGGGACTCGTAAAAAGCGAACAGTGCACTTGCTTGCCTTTTGAGTTTGTTGAATGTGAAGGATTTGGCTGTTGTGGTTGGGCGTTGGTATAATGGTTGCATATTATAGATTTTGGTAGCTGGAGAGAGAGAGAGAGAGAGGAAAAGAATAAAGAAGCGAGAATATTATTAAGAAAGAGAAAAAGTGGAGGAGTGGAAGGAGATGAGAGGATATATGAAAAAGGATTCTAAATCAGATGATGCTGAAAAAAAACAGGGGAAGAGATTTTAAAAAAAAAATTTCCGGATTGATAAGTTTAGAATATGAAGACAGAAAAAGAAAAAGAAAAAGGATGAAAAAAAGCCAAAAACAAATGGAGTATCAATGAAGTAAAAAATATTTGAAAAACTAAAATGAAAATAAAAAAAGTAAAAGTAGGGGAAAATAAAAGGAACGGTGACTTTTTAAGCGCTGCTTAGATGTGACACAAGGCAGAATGTACCGGGCACTGGGTACCCAGTGAGGACCGATCTCACTACTCATTTGCAACGACTCTGGCAAGAGTAATCGCGCTAACCATTACACCAGCTCGAGGTGCTTAACAAGGAGCAATGATGAAAGACAATGTAAAAAGACGACGCGTATGTAAAAACAAAAAGCAGATTTACGAGAAGAAAAAAGAAAGAAAGAAAGAAAGAAAAAAGAAAGAGAGGAAGAATTTTTAGAAATTTTCTCGGCAAATAAGAACGGATTGATTAATTTTAAATATGAAGACAGATAAAGTCAAAAAGGATGAAAAAAAAGAAAAAAACTTGACGAAGTATCAATGAATAAAAATGTATCTGGAAATCTAAAATAAAAATAGAAAAAATAAAATTGAAAGAGTAGCAGGGGAAAAAAGAAGGAAAGAAAAGGGGATTTTCTAAGGGCTGCTTAGATGTGTCACAAAGCCGAATGTACGGGCTACCCGGTGAGGATCGAACTCATTCTTCTTCTTCTTCTATGTGCCCAGTCCCTTCAGGACGTAGGCGATCATGGTTTTCCACGTCTCCCTATCTCTGGTGGCTCTTAGCACGCTTTCTCCTGTTACACCATGCAACCTTCGTTCCATCATCCACATGATTAGGTCCTTCAAATATGTTATCCGTTGCTTTCCCCTGTCTCTTTTCCTCTCTATCTGGCCTGTTAGTATCAGATTCTCCCAGCCCTCCTTCCTCATTGTATGTCCCAAAAATTTTAGCTGTCTCTTCCTGGTGCTCAGTATGAATTTACTTTGCGTTTTCATCATTTCCAAAACCTCGATACAAACACGAAATAAAGCTAAACAAATATATTAACAAAGAACAGTAACATAAATATATATTCAACATGAGATGATCACCAGCGTGACTGTATTGGTCTGGCTGTCAAAGCTATCTGCTGGAATAGCCTACAATATATACTATTGTACCCACCATGCAATAGATTCGACACAAAGTCAGTTTTTAGGTGGGTTTATCGGCAGTACCGTAGAAAAATTCTCAAACTCCCTCGACACTTCCCCCTTTTGGGGACGCCTTAGGCGCCGGGTAATAAGCCGAGTCCTTTCCTGAGGAAGAGGTAAAGCCTGAGAGATGGCTCCCTGAGACCGCACAGTGTAATCATTCTCAGCTGCATGTTCGTTCTGGACAAATATACAAACAAGTCGTACTTTGCCCTAGGACAGAAACGCAACTGAGAGGTGACTCGTATTCCAGCCTGAACAGGAATAGACCTCCTGCACAAAGCAATAACTGCTGCTTATTTGTAGTTTGGAAGAGTTCATGTATCTATTGGTAAATTACCATAACAATAACCAAGGTATTTTAGATGTTGCGCGAATACTTCCAAGAAAATTAAAATTTTCGAACAAATTTGAATTGGTTTACTTTGGTACAAAACTTGGAGGCATTCCTTTTACATTTTGCCAATCTGTGACTTTTGGCAAGTCAATAATTGAAAATAGGATTCTATTTCGAGTAATAAGAAGAATGTTATATTTACAGGAGATGGAAGAAATCTCGTAGGAAAAATCATTCAACGTGCACTTTCAGCTTCTTGTTATAGATACATTGGTGTAAGGTCTGCAGTTTGACGTAGCGGATCGTTTTCAAATTCTCGAGAAACAATTCTACCGTCTTGATTTGTAGAAGTTCAATGTTACAATTTGTAATTGACGTATTTGACGTTGGGAGCTTTCGATGTAATTGAGTTCAACATTTTCAAAAGGAATGAAATTTGCACACATACATACATACATACATACATACAAGTATATTTGAGAAAATGTATGGTAACTAGAAAAAGCTTTCTTCCTTTAGGACGTTATTTGTTATATTGATACGACTGCACATACGCACGAACAAGAGATGCTAGGAAATTTAAGTTTGATTTTTTTTATAATTAGAAACATTATATATTTTCTGAAATCCAGACGACTTCATTTATATTCATTGTGTTTATTTTCTTCACTTAGTAGCTATCCTAGATTGTGGTAACAAAAATTCTGCCAGTAATGGCGAAAAGTTGTAAGTCCCAGGGCGCGTATTTACTGTAGCTGACTTTGCAATCAAAGCACTTTCTAGATATTTTCGTTGTAGTGAATTGTTTTCTCTTTTTACCAGAATAGTATTTGGTATTCCGGAATTGTGGTCAGTCTCGCTATATATATAAAAAGCAAAGCAACAATACCACAAGGTTATAAGCGATTTCCAGGGAGTAAAATACAACGAGAAAACCTTTGTAAGAAGATAGAATGATAAATCAACCGGATTCAGGAAGACGGAATATGGCGCTTGACTTGGCAGTTAAATCTTTGGAAAATTATAGAGGGCAGGGAAATAAAAAAATCTGAGGGGTATTCCGTAAATGAAAAGTGCAAGAACAGGAAATAGTAGACTGCATAAAAAACGGTCGATTCGAACTAGTTTAACGGTAAAATGATGATACCTAGTTAACATTTTCAAAGAAGAAAGCACACCAGAACACTTGCTATGAGGAAATATTTATAAAAGACAGAGGGAAGCCATGTTTGGTTAATCTTAATATAAGAAGAAAGATAATATACTTGTGTATACACAAAACAGTGAAAAGGGAATAAAAGAATTGTGTATGCGTGTGCTTGAGATACGTATATGAATATATGCGTGTAGGCTTCTGCTCTAACGAACTTTAGTCACTGGTGCCTCCGCAACAGGTGTTTACTGGTGCAACCAGACTGGCATCTGGGTCTCATCCAATCACACTTAGATCACCAAATGCAGACGACAATTCTACTCCTGCAGCTTCTTTCCTCGCACTTCCCGCCTGTGAAACTCGCTTCCTTATTCTTACTTTCCTGACAGCTACAACCTCCAGGAATTTAAATGCAAGGTTAATACCCATTTCTTAACTACTTGACCCTAGTTCTTTCCACACCGCCCTGTATATTCTTTCCCTTCTCTCCGCCTTTGCAACTGTCATCACACCTGTATTACTATTCTTCTCTTGCTCCTTTCTAACTTGTTCGTATTTCTCTTTACTCTCCTCTAATCTTTTTACTCCTATGTATCCCCTGCACATCAGTGGCGTTACTGACTTGCTTGGGGTGATATTATTAAAAATGAAACTGTGTGTTAAACTGTAGTATTCTGCCATTCGAGAGCACATTTTACACGCATTTTTAACAAGATGTGATCTTTATCAAAATGTGCATTTTGGGTCAGTAGATATCGGCCTGGAATTAGAATCGAAGAGCAGGATTTGAATTCCAGTTGAATTCGTTGCAGTCACTTACGCGCAAATAACCTTGGGTAAGGGATTAATCAATCTCTACTCCCTCGAGCTAGGGATCGATTGAAGAAAAATATCATAAGAACATGAAAAATGATGTAAAAAGCTTAACGATAATACCTTGTCTGTCATTTAAATCAAACCTGCATAAAAAGAGATTGTTGTCCAAATACATAATGTATATATGTGAGAAGTGCGTAAAGAATTGTGAGTAAGAATGAGAATTCTAGCGAAGTGCATTGCATTCAGTTACGCACAAACAGCCTTTGGAAAATTATGAATGCATTTCCTATGCCAGACTTTTATCGGCAAAATCATTGCAACATTATTACCATCTTGATTAGAAATCATGATTTATCTCTTTCTAATACTGCAAGTTACTTGTTCACCACTACTGTAGCCTGGTATTGAACTCACAACTCTTTGGGTCAAGTCAAAGGAACTAACCAACGTCTATATTCACTGGGCCATGTATCCTTAATGAAGGAATGAGGATGATATACCAAAGTGATTGTAATAAAGGCTTCGGTTCGAAATTCCTAGCATCTGAAGAAGACCAGAGCGTACAACGGCCGAAACATCTTACAAATGGCAACAAATATGAGGACAATAGTCAGAATAATGTAAATACTGTAATCTCAGAAATATAGACAAATACTAAAATCATTGCTATTCTAAATCATCTGTTAATATCACAATGATTCGCAAAAAAGAATTATTTGCACAGTGCAAAGTATTTTGCGGTATTACATAAACCATAAATGCTTAGAGTAATTGACACATGTGACATATTAATAACAAGAGGAAAACGAGTTTTGGTAAGTAGAGGATTTAGAACAGGATTTAGGAGAGATAACAAAAGGTAAAATTTACTAAGAACTACAAAGGAAAAGAAAATTGTGGAGATCCATGATTGAAAACACTCTGAAGAGTCACGTCACTTAGAAGAAGAATTGTAGAAACACTTGAGATAATTCTAATTCTAACGAAAAACAAATGTAAAAAAAATGACGTATAGAATTTGTTTCCCAAGGCACAGTAGAAATCACAAGAAATGAAAATCATCATGGTAGATCTGAATGCCCAAGTGGGCAAAGGAAGTGAAAGTGAAACGGTCGGCCATTTCGGACTAAGACACCACAATACTCCCATCGTGAGAAACGGGTCCAATGGTGCACAGCGAATGACCAGATAATAACAAACACCTGGTAACCTCGAGCACCAAAGAAGACTATGGACATGGAGAAGTCCAGGAGGAGAAAATAAAAACCAAATTGACTACATTACTATCAACACGAGATTCAGAAAACGTAACCCTTCACTGCAAATCCTACCCAACTGCGGACTGCGGAAGTGACCTCCTGCCAGTCGTATGTAAACTAAGGAGATTAAAGAAATCTAACACAGCCCTATGACTGCAGTACAATAGGCTCATGAATGACCCAAACTTGCAGGAAATGTATACGGAGAACGTGAAAACTATATACGAAGAAAAAATTGGAAATGGAAGCTCAAAATGGGACGCACTCAGTGCAGCTCTAGTGACATCGGTGAACGCCATCATTCGAAAGAAAAATGCACTCCGGAAGAAAAACGAGTAGATCCCCAAAGAGATTCTTGACCTGATGAAAGAGATACTGTAAACGACATCAAGATATGGAATAGAATACAAGAGACTACACAAGGAAATATGGGGCAAGTGTAGACAGGCTAAAGAAAGAGAGCACAACAACAAATGCGCCAAAGTAGAGAGACTGAGCACAGACTATATGGAAGACATACATAAAAAAAATAAAGGAACAAAGAAAAGAACATGCTTAGCAACAGGATGTATAAAAGGAATATTAGAAAAAGAAAAAAATACTTCAGAGATGGGAAGAGTACCTCGGAGATCTCTTCTACGAAAAGAGAGAGTAACCATAATTGCCAAATTACGGATGGACCAGAAATATTAAAAACCAAAGTGGAATCGGCAATGGCCAAGTTAAAGAGAAACAAAGAAGCGAGATCAGACAGGATTGTAATAGAAATGTTGATGTCCCTAAAAAACTTTGGTGTAGACAGGCTCACAGAAATAATAAACGAAATCTACAACAGCGGCAATATACAGGAGGATCTAAGCAGATCAATCTTCATAACACTACCTAAGAAGCCAGGTACAAAGGAATGTGAGCTCCATCGAACAATCAGTTTATTGAGCCACATAACAAAACTCATCATCCGGATTCGGATGAACAAAGCGTGCAGCAGAATCGGTCCAGAGATAGGACATGATCAATGTGGGTCCATTAAAGATACTGGAACAAGGAATGCGCTATTCATGCTCAGAATGCTATCTGAACGAGTAATACAAATGCAGAAGGACTTTTATCTGTGCTTTATAGAGGACGCGAAGGAATGTTCGGAAAAGACGTTAGGATAATCAAGAATCTATATTGGTAGGAAACCGCTTGTTTACGGATAGGAAGTGAACTCAGCAGGTATGCAAGAATAGAAAGGGTTGTAAGACAAGAATGTGTTTTCCCACCGGAACTTTCCAACCTGTACAGCGAAGCAATTATGAAAGAAACAAAAGCCTTACCAGGATTCGATATTTGCGGCCACAATCTCAACAATATCAGATATGCGGATGACATGATGCTGACACGGAAAGGAAAATGCAGGACTTTCTACAGATTGTAGAAAGTGAGAAGAAAGGACTGAGCATAAACTGAATGTATGACTGAGTGTTTTGACAGAAGATGAAAAGTGTGACATGGAGATCCAAAGACGCATTTACATGGTCAAAGACGCATTTCAAAGACGCTAACCAGAATACTGAAAAGAGACAGGAAAATCTCGTTAGAAACAAAGAAAAGAGTGCTGGATTGCTATGTGATATTTGTCCTTCTGTAGAGGAGTGAATGCTAAGCGATCTCATCAAGGATGAAGTCAAAGCTTGAGGCAGCAGAAATGTAATTTTACAGAATGATGCTGAGAAACGGAGCAAGTGTTAGGAGTTGGAAAGGATGCAAACGAGAAGAACACTCTTATTAACTATCAGGAAGTGACAAATGAGGTTCCTGGGACACGTAATGAAAGAGAGCCTAGAGAAATTAATACTCACAGGTTCGATAAAGGGAAGGAGAGACAAGGGAAAGCAGCGCGATACTTACTTAGGTCTGAGGTGAAGCTTAGAGATACTAAGAAAGAAAAATATTGAGATCGACCAGAGACAGAGCCAAGTGGATGTCCGTGATCGCCTATGTCCTGAAAAGACACCGCACATGAAGAGGAAATACATATGCTTCAATTAGAGACAGTCCTTATATAATTTATGTATTAAATCAATTTTATTATTAATATTTTAATTTTTTTTAAAATTATATTAACCAGTCTACCGCAGATCGTAATGGCAGTCCACTTCGGGATAACCTTCTGCCCAGTCAGTCATGTCTCTTTCGAGACATGATCGCCGAAAGCGTGTATCTCGTATGACATTAACTGACTGACTGACAGAATGCAGAGAAAATTGCGTGCAAGCGTTTTTGTGCTGAGTAATCATAACAAATTGAAATAACAACCTTTTCCGTAATGAAACCAGTTTTCACACCTGTTTTCCACTAAATATCAAGCACTAGTGTTTATGAAGCAATAAACTACATGGAAATGTGAAATCTTCAAATTTATAAGATTTTAAAGTTATAGATATAAGGTAATGACTGAAATAATTTAAAATTAATTTATTCACTTTTTTACTTAAACGGCTTCACTAAGCAAAAAAAAAAAACAAAAACAAAAAACAAAAACAAAAAAACAGTAAATTCTAGTTTCAGCATCTTGCAAGAAATTTAAATCCGCTTTCTCATGTTCCACCGCACTTGTTTATACATGGATTTGTCTCTCATTCCAATCTGAAAACGAATACTATACAGAAGCAAAATGCTTATTTTAAATATATTTTTGCTAGTTCTTGTCGTAGTGGCAATGAATCCCCCACAAGAGCAACCAAAATATGGTGGATGAGACCGAGAACAGTTTTATCTTCTTGGCTAAAAATAATTCCACACATTCATGTGTAGATTTCTACTTAGCCAATAAGATAAAACAGTTCTCAGTCTCATCCACCATATTTTTGTTCTTTCTTGTCTTGAATCAGAACATTGCGATCACTTATCTGCATCCCTTTTTGTGTGTTAACAGTAGTCTCTCGCGCAAGTTGGGGATTTCCCCTCGCGTTTTCCCACGCTCTCTTCGAGATCTCTTCCTTACTTCTATCTATGACTCTTGACAGGTTATCCAGCTCTGCTCTTTTGGCAACTCTGATCTGGGGATCTGTAAATAACTCTTTGTACTTCTCTAACATGGAATTTTCTATCAGCAGAATATATTCCATGATTTCCTTTGAGGTGTCCCTCTTTAGTGTCCCTGTTAAAGACTGCGCACTTGAATTATTCTCCTGGGTGTTGCTCTTGCTATCTTGAAAGCGTTTTACAAGGTTTAGCATGCCGTGTAAGCTCCAGAGCTACCGTATGTCTGGGCAATTATTTAGTTTAATCAAATCGTTCCTTTCAAATTGTGAAATGAAGGTTATTTTGAAAAGGCAAGTTTCCAAATCTTGTCATACAAACGCTGACGTTCCTCAAGGATCTATCCTAGGCCTTACGCTTTTACTGATCGTTCATGATCTTCCTGATGTAATCTGTTCCCAAGAAGGCATCTGTGCAGATGACACCACCATTTACTTCCATTTCAATAAGAAATCTGCCAAGGCTGACAAAAGATATCCGGCTACTTCCGTTCAAAAACTTCCAATCTGTGACTGAATGGGGTAGAAAATGGGGTAGAATGGGGTAGCACACTTCAAAACGCTTAAGATTTTATTTTCATTGAGATCATGTGAAATTCATTTATCGAATTTGTTCACCTTTCTTATACTCTGAAATTGGCGTGAGAGACTGTTGCAGTGCTGACACCAAGCATCCGAAACATTTCTCTGACCTTTTGATGAGGGTTTCGCTCCATAAATGCTTTCAATTGTTCGTTGTCAAGACTGCATGACCGTTCTCTATATTCTTCATTTTCAAGGCTCTAATCACCAGTACGGAATTTCTGAAACCACCTTCATACTGTCCCATCTCCCCATGATATGTTGATATTTGTTGAATTTTGGGAGGCACTGTCGACATGTCATGCAAGAAAACAAGGTGTAAGTTTCTTCATGTTCATAATTATGGGCTTCTATGCTTTAAGAATATTTCTGTCAGAAAATAAGGTAAACTTACTTAAAGAGCACATTAATTAGCATGTATACTAAAATTCACACAATATATACCATGAATACTATGTTAAAATAGCTTTTCAAAATACAACACTTCGAGACGTTATTATTTCTTTTAACAACTCAATATATCATGTAGGAGGTCTTGTAGTTTAGCTTCCATTTTTGCTACCAGGAATGTATAATCTGCACATCAGATATTGTTCAGATTGTGGCCGTCAATGACGAATCTTGGCAGGACTTCTAGCACTCTCAGAGTTGTCTCGCTGTAAAGGTTGAAAAGATTTCTTGCCTTAAATCCCTTTTATCTTTGTATATCTGCTAAACTCGTTTCCTGTGCGCCTGCAAGCAGTTTGTTGCCGATGCAGGTTCTTGATTACTCTAATGTATTTTCCGAATATGTCAAGGTTGCCGAGTGTCTCTATCAGGTCTTTGTGGCTTACTTTGTCAAATGCCTTTTCGTGATCTATGAGACACTGGTACACGTCTTTCTATATTTGTATTGGCCATTCTAATAACATAAATATTGCGTTCATTGTTCCAGTGTCCTTGACGACACTGTTCTTGTTCTATTTCTGCTATGATTCTGCTGTGCCTTTTATTCATCAGAATTCGGATGATGAGTTTTGTTACTGTTGTAGGATCGCCCCTTTGTACAAAATAATGGACTCAACTGTATATAATGCTGCCTACAGTGAGTTTAGTTAGAGAGTTTGATAGAGTTTGGTTGAGTTGTAAGTTGGTGCAGAGTTAGTTGAAGTTGGTTGGATCTAGAATCAGCTACCCGGACCTACTATTAACCTTCAAGACTGTATATATTAATTTCTACTAATAGTATTCCTAGTATTCCTAAATTGACTAACCCGCGTTCCAGTTTCTATATTTCGTTCAATATAATTTACATTTTCTATCTCCATATTTTTTGTTATTTATTATTTTGTGTGGTTTCTCACCCGGAATCAGCAACAGTTACGTGACGCATTACGCTGATTGCACCTGATTTCTTAAACAGATATATATATATAGTCATCCGCAGACAGATCTGTTTCGCTTTATCACAGCTCATCAGTACGGTTAGACTCAGATTGCTTTTTAACCCAGGATAGAAACCCGACCGAATTGGCGTCATTCGGCGATTCTACCTCTGAGCTACGGGCGCTCGGTAGAAGGAGGCAGACTTTTTAGCGTGTATATTATCATTATACACGCCCAATAGCCAGAGTGCTCTAATTCATTACAGAATGAGCGATGCGTACTTGCCGGAGTAGCTACTGTTTATCAAAGTCTACCATTCTTCCAGAGTGCTCAGTCAGGGTATGACAGCGTAAATAGTCATCCGCAGACAGATCTATTTCGCTGTATCACAGCTCATCAGTACGGTTAGACTCCGATTGCTTTTAACCCAGGATTGAAAACCGACAGACTTGGTGTCAGTCGGCGATTCTACCTCTGATCTACTTTCTTCAGGTCTCTGTCTCTCTCTCACTCTCTCCCTCTCTCTCTCTTTATCTCTCTCTCTCTCTCTATATATATATATATATATATATATATTATATATATATTTTAATTCAGATACTTCAATCCAAGGGAAAAAAGCAGGATGGTAAATTCCAAAAACCCGATCCTAATTAATATTAAAAATTTTATTTTAATATTAAAAAATGATACAGGAAGAGAGCTCCATGTAATAAAATATTACAGAGCAAATATAAATTAAAAAAGGATTAATTCAATGATGTTGAATGGCCATTTCGATATGAAGATCCCCACGGGGGATAACACATCACCTCAGCAACAGAAAAATCCTTTCAGAAACTGGAGAAAAATTAGTCTACTTTTCCTTTTTAAATAGATTTGCAAAGAAATTAAAAATGAAAATAAAAATGAAAATAAAAATAAAAAGGAAAAATAAAGGAAAAGAAAAAGATAAAACAAAATAAAATCAAATAAACAAGAAAAGAAAAAATTGACATCGTCTGGGTTCGCAAAAGAAGGAAAGAGAATTGTAACTAAAAATTGACAGACAGCCGTGTTAAATCGACGTAGGTTAAGCAACACGGAAAAAAGGTGGGAGATAAGAGAGATAAAGGAAGGAAGGGAGGGAAAAAAGAAAAGAAAAGAAAAAAAATTTTTTCAATATTACAGACGCTGGTCATATTCAAAAACCTAACTTCCCAAAAACGTTGAAGTATTAGAAAAAGGCCTTTACTTAAAAAGGCATAATTATTTTTAAAGGGAATAAAAAGATATAGGAATTAAAATAAAATTATTTTTAAAAAGTTAGGTCATTTGAATTAAACTAAATAAAGACATCGCTAGGTAAAAAAAATAAATCATTTACAATTATACATACATATAGAAGTACACACATACATACATACATATACACACACACAATTCTACGATTAAGAATACATATATACATACACATACACACACATTCATTCAATTTCATACACACTTATATACACATACATGCGCATACACACATATATGTATATGTGTACACACCTATATTCAAAAAATTCACATACACACAATATATATGTATACGAACACATATACATGCACACACACACACACATATATATACATATTACATATGCACCCACACACATATAAAAAAATATAAAAATTAATGAATATTATGAAAAAGAGCATTTAAATAGCTAAAAATATTTTTTCCAAAAATACATATATGCACACATTTTTTTTTAATAATCTTTTCACCCCGAGCAAGGTGGAAACGCCACTGATGTGCAGGGGGTTACATAAATGTAAAAAGATTAATTAGAAAAGAGTGAGGAGTACAAGCTAGTTAGAAAGGAACAATAGAAAGCTGAGAAAGAAGGTGCGATGACAGATACATAGGAGGAGAGAAAGGGAAGGTTATACAGGGGAGGGGAGAGAGCTAGAGGCCAGTGATTAGTAGATGAGTATTAACTTTGCATTTAAATTTCTGGAGGTTGTAGCCGTCAGGAAAGCAAGAATACGGGAGTGAGTTCCACAGGCGGGAAGTGCGAGAGAGGAAGCTGCAGGAGTAGAATTGTCGTCTGCATTTGGCTAACCTGACTGTGAATGGGTGGGACCCAGTTGCCAGTCTGGTTGCACGGGTAAACACCTGTTGAGGAGGCATCAGTGACTTAAGCTCATCCGAGCAGAAGCCATGAAAATATTTATAGAAGAGACAGAGGGAGGCCACATTTCGACGTTGGGAAAGTGGCTGCAGTCGAGATCAGTACCTATCACGTACATATATACATATATACACACATATATACAAATATGCACATCCACACAAAGGATTTTTCTGTTACTGAGGTGATGTGTTATCCCCCATGGGGATCTTCATATCGAAATGGCCATTCAACATCATTGAATTAATCCTTTTTTAATTTATATGATAGATAGATAGATAGATAGATAGATCTGAAGAAAGTAGACGTCATAGTACACCTTACACCTTATGAACCTTTCGGCCAACACTTTGCCAAAAGCATACGTTGGCAAAATTCAAATAATAATCAAAGACACATTGACATAACGTGTGTGAAGGAAGGTTGGAACATGATTAAAAACAAATTTTAATACAAAATAATTAACAATTACAATAACAATAATATTTATTAATTAACATAATTAAAAACTTTATATCAAAGTGTCTCTGATTATTATTTGAATTTTGCCCACTAATGTCTTTGAGAAGGTGGTGAACGAAAGGTTATTCAGGTTTAAGGTGTAATATGACGTCTATTTTGTTATGATCTATATGTTTCTTCTGCGGCTACAAATCTCTTTATATATATATATATATATATATATATATAAAGTGGGACAGAGAGAGAATTTGGAAAGAGTTGTATGGTACATCCAGTCAACATCATGATACTTTGAGTGCTCACAAGTAATAGCAATATTATGCCTCGATTCCTCTTCTCCGAAGGAATCAGATTCAACAGGGAGACGTACAACAAGTGTCTTGAGGGGTTAGTGCCATTTGGCTTAAGAAAGTAAGTGCTGGAAGATCCTATATCTGGCGACAAAATTGCCATGTCACAGAAGGGCGCAGTTGAGCAAAAGACCAAAGAATTTCTTTTCAACAATAAAGATGAGCTGAAGGCAAGGATTATGGCAGCATTCACTAACTTAGACATGGATACCATGTAGAAGCGCTTTTAGAAAATACGAAAATCTCTGTAAACCGTGGTTGAAGACAGAAGCGTTTTGATTGAATAAATGTACTCTATAATATTTCCAGATATTTCCGGATAATTTTGCTTAATATATTTGCTAAAATGAGATGTCAGTATTATTTTCATGTTTGCGTAATTTAGACAACTATTCGCCCATCGCACACTTTGTATATATATATATATATATATATTAACGAAACTTGGTTATAAGCAACCGACAATTTGTAATGAATTATTTTGAACATTATTTTTACCGATACTCGTATTTAAGTAGATATTCTGTTTTTAATTAAACACACACACACACACACACACACACATATATATATATGAGTTGAATATAGGGATCGTAATCCGACAAGATGAATAGAATAAATAAAGAACAAGTAGGAAATAAGTGTTTTTAACATGTTTCACTTATAACAAGAGATTTAAAAAATCTAAGAGACAGTAGGTTGATATGGTTACATTGCTCAGATACGTGTCACGTGTGAAAAAGCAACGGATGAAATATTAAAATGTACAGGATAAAACTTGTGTCTGTTTAACTGTATGTGTCAACGCATTCTTTTTAAAATAAAATAAGAGAAAACAGTTATGAATGTGTACGTTGAAGGAAGTCAAATGATGGAATGGTTTTCATTCGAAATAACGCGAGAATCACGCATGAATCATAAACGAAATGTTTCCGTTTAAATTCTTGTAAACATAATGTTAACAGAATCTTTTAATCTAAAATTAATAATAATAATAATAATAATAATAGTTTTACGTGGATCAATACAAGAAACATCCTCAATTAGCCTAGACCCTGCTGTAACAATAAAAGAATTGAAACCAGAAGAAGCTTATAAATACCTAGGTGTAAATGAGAGCGAAAACATTCACCATAAAAAAATGAAAGAAATAGGACGTAAAGAGTACTATAGAAGGCTACGAATGATATTAAAAACTGAATTAAATTCCCAGAAAAGAGTTATGGCCATTAATAGCCTTGCAATCCCAGTTGTCCAATATAGCTTTAACATCTTAAACTGGACTCTAAACGACATCAGGCGAATGGATGCTAAAACAAGAAAGCTTCTTTCTAAGCATAAGATGCATCATCCAAAGACTGATGTAGACCGTCTATACATACCCCGTAAAGAAGGTGGAAGAGGTCTTATTCAGCTGGAATTGTCATACAAGACAACAACTATTGGCTTACTAACATACATAGAAACAACAAAGGATTGGATGTTACAATTAGTAAGGCAACATGAAGAAAGAAAGAAAAAATATTCAATAATAAAAGAAGGCAGTAAATTCAAACAAGATTTACAGTTAGTAGATTCTGTAGAAAAGCAGAACGGAAGCCAAGAGCCGACTATTGCGGCAAAGAATATGAAAATGAAAGCCAAAGATAAAGCTCTTGAAAAGATGAAACAGCGCTGGCAAGACAAACCTCTGCATGGCCAATATCCAGTACGTGCCAATAAATCCAAAGTTGACAAAGTTAATACTCATCGATGGTTACGTGCATCTGGATTAAAGCCCGAAACTGAAGGCTTTATTCTTGCAGCACAAGACCAAAGTCTTTTCACGAGAAACTTTCAGGCAAATATTATGCATAATAATATGGATCCAAAATGCAGGTTTTGTGATAAACACCAAGAAACAATAGACCACCTAATCTCAGGCTGTTCTGTGCTTGCCCCAAATGAATATAAAAATCGCCACGATAGAGTTGGGCAATATTTACATTGGGCAATATGCAAACATTATGGAAAAGCTGTAGGCAAACACTGGTATGAACATCACCCAGCACCGGTTACAGAAATAGAAGATGTAACCATTCTATGGGATTACACCATCTACACAGACAGAAAAATTGAAGCAAACAGGCCAGACATTATTGTTAAAAACCAGAAGGAGAAAACTTGTCTATTAATTGATATGGCTTGTCCATAGCAATCAAGGAATTTGAAAAACTGTCAAAATATAAAGACCTGGAAATTGAAATAGGAAAAATGAGGAAATTGAAAACAAGAGTTGTGCCAGTGATAGTAGGTGCACTTGGAATGATAAAAAATGGAACAAAACAACACATTGAAAGAATCCCTGGAAACCCCAGCTTAAGAGATATACAAAAAATTGTCTTATTAAGTACAGCCCACACACTAAGGAAAACTTTATCTATGTAATGCTGGAGATGATAGGGAAGATAGAAAAACATGAAATGGAGCCATAACAACACGCCACTACCTGCCTTAGGTCTCCCCGCAGACTTGGTTGTTAGTGAGACCAAAGCAGAAATCGAAATATGATGAAAAATGACATAATAATAATAATAATAATAATAATAATAATAATAATAATAATAATAATAATGGGAAAGAAAGAATGATAATAATAAACAACTCTAAATTATATGTAATGATAGTAAGTAAGAAAACTATTACATTGTAAAGAATATAAGGAACTATCTAGAACCTATTTAATAATATCTACTGGCATTTTGGATTCATGTATTATTATATATTCATGTATTATTATATATTTAATATTATATATAAGAATATAAGGAACTATCTAGAACCTATTTAATAATATCTACTGGCATTTTGGATTCATGTATTATTATATATTCATGTATTATTATATATTTAATATTATATATAAGAATATAAGGAACTATCTAGAACCTATTTAATAATATCTACTGGCATTTTGGATTCATGTATTATTATATATTCATGTATTATTATATATTTAATATTATATATAAGAATATAAGGAACTATCTAGAACCTATTTAATAATATCTACTGGCATTTTGGATTCATGTATTATTATTTTGTGAAAAAAATTGAAAGTAATATAATGTTTTAATCGTGTGTCTATATTTGATAGTAATGCTATTATTATGTTCTTAAAGTACTTCCTCCTTAAAGGGTTATCTTATTTAAAAAGATGAGATGTCAGTGCTATTTTCATACTTGCGTAATTAAGACGATGATTCGTCCATCGAACCTATATATATTGTGTGTGTTTTATATTTATTTTTGCTTTGTTATTTCTTTTTTTTCTTTATTGTGTATTAAAAACTTTGTCACTTCTGTTTTTTGGGAATTTCGACCAATCATGCATAACCATGGCCAATTACAGTACACTTTTCAAATTTTACTCACTATTTTCACATTTGTTCAGATATCATTCTACATCCTACTAGCACCCAAACTTTGCATATGGAATGACCCAATTTATGCAAAGTTTTCATGTGAATTACACAAATATATAAAAATAAAATCAGAAATATTGTTAAAAACATAGTACATTTAAAGTATGAATCCGAAATCCCGAATTTTTCCGTTCCCGATTAATGACCCCTGGTTCCTTAAGGCAATTACGTGGCGCGGAGTGGGGGCTAAGCTTTGAAAATGCCACAGTTCTAGTATCTTGCTTCAGATGAAGCTGGTTTAACAGGCGTATTGACATAAACAGTGAGCAAAGGGTCGAGAGTAATCAGCTGTTGAACAATGGCGCCCAGATTCCTTGGGGCAATGCTCAAAGTCTCATAAGACGTCACTGATAACATTAAAGCATGGAACCTGTTATTCAGGAATTCTAACAGCTGTACAAGACGTTTTCAAATGCCTTTATAGCCTTAGGATTCTCTCAAAGTTATCAATCGCCAACACTAATAGTAATAATAATAATAATGATAAATAGTTGGTGTTAAAGTTTCAAGTACAGATTAATGTACGCACACATAAAGATACACCCGTTGGCGCTTATTATTATTATTATTATTCAAATTCTACAGTTCCAAAAAAGCAAACATACAAATTAAATTAAATTATTATTTTATTATAACAGAGTTAACTATAATTTCTATTTAAAGAATGCGGTTTTGAATAAAAGAAAATGATCGTATATTCTCGTGTATAACCCTGCGACTCCTGAATATATATAATGCTTGCCTTCTAACCAATATAAGTAAACAAATTGTGGTAAAATATTGCAGTATTGAACGTCGTTCTAGTCATATTTTACAGGAAATGGATGATCTTTATTCTTTTTTTGTACAAAGCTACGACTAAATGATGAGAAAAATAACTTAGCATAATATATCTTATACGATGATTTTGATACTGTACTTTTGTTTTAGTACTTACCAGACTAAAATATCGCATTTACCCTAGAACTATCTTCTACGTGTCCTAATTTTTTCCCTTTTTTCGCTGTATATTTGATTAATATTCAGTAAAATACTAATTTCTTTGGTGTATCGTAAATATTTTCCTGTAGGATGTACCGTAACTTAACTAGTGTAATTTTCATATAAATAGTGAGAAAGATTTTTTACTGCTCTGTAATCTTGTGAATTCCTATTCAGGATATTGTTGTGTAAATAAAACTACTCGGAAGGTAGGATCACTATGTCTAAGCAGAAAGTTTTCTCGTCAGAATCCATCTTGCACATCTCCAAAGAAAGATCCTGACTTGGTATCTCGTCTTCAGTTACTTTCTCACCGACTTGACGTGGCTTTTCTTTGTCTTTTCTACGAAATATTTTCATCTCAAATGCTCTGACGGGCTTTTTTCCCTGCTACTCTAACCTCGTGTATTTACTTGTGCTACTAAATGTGGCATCTTCGTCCCAGCCCATCTACCACTGAAATAGTTAAATTCAACCGCTTTTCTATTTTAACAGTTTCTTTTTTCGTACTTCCTACCTTCTGTTTATTTGCTCCTCCGATAGCCACATTCTCTAAAAGTTTAATTGCAACATCAGTTGTCATTTTGTTCTTTTTGAATGCCATCCATCTTTAATGCTTTTTGTATACCATCCATCTTTAATTATTTTTCTCAATTTATTTCGCTTAACAAATAATTAAAACATATATAATAATTAAAATTTATTTGGTACTTCATCATGTATAATCAAATCATCATTTACGTATATTGCAGTAAATCTTGTCCAAATATTTGAAGAATATGCTACGTAGAATTTAGGCTAAAATAATACCAGGACAGGAATTCCTGATGGATGCGGTTGACTTTTACATTAAATGATACGCACTAATCGAAAACACATTAATCGAATGTAATTACTAAGAGGAAACGACGTTATTTGTCCCTCAAATTTTAAACTTAGACACAATTAATTTCTATTTTCCGTACTTTTTTAATTAAAATATACGTACATACAATAAGCTACAACAAAAACTTATGAATTAATGTTTATTAATCTGATTTCTTATGAAAAACCTTTTGAATGCTTTGGTATTCTTCTGTTGTTCATGTAATTGACGGTACTGAGAAATTAAAACATATGATCATTAATATTCTAACCTGAACATTTTATTTATCATCTTTCCATAGTGAATGCATACATTTTTCATATTCGTAATATGTGAATAAACGTACATTTCTGTATCTAATTAAATTGTAAAATTTTTTTAACCAAAAATGAGAAATTTCTTTCCAAATAATCATGAAAAATATCAAAATATTCAAAATGTTTAATAAAAACAAATATTCAATTATGAATTTGTATTATCGGCTTATCTTATAAAATTTATTTATTTATAAACAACCATTTTTAACACTACTATAGTGTAATTATTTAGATAACGTAACATTTGGCAAACCAAATATTTAGCCATTTTCATTTTTTAAATTTAATCAAGTATTGCTTATGCGCGAATCTTGAAACAAAAAATGAGAGCACTCATCGAAAACGTATTAATCAAATTTCCTGTAAATGTAAAGAGTATAACAAATAATGTGCGTTGTGGTGCAGTGGATAGCGTCTCGGAACGAAAAATCGGAGAGCCGCCTTCGAATTCTAGCTGAATTCCTTGCGTTCATTTACGCGCAAAAACCCATGGGAAAGGTATTAATCCATCTCTTCTCTCAAGTTACGGGTTAAGTAACAGAACAGATAGGGTTATATAGCCTTGGCTGGTAACCAGTATACCGCAGAAAGCAATGGCAGCATACTAAGAGATAATCTTTTAACCAGTCAGTCATGTCTCTTTCGAGAAAAGCCAAAGCGTGTGGCACTCAACTGACTGAATATAATAGTTGGAAACATGATTAAAGCTTCTACTGGGCATTAAGTAGGAGATAAGTTTTATATTGTTATGAAATAATTACCTGATCCCCCACTAAATATACTTGATATAATAATGTAATATAATCTCTTCTCCTTCCAGTTATGGGTTCAATAATAAGACAGATTGTGTTATATAGCCTTGGCTTGCAACCAGTCTACCGCGGAAACTAATGGCAACCTACGACGGGATAATCTACTGCCCAGTCAGTTATGTCTTTTTCAAGACATGATCGCCCAGACGTGTATAACCTATGGCCCTTAACTGACTGACAGATAACAAATAAAAATTAAAAATTTATAAATAAACAGAGGATGATAGAATAAGGAAAACAATTTAAACATACGGTGTAGATAAATATCAGCAAAAAATGGTTCTGTTGGAAAAAACAAATATATCAGTGAACCTGCGAATGAAAATGAATGCAAAAAACATTTGTAATTGTTCCTTTATCTGAGATATTTTTAGATTTTTAAAGGTACATATAGTGGATGATATTCTGCTATTGATGTAGAAACAGAAAGAAAGAATCTCGTCCTTGGAGGCAGGTTAAAAAAGCTTACCTGTACCGTTAAGGTTAATCAAAATTACCTTATAAATGCCAACCAGAAAGATTACGGTCATCAAAATCCATGACTTTTAACCCCGCAAGAAAAGTTTACCTGTGTCTAGTGTAACCAGTCTCCGAAAATTAATGATTTTTTTCATCTGTTCAATAAATGAATTGTGCATAGTGAATCCCCTATTTCTTTTGTTAAAAGAAATGATAAAATCATTATAAATGGTAATTTAAAAGTGAATGCGAAAATGCGTTGAAAGTGTATTGATTCCGGAATTATTTTATATAAATTGTAGCAAGTAATGCGTAAAATTATTGAAAACGATAAAAGCGATAAAAAGTAAATAAACAGGATTAGATTTAACTTTTTAAGATCAGACCTGTTAAAAATAGAGCCCGCTGGCCACATGGGACCCATGAGGCTATTCAATGTAACTCGTCTAATCACCCAGAGTTTCACGCGTGGGGTTTTCAAAACAGCCAATTTTATTTTGTATCCATTTGAATAATTATGACCACTGACCACGTACGAAAAAACAAAAAACAAAAAACGACTTTAATTAATATTTTACTGCTTTTGAATAATTCATTTTAAAATCTTAGAAAAGGAAAAACAAAACAAAATTTACCCATCCATTTCTGTATATATTAAGACCTTGATTAGCTACTCGCTGATTTTTCATGAAAAGTAATTTAAAACAATGACAAAAATTAGTAAGAAACAGCCACTATTTTTCCCATGTTTCTGGCAACATTTGAATTCTACGCCGAAAAAAAAAACAATAGCTCTGTTGAGACTAAACCCGAGTCGACCCATTTTTTGGTAATTTCATAAGAATGAAAGTGCTTCTCAGCCAGGTCATGTGCCATCGATCGGAACAAGTGATAATGAGACTGGACAATGTCTGGTAAATATGGTGGGTAGGGTAATGTGGCATAATGTTGTCACGTTGTAAAATAACTTTGAGGTGTCTCTACTCTTATAGCAGCCCTTTTGCTTCATTGCTTGACTCAGTCGCATCAATAGTAGTCGATAGTTATCTTCTGTGATGATTTCGGTCGTTTTGAGCAGCTCATAATAAACTACACCCACTGACCCCATAAAATGCAGAGCAAAAGACAATCTGTTTTTTTTTCTTTTAATTAAACAGCATTTTTATATTTATATCTACCGGCCTGATTATTTACGATAAATTTTTATTACGAAAATGTGTGCTACCCAGCAGGATTCGATCCTACGACCCCTATTACATAGGGGAAGCATACCGTTTGATCTGGTACCGTCTTGACCACTCGACCATGGATAGCCTCTTGATCAGACGGGTTTTTTATCATGCTTATATAACACAATTTTCGATTTACCGCAAACAAGCATATCTGCTCTGAAATGTATCGTAATGTCAACAAATGTAAACATGTTACGAAATTAACGAATTTTAACGAAACTTGGTTATAAGCAACCGACGATTTGTAATGAATTATTTTGAACATTATTTTTACCGATACTCGTATTTAAGTAGATATTCTGTTTTTTTTTGTTTTTTTTAATTAAACAGTATTTTTATATTTATATCTACCGGCCTGATTATTTACGATAAATTTTTATTACGAAATGTGTGCTACCCAAAATGTGTGCTATACTGTTTAATTAAAAAAAAAAAAACAATATCTACTTAAATACGACTATCGGTAAAAACAATTCATTACAAATTGTCGGTTGCTTATAACTAAGTTTCTTTAATTTCCGTAATATATATAAAAACACAGCTATTAATTGTGATAGTGACAAATATATATATTTATCTCTCACTCTCTCTCTCTCTCTCTCTATATATATATATATATATATATATATATTGTCATCCGCAGACAGATCTGTTTCGCTGTATCACAGCTCATCAGTACGGTTAGACTCCGATCACTACATAACCCAGGCTCGAAACTCGACCGAATTGGCGTCAGTCGGCGACTCTACCCCTGGGCCACGGGGCGTTCGGTGGAAGAAGGCAGTCTTTATGCGTGCGTGTTTGCGTGCGCCCGGTCTATGTGTATATCCTTGTGCGTTTTCTTGTGTGCATTTTCTACCGTATCTGTGCATACACATTAAAAAAGTTCAAAGCCTGATGAATTGTTATATGCTTAAAATTGTCTTGAAAATTTGACCGTATAATACGCGATATAGGTTATTTAAATATAGGTTATATAATAAAATATTATTCTATTCTAGCAACGATTTTAAACATTCTGGTTCGGTCGATTATGAACCGCTATCCTCGATCTGTTTTGTGTCTTTAGTGTGTCAATTTTCTAAGCCCTTCATCCTCATTTTTCCCGAGAAATTTCAACATTTTCTTTCAGGTTCTTGGCATTTCATGTTAAGTCAATAGTTTTTTTTTTCAGATATTCAATGATGACGTTTGGCAACTTGTGTTTCCATATGATAATTTGATATGGGTACATCGACCTGGTGAAATGGTTAACAAGCTTGTATTACTTGAATCACTGCGATTGAATAAAGGACGCCCCATATTTTCGGCGCTTAGAAAATCACTATTATAACTTGATATAACTTGTTTTCTAATCGTTGCTTAATTGTTTTTTCTCATATCTAGCATATAGAAATTAATTGTTTATTCGTTATTTGACAGCTTTGATAATGATTAGTAAAAAAATCGCAATTCAAACCATTTGTAGCTACACATATAAATACAGCATCAAAAGAAGCTAATAATGTGGAAAGCCCAGGAAATAATAACGGACCTGTAGCACAAAACTGGTTGAGACGATTCAAAGAAAACGACAAAAGTCTCCAAGATAAACCAAGATCAAGAAAACATTTTCTCCTGGAATATACGACCTTAGTAGTAACTGTTGAACCAAAACCTAGCGCAAACAGCCGTACATTGTCGGTTGATCTTGGCTCACCACAAAGCATTATAAATCGACAACTCCATAAGTTTTGCCTTCCGTATTTGTGCTGTCGGTGCATACATAATAATTATGGTGAAAAAATTTTCTTTCAGCTTATCAAGAACTCTGTCAGATATTGGACAGTATCCCATAACGCATTTCTTTATGTCTTGGTCTAAAAGCCCGCTAGCCGGCATTGATCAATCGAAGATGCTCACTCCTATAACATGACAATCTCCCAGAATTAACTGCTAATTTGATAGGTAGTAAAAGTGCTACTTTCACTTGTCTAGAGTCCAAGCCTTGTGCTCATTGTATTCGCGAACGGAGGTTCAACAATGTGGATGAGATTGAAAAGTGATGCAGCGAGGTTTTTCCTTAAAACCAGCCAAAACTTATAAGCGTGGAATTAAGCTCTTAGCACAAATTTGGCAACAGACAAAAGTATATGTTAGGATATATTTTAGTAAATAAATGTATTTCCTATGCAATTTTTTAAACTATCAATTTAAGCTTTGAATACGAAAAAACCTTTTTACTTTCATTTTCTAGATAACATCCTTATTACTAACATATTTATCCCATGGTATTCTCACCTTCCTTCTGTGTCTCATATCTCTTTTTTATCTATGAGACCCAATATTCACTTAAGTACAGAAGGAAGTATTTTGCATAACTGTTAATTACACGTTTCTGTGTTTCGAACGAGATTTTCCTGTTTCTTATTAATTTGCTTTGTGTTTGGTAGGCACAATTCTCTATCCAATATGTACACTACCGGCTATAATTATTACGACATTCCGCTGTTTGAAAAAATGATGTATTTTATACTATTTTTTAGTATTTATTGCCAAGTAAATAATTGTAAATGAAAACAGAATACTTCTTTTGTTAATATTGCACATTAACATGTGAATCAAACGAATTTATAAATATTTGATAATTATCTATATAGCAGTTTCATCAATGAAAAATGAAAAAGATTCAGAGTGATTCGGACAAGTTCATCTTTGCTTCCTTGCCTTGTAAAATTTAGCAAAGTAATAATAACAAAAGAACCTCTCTATTTACATTTAGAATTATCCATTTGGCAATAAATACTAAAAATAGAATGAAATGCATCATTTCTTTTAAAAAACTGAGGTGGTCTAATAATTATGGCCAATTGTGTATATGTATTAGGAATCGGTTTTATTATTATATAGAACTCAGCATGTAAAATGATACATGTAAATATAAAATAAATAATTAGATTTAATTAAAAATATCAGGTCGGTCCAAATATTTTTGCCGGCTTGTAAAAGGGGCATTTTAAATCATTGTACTTTATTTTATGTATATTTTATTCAGTCAGTAAAGTGCCATACGTGAAACATGCTTGGGCGATCATGTCTCGAAAGAGACATGATTGACTGGGCAGAATATTATCCCGCAGTAGGTTGCCATTGCTTTCTGCGGTAGACTGGTTGCCGACCAAGGCTATAGAACACAATCTGTCCTGTTATTTAACCCATAACTGGAGGGAATAGACGGATTAATACCTTTCCCAAGGGTATTTGCGCGTAAGTGAATGCAATGAATTCGGCTGGAATTCGAACTCGGCTCCCCGACTTCTCATTCCGAGCCGATATCCACTGCACCACAACACACATCTTGTTATTACTTAAACATATCACCATGATTTATTCATAAATTTTCTTTCAGATTAATAAATTCATATTTTTCTGTAATATACTTTCTCATGTTCTCCAGAGAACCTGCGATAACTTGTTTTTTGTTGCGAATTTCTGCTTTACGACACCTACAGACACCATTTTTGGGTTGGCTTGTCATAGGTGATGAGAAGTGCTATCCTGTTTCATCCTGCATATTCTCCTGTCCTGGCTCTTTTGGATTATCTCTTATTTTGAGGATTATAAAACCATTTAAATGGCCTTAGGTGAACATCATGAGAGGAGATTGAACATGATTTAGATTCATATTTCACATCAAAACCTAAAGAATTTTACAAGCGAGGCATTTATATACTCGTTGACAGATGGAGTCAAGTTATAGAGAGCAAAGGTCGTTATTGTTATGAATAAAGATTTTCAAAAACCCACAGTTTTTCATTTTCGAGATACAATTTTTAATCAGCAAAAACTTTTGCACTGACCTGATATTTAGCTATAAAAAATATTATTTTAAAACAGTTGAATATAAAAATAATTTGCTCATGATTTCGATGTAAAATTTCTTACATTTTAAATTTTAAAAAAATAATTAGGAGGAAAGAAATATACAGGCGTTGAACACTTTTCCCTCCAGCCAGCATAGACCTTGAGGATTCATGGCCCAGTGAATATAGGCGTTGGTTAGTTCCAATGACCTAACCGAAAGTGTTGTGAGTTCAATACCTTGCTACAGCAGTGGTGAACAAATAACTTAGAGAGTTAAAGGGAGATAACTACATGCCATCCGGAAGTAGCATCTCACATGGAATGAGATTGATATATACCAGTGATAGAAATAAAACTTTCGGTTCGAAATTCAGAGCACCTGAAGAAGGCCGGAACGTACAACGGCAGGAATTTCATACAAATGCTAACAAAGATGAGGACAATAATCCGAATAATGTAAATAGTGTAAATACAACCTCATTTCACAAATATAGACAAATATAGATAATACAAGTATTAATATTTATTGTGTAGTTTGAGGCTTACAAGAACAAATAGAAGCATTATGAGGGAAGTTAAAAGTCGAGAAATCAATAAAAAATCTAGACATCTACAACAATATTCCTGCCTACATACACAATATTAAAAAATATTGATCCATAATACAACTATCTTACACCATGAAAACAACAAAAGCAAAATAAAAATTCTTGAGACAATATTCATTAAAACACTTAAGCCATTAGTTAATAGAATCAGATATGAATACTGTAGTAATGTTCTAAAATGTTTGTGAAAAGAACAGTTTTTTCATGCTTTAACAGGTACATGACCATGACATTATAACATAATAAAATTCCATTTTGGATAATTTCACGTTCTAATGAAAACTAAGCAATTTGTCAACCGTTATATTTAAATCAAGAAGAAAATTTACAGTACTTTTTAACAACACAGTTTTGTAGTCATTTTTTGTTACGACAGCTCACAACCCTGATGATGATCTCGGAAGGAGATTGAAAATACTTGGGAACATTGAAAAATGAATAATAATAGCACCTGCAGCTCATTTTTGACAACTTTCAATTATAATACGCGAAAGATTATCAGTAAGTATGAACGGACTTTCTTAAAAATAAGCAGACGATGCTTGCAATTTATTTAATCTGACATGTCTAAAAGAAAATTTGCTGTCTAAATACACAAATTATATATATATATAACAATACATGGAATTTGTAGAACGCTGGTGCCGAATCTTTAAGACTAACGGTAAACATATTTAGAAAATTTCTGTCTTTTATATACCGTCTCTTTCAAGGGTACACGATCTACAAATTCCTGTTTCTTGTAGCTCTTAATATATTTTGTCTTGTTATTTCTCTGAAAATAAGCCCATCAAGTATGTTAAGTGCTGCTTTCTCTCTGTCCGCCCTGTGTGTATTAGATTCTCCGAGCTCTTTCTTCTCATTACGTGTGCTAGAAATTACAACTGTCTCTTCCTGGTGTTAAGTATAAGTTTCCCTTTTGTTTTAATTCTTTCTAAAACCTCGTCGTTGTTCACATATTCGTTTCATGGTATTCTCATCATCCTTCTGTAAAATCACATTTCTGTTCTTCGAGTTTCTCCTTCACCTTGGAGAATATTTTTCAGCATTCGATACCATATAAGAGGATATAGCGTAGAATTTCAGTACATTCTCCCTGTCTCTCAATATTCTGCTTAGCATTTTTGGAATGAGTCCTTGGCCATCATAATCCACCTTCGGATTTCAATTTCGCACTTTCTGTCCTCTTTTAGAAAATTTCACTGGTATTAAATTTTTTGTACCGGATTGATCCTAGTCTCCCAGTATTCTAATTGGCATTTTCGGTTCCTATTTTTGTTGATGACCATCCATTCAGTTTTCTTGTTGGTTAAGTTTAGCCCTTTCTTCCATTTTTGCTTCGCTACATTTTGTAGGAGATTTTGCAGTTTTCTTTCGTGTCTTCTATCCGGATTGTGTCATCTGCATATCTTATATTGTTATGATTGTGGCCGTAAAATTTCTACTTTTCACCGATTTAACTTGCTCTATATGTTGAACCAATCTTATTAGAAGACACATACTTATCTTACAGGACTTTCTATTTGTTTATATCTGATAAACCCATTTGCTCTTCTTATATAGGCCGTTTCATGCTAATTTTGTTTCTTGAATATTCTAATGTCTTTCTCGAATATGCCACGGCTGCTGAACAGCTTTGGTGGCGTACTTTGTCTAACGAACTTACGTAAAAAATATATTTTATGACCCACTGTTGTATGTTCAATGAAACATTGATAAAAGGGCCTGTGTGTAACAGTTGCTACAGTGAGTAACCTAATGTTCTTAAAGTTTTTTACAAGACACACACACACACACACACACACACACTATCTCTCTCTCTCTCTCTCTCTCCCCACAACTTTCTCTTTCTGTTTCTGTCTCTCTTAGACACAAACACAAACACAAACACACGGGCAATGAACACCTGTTATCTTAGATCAGCCATTCTTGCATATATTGAAATATCTCACTGAATCTTTTGTCTCATATATTTGGCCCGTGGGGACATTTAACCGTCTGGTATAGAGCAAAAAATGCTTTGTTTCTTTTTTTTCATCTCAATTAAATAACATGGTATTAAGATGCATGGCTGATGGCGATCAAAAGATTCCGAACGGAGACACAAAATCAATTCTACAAACGCTCAAAAGAAAACCAAAACAAACTCTCTGCAGACATAACACTTAACTTTCCAGTTCAATATCCATAAATACAAATTATGGAAAGAATCATCTCATCTGCCTTTGTTCTTTATTTGTGTTGTGGTTTTTATTTCTTTAATGTCTTTCATTATTCATCCTTTGAGTTTTTTTTTCTTTTTCATATTGAGTTTCTTTTGCTATGGAATAATTTTTGCTTTTGGTTATAATTTGTTTGGAGGACAAAAAAGTATATATGACAAAAAGAAAAGGCAACAAGAAAATTCATTACAAGTTTTGAAATCCGACCTCCAAGATTATGAATTTTTTTTAATGTGATCAATATTTTATCAAAATCATTTAAAGCATTTTATTTTCGATTCATCTATGATAAGAGAAGTTGGGTTTTAAGAGCTTTTCTTTTGATTCGAACAAAATTGGATGAAATGAACATTTCCTCTGGAGAATTAAATGCGTTTGTTTCTGTCATCGAAGTTAAAAGATTTGCAGTTTTGGTTTGTTTTGTTTCTTTGTGATTTACTGACAGTAAATATTCTATCGTTATTTAATTATTTACACATTCAAGTTATCTATCGATCCATCATATGACAACAGCGACCGATAGGTAACGATTAAATCTGTACTTGAAGAAATTAATATTGTTGTGTTTAAGGAGGGTCGTGAGAATAAAGAGGAGAGAAAACGAATCGACATTTGACTTGAAGAAGATAGTATTTTTGTGTTCCCGAAAGGGTTATGGAGATATGGAGGAGTGATAACAATCCACGCTTTATTTGAAGAACTAACTATTGTTCTGTTGAAGAAAGGTTTTAAGGATAAATGACGATCGTCTCTTTACTTAAAGAAGTTACTAGTGTTGTACCTAAGAAGGATTATGTGGATAGGGAGGATAGATTAAGATCATTAAATTACTTGAAAAACTTACTATACTTGTGTTCAAAGAGGTTATAAAGATAAGGAACATTGATAACCATCGTCCCTTCATTTGAAGAAGTTAGTATTTTTGTGTCCAAGGAGGATTATAAGGATAGGGAGGATAGATAACTACCATCCCATTACTTGAAGAAGTTACAATTGTTATGTTCAAAGAAGCTTATGAGGAGAGATAACTATCGTCCTTTTACTTGAAGAAGTTACTATTGTTGTCTTCAAGGAAGATTATGAGGATAGGGGGGATAGATAACGATCGTCACTTTACTTCAAGAATTTATTATTGTTGTTTTTAAGGGAGTAATGAGGATGAGAAGTATAGATATTAATCGGCCATTGAAAATCTTATTGCTGTTTCATGGAAGAACAAATGCGAAAGTTTGTTAACGAAGCAATTTGTTGTAATCTGGAGATGAGAAAAAATCTGTCTGAACAAATCTACAAAAATACCTAATTTTTTCAGATTTTTTCTTACAAACTGATTTCAAAATTTCTTTATTATTTCAAGAATAAATCTAAATAAAATTAATATCTTTTGAATTAGATACATTGAATGGAGAATAAATAAAAGCATTATTTTTTTATGAATTACCACGAGCAAAATATGCAATTTTCTTAATGTATTCGGAACTTTGCAAAAAAATTGTTAATGATTTAAAAAAAGCTAATGAATAAGATTTTCTTAAATTATTTGTTAGATAAAAATTAATAAAAACAATTCTAGATAAATGTATATAAAACACTGAAAAAATGCTGGGCACAAATTATTTTCTATTGAAAATCATGTTAAAACTACTGCACAATATAAAATAGATAAATTGTTCAGTATAATCTTTATTTGAAGTAAATTGAAGTCCCATTTGAGGGCACAATGATTAAGTAATTATGTATCTGTGCCATACATCTTGTCCATATACAATTTTTAAACCTTCAGTAAATTGCTATTAAATTATATTGTATTATTATTGCTTTATATATTTCACTGATCACAGGAAATTCCAACGCTACGATTTTAAGCCTAAACTTAATCTTCAAACTCATTTCGTGAAAAAAAAAAAGGTAACGATTTAAAAATAACATTTTGTTTCTGTGGGGAAAATTGTGAAAACGGCTTACCTCCGAAACGCCAACGAGTCTGTGCGTCGTGTAAAATCCAGCTGCTCCGTGGCAAAAGAACCGAAATGGCAGCGCTCATGTTTTATGCCCGGACAGTTAACGCTAAATCTCAATGTTTCGTCATTCGCATGCAAATTATGGTCGGTCCTCGACTGTATAAAGCAAGCCGTTTTTGAGAACGGCAGAGCGCGTTTTTTCTTCTTGCGGACCGTGCTTGGGTAGTTCAAGAAGAAGAAGAAGAAAAGGAGTCGACTCTCGCCTGTTTCACGCCTGTGAAGGTCGTCAACTAAAACTAATGACAAATGCTCTTCAAGACAACTGTTGGATCAGGAATATTTCTCAATTAATCGTCTGTATCTTACTTCTGCTACGAGAAAGCAAACTAGCAGACTTCTTACCACAAAAACAGCCTCTACACACTCACTGACTGGCCGTTTTATTGACTTCTCGCCGTTTTACTGACTGTTTCTTGGCTCAGTGTCTGATACATTATCTGGATGCTAACTGAGAGACCCCTCTTTGCTTCCATTCGTGTTCTAAGAACCGGAAAATGGTTACATCTAGACAGGTTTTCGGTGGTCTGTTTTTAAAACGATCTTACTTTTATGGCTATCTAAAACACCAATAAAATCTTATGATTGTCGAACAAAGGTTGACTGGAAACTGGATTCCTGATAAACGCTGGTCAGAGAGGATTTTGTCTTACTAGCGAGCAGATGGGGGTTAAATATTTTCTATTCTTCAGTCATTGTATCCTCTCTATCATTAAAAAGCAGGCGGTAAAATTTCATTCATTGCATTGTATCCTTTATTACTGCAATTATTTCATCTGACGAAAAGATTACTTTTGAGCTGAAGCTGAAGTGAGAATACCAGATAGTGAAAGCATTGGGTATTAAGCTAACAAGAATAGAAGTGAATCACTGTGAAGCAACGGCGTATTTCGCTGAACACCTCTTCTTCCAGCCGCATACGATGACCTGACAAAATAAAATTATATATATTAATCCGACGTTATTTATTATTAGATTAAATGTTATATTTTAGAAGTTGCACATGTTTAAGCAGACATCCTGTTTTTATTTTTTTTTTGGTGGGGGGGGGGGTAATACTCTCTAATGCACAAGTCACCAAACGTCGTAGTCCACGTTTATTTTGTTAACTAAATTCCTTTTTAAGGAAACAAAAGAAAGAGATACGTGTAAGTAATATAGCAAATTAGGAATACAGAAATCTATATATAAATTTCTGTTCTCCGAAAGTCTGAAAAACATTTTACGTGAGTATTATTCGCAGATTGATTAAAACATAATGATAATGTGACGTCTATTTCAAACACGAATACCCTCTAAAAGAATAACCTTTGAACCAATAAAAAGTTGCTTTAATATATATGTATATATATATATATATATATATATATATATATATGTGTGTGTGTGTGTGTGTGTGTGTGTGTGTGTGTGAGAGAGAGAACATATATTTGTCATAATAAGAATCATAAGTAAAATATATAACAAAATAAAATAAATAAAAATAAAGTGTGCTCTATCTCATCAGTAGAAAAGTTTATATTGGAAATACAATGAACCACTTCAAAAATCGTTATTACAATTATTTCTCATCTTTTACTGATATGGACAAACGAAATATGACATCACTTTCTAAATATTTTTGGAAGTTAAAAGAGGAGAACAAAATGCCAAAGTTAAATGGAAAATTCTCAGACGCGCTGGAATCTCTAAATGTTTCCTTTGTCTGCAAGCGAAAATGGAAAGTATTAAGTACATGAAAAGTGACATATTACTAAATCAAAGACATGGAACTACAGTAAATTGTAAACATATTAAAGAATTTACCTTACAATCGTGCTAGTATTACTAAATCAAAGGTATGAAACTATGGCATTTGTAATGACTTTATAGTATTAATCTTATTATCTCGATAATTTCCTCCAATTATATAATCTTTCTTTTTATGTTATTTTAACTTTATTTTTTATAACAATTTGTGATCTATTTATTTTTTTTATAATCATATCGCCCCAAGCTAGGCATTTTATTGCCACTGTTTCGCAGGGCGGGGGGGTTACATAGAAGAAAAGTTATGAGAAAGAGTGACAGGTTATAGGGGTTGTCAGGAAGTGGGTAAGAGAAGGATGAGAGTACGGATGAGAGTAGAGTGGACGGAGAGAGGAGCATGAGAGAGGCGGTGCGGGTTAGTAAGATAGGAGATGACTATTGACTTTACATTTAAATTCTTGGAGATTATAGCTGTCAGGAAAGCAATTAAATAAAAGGGAATTCCACAGGTGGGAAGTGCGGGAAAAGAACCTGACGGAGTAGAATTTGCGTTTACAATTTATTGGTTTTACTGTTTAGGAGGCACCAGTGCGCTAAGTTCATCGGAGCGGAAGCCGTGAAAGAATTTGTAGAATAGACACAGGGAGAAACTGACTGTATCCGAGCTGCCAAGTCGGGATCTATCACATTACAGATTCTCGGTTGGAATTTGCCAAGGACACCTAGGTGGATAGCAGGAGCACCCGACCAGATATGGCAGCAGTATTCAATGCACGGGCGGATGGTAGATTTATATATGTGCAGGATTGTTTCAGGCGGAAAAAAACTTCCTTGACCTACACAGAGAACCGACTTTCTTTGGATTTAGCTATGGATTCTATATAGTCATTCCACTTGAGGTCTGTTGTGAGAGTAAAGCCGAGGAGGCGCAGTGTTCTGCTTTCAGGGAGACTAGCTTGATCTATGCTAATGAGGAGTAGGAGCGATTGTCTATTATGGTTAATAGATAGCAGCTTTGTTTTGGAAGCATTAAAATTCATGAGTCATTCTTACCCTAGTCCGCCACAGATCGGAGGTCATTTTCAAGCTCGGCAGCGAGGTTTGCTTTGTCAGCCTCAGAAGATTTTTGATCGATGCGAGAGTAAACTGCATTGCTTTCAATATTTTTATTCCACTCGATAATTACTGTTAGTATTTTTAGCCATGTATTAGTTTATAGTAATTATTATCTTATTTTCATTATATTATATTTATTTTTATTGTCATTATTAATATTAATTATTTTTATTTTATTTTCTATGTTTATTTAATTTAATTTATTTTTTTATTCTAATATTAGGTCTTATGAATTTACATAGTCGTATTGTTTTTAAATGCCCTTTTATTTTACGTTTTATGTGTAATATTCCTTTTTGTGTATGGAACTCATAATTTTAAGAAAAAAATGGGAAAAGATTCGAGCCGCAACTTTGTCAATATCTGTCTAAAATCCACTTCCTCTGCAAATTGAAGACTTCTCTCTTTTAGCCGTTTTTATTGGCTCTTCTTTTCTCTACATTTTCTCACTTATTTTTCTCTTCACTTTCTGTTTCTTCTATATCTTTCTTTTTTCTCTTTCTTTTTCCTTTTTTGATTCTCATATTATTTTCTTCTCTTTTCTTTTTCTTTTTTTAAAAATATATTTTTACCTCGTAAAAGGAAAGTATTGTTTTCATATAATCAAAAATTAAAAAGAATAATTAAAACTTTTATTAACATCATTGTCAACTACCCGATGAGACATTGTTCTTTCAATGTCGAAATAAAATGCACAATTTTGTAGTAGATTGTAGTTTTTCACATGTTCTAACTTTATAATTAATAATAAATATTCTTTGCGCTATTTTTATATTGAACACAGTTTTGAATTAATGTTTTGAATTTTTCAGTTTTATTCTTTGTTCTTATTCATTTGCATATACAACCACACACACATATATATGTGTCGTTGTGAGTAAATATCTGTGTGTATGTAAATGTACATGTATAGTTTGGTTGTACACATACAAACACACGCACACATATGTGCATGTTTATGTATATTGTTTTAATGATTTCATCAAAAGCCAAACGATAATGCCAATAAGACGCAAAGGTTTACTGGAAGTGGAAGAGAAAGGGAAAACTTGGGTGTGTAGAAAGGATAATAAAGGAAATGTTTCAATAAGAAATATAATAGCAATTGACTTTGGATTTTAGTTTTTGAAAATTGTAGGTGACAGGCTAGCAGGCAAGATAATCCTGCAGTAGGTTAACATTGCTTTCTGTGGCAAACTGGTTGCCAGCCGAGGCTATATAAGCCAATATGTCCTATTATTTAACCCATAACTGGAGAGAAGAGACGGATTAATACCTTTTAAAAGGGTATTTGTGCGTAAGTAAATGCAAGGAATTCAACTGGAATTCAAACTCGGCACCCTGATTTCTCGTTCCGAGTCGATATTCACTTCACTACAACGCACATCTTAATAAGAACATTGCTCATGAAAATAAAGAAAAAACAAAGGGAAGCTCAATCACGGCGGTGGGAAAGTAAGTAATGTCGAGATGCCATGTCACGACCAATAACATTACCAGACTCTTTGAATTTTGCCGATAATTTTGCGATATATAACTGGTGCAGCAGACCAGATACTGCAGCAATCTTTAATGTACAGATAAATGATAGATTCATAAATGTGCGAGACAGATTCCTTCGAGAAAAATCGTCTGGCACAATGACCTAATCTTTGTTAAAGCACACCCAATAATTGATTCAATATAATCGCTCCATTTCTTGAAAACTCGAAACAAAGAAGTGTAATGAGTTATTCTCCATTGTGATTCTTGTCGGATTAGAAATTTACTCGCTTGTACTTAACTAACAGTTCAGTGGTTTTTATATACACTACAAGAAATAGACACTTCATAGTGACATGTTTCTTTCGGAGAAGGAATTCTTCAGACTAATAAATGTTTTATCTTTGTTGTTGATTATTAACTACATTTACTTACATAAAACTATCTTGGCAAATGTGTAAATAAAAATAATTATATGTAAATAGCTAAACAGAATGGTTTCTTTAGCCTTGGATGGCAACGGATATAAAAGAAGGAAAACACTTCATTCAAACCAGTCTGGAGAGGTTTGGGGTCCGTTAGGCTATCATGCCCAAGACATACCAATTTTGTTATGACTACAGTGTATGCGAGGCTCGTACAATACTGAAAAGCTACGGAATTGTTGATTATGATCATTACAGGTAAAAGAGGGTGGTTGGATTAGGAGTTATATAAATTAAATTCCCTGCCAATAATCTGTCTATTCTGGCTGAGTGGAGCTCAGAGTTACTATGACTATTGATGCGGTATTTCCTCTGTAACTTCGGTATCTCTCGGTAACTTACGGATCAGTCCTTGTTCTCTCTATGGCAGGGGTATATGTATACTCAAGTCGAGTCCATTATCATAGAAAAAGGAGAGATCCCACAACACTCCAAAACCTCGTTGTTGCTCACATGTTAGGTCAATAGTATCATCAGCATACTTCTGTTGAACTACATTGTTGTTGCTTCACGTCTTTCCTTTTTCTCTGCAAAAACTGCCACTCACCCACTGTCATACAGAAAGATATATATACGGTAACAGTCCAGTACATGTTTCCTTGATTCCAACGAATTGTTTCTGTCTCCAAACACACTACACACTTGTACGCTATTTTGTTAGGGACTTCATTGGACATCATATACAATATGACTAAAATTGAGACGTCACCACCTTGTATAAATTGAAGTGATATAAAAATGTATCCCGTCCTTTTGTCTGTCACTAATTTGCTGCTGATACTTGTCATTTACACTTCCCTGTCTGTTACCGTTCTCTGAGCAAAAAAGAAATGCATTCTTTGGCAGTAATCAAGTTAACAAACTTGCACGTAAAATAAAATAAAAATGTCGAAGATTTTGAGAATCATTTTGTCGAATAGTTTTTGTTTGTATTTTCTTCAGCTATTTTATCATTTTAGGCTCGGAGTCCGAAATCATTTCTGACATTATAAAAAGTTATCCGTCCTCTGTTTTTATTTCCAAATGCCAAGTTTGAAACTGTGCTACGTCAATGCTACGTCATTGATTACTGATGACTATTTTTGAATTAGCAATTAGAAAACATCAGTAGTACTCAGTTATCAATGCCGTGCGCACAGCAAAAAAAAAACCCCAAAAAAAACCGATTTACACACATTTTTTAAGCATTTGTTCATTTTTTTTTATATACTTTGTTGATTAAGGATGTTGCCAATGACGACTATCCCCAATTTCTTATAATTTTAGTTCATAATAAATCATGTCTTTTCGCTATATTTCTTTCAATTTGTTACGCTAACCATTTACTCAGACTCACTTGGTAAGATATACATTATTATTCTGTCACTCTCGCTTTCAATCTGTCAAGTGAGTATCAAATTTCACAAATTGTGAAATCTGATACACGAGTATCAAATTTCACAATTTTCCTCATTATGTACTGTAGAATTTTCAATTATTTCCTGATTTTAAATATGTCTCCTTTATATTTCTATTTTCTCTGAATCATCGTTGCTCATATATCCTCAGCACACTTCTGTAGAACCGCATTTCTCTTGCTTCAATTCTCTTCTACTTACTCTCAAAATCGCTACCCATGGATGAATCCAGTCCCTGCTTTCAACTCAGATATTTGGAATTAACTGGATGCACAGGGAAGTAAGGGATAGCGGCAAGGATTGTGGAACGGGAGTGCAGAGTTCGAATTCCAGTCGAATTTATTACCCTCATTTTCCTAGAGGAAGGTGTGAATCTATCTCTTCTTCCCAAGCTATAGACAAATGGCAGAACAGACTGGATTCTATAGCCTTGGTTGACAACTTGTTTACCGCAGTAAGAATTAGCGATCAACTGCGGGGAAATCTTCACACTGCATGCTGCTGGGGGCCGCGCTTGTGTAGCCAAAAAAATCGAATGAAACCGGCTCAGCTCGGAAAGCCGTGTTCGAATTCCAGTTGAATTCGTTGCGTTCACTTTCGTGCACATTTCTTTTGGAAAAGTATGAATCCATCACTTTTCCCTCCAGCTACAGGTTAAATAGCAGGACAGATTGTGTTCAATATCCTTCGTTAGCGACCAGTCTACTGTATAAAACAAGGAACCTACTGCGGGAAAATCTTCTGATTTGGATCGAAAGAGACATGATCGCCCAAGTAATAAACTAACTATCGAAAGAATGACCCCATATATCACATAATCTCCGGTCTTTTTCAGGTTATTATATGGTTTAATAATTGTGTCGAACTGCTTTGATAGATTCTACATGATAAGCTTCAATAGACATTAAAACTATATATTGTTTTAAGAAAAATATTTTTCAATTATCAATTGACAGCAATGCTAACTGTTCGGTGCAACGAATTAGATAAATATCGAATGTCGAATTTATGAAGCCATTTCAATTACGATTAGTATTGCTCCAATGGCAAGAGAGCTTTTAGTTGAATTATTTAGATTATTTTCATTGTTTGGATTGTTGTCCTCATATTAGCGGCCAGATCCACGACATTTTTTTTAACGTTTTACCCGAAGCAAGGCATGCCACTGCCACGATTGCGCTTGGGCTACATAGGGGAAGGTAAATAGAAAGAGTGTTTAGATAGAGGAAATGTCAAAAGTGGGGTGATAGATAGTTGGGAGGATGGGAAGAGTGTTTGAAAGAATGGAAGCGAGTTAGTTTGTTAGGAGGTGTCTATTGACCTTACATTTAAACTCCTGGAGATTGTAGCCGTCGGGGAAGCAGTCTTGTGGAAGGGAATTAAAAGAAGTTGAATATGACAACAAAGATGCGGACATGGTTCGAACCATGTAAATTGTGAAAATAATTACAATAACTCATCTCAGGAATATAGAAATATGCTGAAGGTGAATATGACAAGAAAGATGAGGACATAGCTCGAACCATGTAAATAGTGTAAATAATTACAATACCTCATCTCAGAAATATAGAAATAGTTGATGGTGAATATGCCAACAAAGATGAGGACATAGCTCGAACCATGTAAATATTGAAAATAATGACAATACCTCATCTCAGGAATATAGAAATATGTTGAAGGTGAATATGACAACAAAGATGAGAACAACAGTCTGAACAATATAAATAGTGCAATAATTACAATGCATCATCTCCGAAATATAGACATATGTTGGCCGTGTATATGATAACGAAAATGAGGACAACAGCCCGAACAATGTAAATAACCATGATCAATGAAAGACAGTAAGTATGAATTATGAACTTGAAACATTTTTTTCATTCTACAACTAAAATAATCGTGAGTGCAGAGGAATTTATTTGAAAGACAATAAACGTTTCATCAGAAGTCAGAACGTTTCTGCTGGGGAGAAAGAAATAATTCTTTCTTCCGGTATTTTTATTTAGTTTAATAAACTAGAACAAAATGAGAAGTGGGAAGAGTGTAATGGTTGCACGTCGACAGTGTGTATTTTGTTGGTTTCAGGTTTGATGGATGAAGCAGTCAATTTGTTCTGGATGCGTAGAAACCCGTGCCGAAACCTTCTAATTTTGTATGCTTCGGAACTTGTAAGGATTAGAAAGACAATTATTCGATATTCAGGTGAAAGTATTATCCAACCAGCAATTTGGGAAAAAGTATCCAGATTGACTAAAGAATCAGAACATTTGGATATCTGAGGACAATTGGAAACGAAACAGACGATAGTATTACTAACATCTAAAGAAAAACTAAAAAACATTGTGTAAAAAGAGGGAGTTTGAATCAACATTTTTAGGTTCTGTTGGAAAATTCTAAAATGGAGAAAATGAAAATTAGTTAAATAGCTAAAGCTATTCAATGTTTCGTTCTTATGGAAAAATTTTAAAAATCTGACAAAGAATTTATAACAGTAGAATAAATATCATTTGTTACAGTAGAGTTAAGTTGAACTAAACACTGTGTTCAACTATTGAATGAACAGAAATATTTCGAAACGTGAATGGTGAATGACATTAGTTTCTAATATAAATGAATTTGTCGATTAAGTAAAAATGAAAACCTTTTCTAACGGATCGAGTCAATTGAAACTCTGAGTATATAGAAACACCACATAGAAATTATTAGTGGAAACAGTTGTTAAAAGAAGGAAGTGTTGATTAGGTTTTCTGTTACTTAATGTCTAATGAATGCTTACCCGGTACTAGAAATAATAACAACTAGAAAGGCCAAAAAAGTTCACGGTTTTCCTATTTAAACTTTAGAATGAATCTTAATTCTAAATTAAATGACTCAATAAACTCATGATAAGTTTTATCACAATATCAGTAGAAATTATTTTATCACATCTTCACATTGCCGGGCTTAACTTTAACAAAATATTGCAATAACAATCATAAATATCAATCCTGGTTGTTATTTTAAGAAGTAATTGTTATAAATGAAAATATTTGTAAATGACAATATTTTTATATTTCACTAAAACAAACATTAAAAATATATATCTTACGTCCTTTCTTTCTTTCTGTCTTTCTTTCTTTTTTCTTTCTTTCATTTTCTCACTGAAATCAAGTAGTGTCTTTCCCACTCTTTCTATTTGATTAAAACTCCATATTTAATTAAGATATTGGCAGAGCGTAACGTACGCCCTAACAATGGAACTATTTGTAAATATATTCATTTAATAAATAAAATTATTTGTATTTATTCTTGGTGTTCTATATGTCTGCCTGCTTGTCTGCATTTCTTCCTTCCTATTGTTTTGACATCCATTTTCATTTTACTTTAAACCTGTACCAAAATCATCAGAACAATGCAACTATTGATAATTTGATTTCATGAGACTAAGCCAACTTTAAATCGCGATGCCAATGATTAAAAAAAGCACTCACATAGTACAACTGAGATTTTCCCCCAGTAAATATTCCCACTTGCAGTTCATTGAAATCTTTTCAATTAACGTTCTTTCAATTTGGACTTCTCGTCACAGTGGTTTCTGTTCCGCAAGTTTCGTATTTCATGTGGATGTTTTTTCTATATTTTATATCGTTCCCCTTTTAGTTCATTTGCACTTTTGCTTGCAAAAAAAAAAAACTAACTAAAGATGGAAGAACAACGACCGCGAATTAAATCAAAATGCGTGACAACCAAATCCAGTGGCTTTTCAATTTTAACACGAAATATAATTGTCAGTTATGAAACAAAACTAGATTGAATAAAATCCTGTTATTCATTAGAAAATACTTGAAACGCATATCAAGAAACTTAACCTCTCCAAATATGCACAGCGCTCACAGGACTATAGATGTGTGTTGTTACCATGTGTCGTTGTTTATTTTCATCAACAATTTCATGTGCCTTGGAATGGTTGCAGCTCTGAATGAGAAGCTGAAGAGCTGAGTTGGATTTCTAGTTTGGTTCGTTACATTTCGAGGGAAATTATTCGTAATTCAACAATATAAAATATTATTGAATAAACGACATACTAATCTCATTATTATTTATTTTTTGCAAACAGAACAACTCACAAGAAGCAGCAGCCCATAAAATGAAACAAACGCATTTGCAGATCGTCTACAGACAGAGAGTTACATTTCATTCCAGACGGTCAGACAGACTAATTCGGCTGTACAATCTGCATTACATTCTTCAATATTTGTCTATGTTTCTAAGATGAGGTATTGTAATTATTTATTCACCCCAAGTAATGTGAAAATACCACTAAGACGCAAATGAAATAAGAAATAAGGCGTAAATAAAGTTTCCAAGTTTAGAGGAGGGGTTAAAAATATAGAGCTAACGTAGACTTTGGAAGGAACAGGAAGCTTAGTCCTAATAAGGAAGAAATGAATAACCCTATATTTTCCTTCAAAATACTGGAGAGCTGTGTGAACCAAGCGAGAGATAAACTGATCTATTTCTATTGAAGAAGAAATAAATAGTAAATATGATTTCAGAATTTAGCCGGAAACATTTGAAGTATAGAGCTGAAGTAGACTTTAGGTTGTATACCAATATAAAGACGACGAAAAAATAAAATTTGGACCCCAAACTTCTCTCTTATAAAATCGACTGCCTTCTTCAAACTGATAATGTCTGTAATACGTATATATAAAAGAAAAGTATACAAAATATCTTTGTTCTATTCCTAGTGACGTCAACTGTGGAGAAGAAGATGGTTCGTAGAGGTGTCAGCGCACATTCATCAAGCCAGCCAGAGACTGCTCGCTCCATGTCTCTCTCTTTCTTTCTCTCTCTCTCTCTCTCTCTGTCGTCAGATCTCAACTGCTGCCTGACTTCTTACTCAACTCAACTGTCTTTCAATTTATATATGGCAAATCTCGCTTTGTACACGTCGTGTATCAGGTATCTGACCTTGGCAATTCAGATTATCAAACCACAAAACATAATGATTTCCCTTCAATGCAATAACATTAATTTTACTATAAAACATTTCTGTCTCCACATTTCCTGACCTGACGAGTTTTGCGCGTCATCTGATGTCCACATTCTTTAACTTTTAAAACAATATATTAAAACAGTATTCATTTTCTTTTTCTAGCTAGTTTGCATATTTTTGCTGTTTCAGAGAAATAAACTTCTGCTAGATATTACGGATGAGGGCAAACAATATATCGAACATTCATTCATTTTTCAAACTTTTCATCTCTGAATATTTAAAGTGCATTTCCTCCTTCGATCATCTTCCCCACCACACAACCATGTCAATTGTACAAACGATGAAAAAAATCAATCGCAAAGTTGACACCCTTTTTTATCCACACTGTGCGCATGTATTTCTGTCGAGACACTTTACTTAATGTAAACCTTAAGTTAATCCCTCAACTTAGACACAAAATTGAATCATTTCAGAACGTGATTTGTCTTCCTTTTTCCTTTTTAACTTCCACGGTGTAGGTCGCCCGTCTACAGCAAGGCACCCCGACGTGGAGTAATGGTTAACACCAGGACAGTTACCGCCGAAGTGTGACAAAACCATACCAGGTTCTCTATAACTACGGCCTTACGCCACATGTAAATCACACTTTAAAAAAATTATAATTATACGTGATTACATAGCTTATAACGACAAAAAAAAAAATATCATTTCTCGTACTTTTTTCAAATTCCAAAGTTTTCTACATGTCTTAGATTTAGCATTTCTCAACTGACTAATAACATTATTCTGTCACAGAGACTTCTTCACCTTTTCAGTTAGACATTAACGATGTTTCTTTTTTGTTCCTTTTTGTTCTTTCACTCATTTTTTTTTCATTTATTTACTCGTTCATTTAAGCGCTAATCACAATCCACACTCTGGACAACCAAAGGACTGATTTGTTTCAGGTATCTTCTGGCGCTTTTTTTGTTTCTCGTGAGTTTGTTATCAACTTTGTGGTATGACCAACTTCTTTCTGACATCCTGAAGAAAAACCTTAAACCAAAGCAACTATAAAAACATTACAATACTCTGGAAAAAGTGAAAGATCACCTATTCTTTTTCTGTTATTATTATTTTTCTGTTCTTTTTAACACAATCAGAGATTTATGTAAAGTCTGAAAAGTTCCTTTTTCTTATCTTTTCAAAGAACACACAGAATATTTCACAATGTACAAAAAGTTCGTATTTTCTGTCTCTTCCTTCTCCATTCTAATTGATCCACACGCACAGACGCTCCGATGCGCGCCATTGACATCGAATAACTGACCTCGCATACACTATGTGAACCTCTGCTAGGGTTTTACATTACACACAGAATTTTCTATATTTCAACCATCCTATGATTGGTCATAGAAATCTGCCATTATTTGCAGCGCGTGCCAATCTAAGTCTGCTCGATGAAACAACAACAACAAACAAAAGAGAAAAAAAACGAAGGAAATCTATCTAAATGTCTGATTGCATCTGATAATGATGGTATGTTCTTCAACTAGTCTCAACTCTTATAGTTTCAAGCTTCCAACTAACTTAGTATAAAAATGGGCCCAACTTTTTCTAAGCACTACATGTAAACTTTTCTTAGATTGCAACTACTACCGATTTTATGCGATAAAAGAATCTAATCTAATTCCTTTTTTTGAGTGCCATTCTTATCTCTAACAACTTATTTCAAATCAAATCTTCCCAACTTTCTTTTCCTGTGATACTCATAACACCCCAACTAACCTCACATAATTAACGCGGCTTTCCGTATGTTCCTTCTAACAAAGTGGCGATAGGAGGTAAGATTAATGATGACTCTTACCTGCCTACAATTGATTGACGTCGAAACCGAACTTAACCACTGGAAGAGCCCGAAAAATGTTTCCACGTTTTACAACGACTTATCTCTTCCTTCAATATCACTTCTTCTGACTTTTATTTCATCATTTTTCAACTTTAATTCTTTCATATGAGCTGACCACTCTCCTTAATGTACCCGAAAGAACCTACCTCTATCTCCACGATCAGAATCTGCACACAACCGCAAAAAGTATGCTGTTTAATTATTCTTAGCTTTGTCTGTTGACGATGTCCACCATAGTTTATGAATATAGAATACAGTGCAGTACGTAATCTCTTAGATGAAACAACGTCAAAGATTAAAACTCACGAGTCAGACACTCTGCTAACTCGAACTATATCGTCAATACTCGGACAAATATGGTTGCCTTTTATACACGTTGCATTAAATATTTTGAGCCTTCTGATTGGTTAACATTTTTATTGGTGAACTTCTGATTGGTTAACATTTTTATTGGTGAACTATCAAATGAGTCAGCTGGCTGACTAATATACAAACGTACCCCAAAAATCTCCAACATTGTCCCCAACTAGCAACTTTTTATAAAGCTCTATCTCTAACTTCCATGACACCACTTTTTACTTTTATTTCATCATTTTTTCAACTTCATTCAACTGAGCTGACCACTCTCCTTAATGTACCTAAAAGAACCTACCCTTATCTCTATGATCAGGCACTGCACACAACTGTAAAATGTATGCTGTTCAATTATTCTTAGTTTGATCTAAACTAGCAACTTTTCTTTTAACAAAAAACACGAGCAGAGCACGCATAAGTAAACGAAAACATTCCCCTACCTTGGCTTGATGTCTTCATTGCGACAGTCTAGGGGTTTTTCTGTATTCTTTATTTCTTCTTGTACCGTGTAACCAGCGTTGATTAATCTATTTTTTCTAAAAAAAAACAAAACAAACAAAAACAAAAAAAAAACAAAAAACAAAAAACAAACAAACAAAAGAACAAAAAGCAAGTCACTAAAACGACATATGTCGTATACGCATATGAAGATTACGACACAGATTAAAACCTGTAACTCAGATTTCCCGATATTCTTCTCAAATTAAAGAAAATCTAAACTTAGTAACAATTCAGCGAGAATAAGCTCGAACCAAACTTCTTTTTATCTTCTATAGAAAAATGACGATCTTTTTCACTATGATAAATTGATGACTGTAACACGTATATATATATATATATATATATATATATATATATATATATATATATAAAATAGGTACCTACACATATTTTTGATATGCAAATGTTAAATTGAAGTTTTAAAAATAAAAAAAAAGCTTTCTTAAAACTTGTATTTTAGTTTTAACTGGAATCTAAAAGATAAGATTTAATATTTCCAGTAAACAAAATACTCTGGTGTATTTCAAGCAGAAATTATATTGCATGGAATCTAAAATTTTTCAATTTCTATTAATCTTTCAATATTTTGGCAATTTTTAAGCAATCGACACATATGTAAACAAAAGTTAATTCTTGGTTTTAAATATATTGCAAAAATAAAATACACATCAGTCACATTATTTTTAAAAAATTAGAAAATTCTATGTTAAATTAATCATAGGAAACGTATTGACAGGTTGTCAGATTAGTGATAAGATAGTGCAATGCGATCACAAGTGACAAAGTTGTACAAATTTTCTTCGGGTAGGGAAGGAAACTCTGGCCTTTTAATTTGCACATGGAAATAAAAAATTCAAATACGCACAAAAAGATTAAAAAATTATTTTTAAAATACGGAGGCCAAACGATTTGTAGTAAATGATTAAATTTTCCGTTACTAAATCTTTGCTTATATATTAAACTAACATCAACAAATCTTTGAAGCATTTTAAAATATTTTTAAACTTTATAAGTTATTATAATTAGACAAATGAAAACAGTTCTTTTAAAATTTTATTAGTAATCGAAAAATAAATTTCTTCAGACTGTAATATTCTTCATGTATATTATTTATTAAAGTCATTAAATGTTTATCAAATTAAATAATATCAGAGTTTTATTGTATTTTTTATTTTACTATTCGGAGCAGCTTTTCAGAAAAGATGCCAAATTTAAAAGAAAAATTGATGATTTATGTTCGCCAATGGGTTCTGCGTTTATCTAATAAAACTATTATCCGCAACAAAATTTAATTTATTAAAATTTTATGGATTTACGTGGAGGGTGTGTAAAAGATATCAAAAAATATCTTTAGCAATATTTAAAAAAAATAATAATTAAAAAAATAACTTCATTTATTTGTGAATGAGTACTGAAAGTTTCATTGAAATCCGACAATTATTTGGTTTCTAAATTAATGTGTTTGTCACCGGAAATGTAATATTACATTTTCCATTATAAACTCTCGTAACGTTTTGTTTACCCGCTAACTCAAATCAAGATTTTCTGCTAAAATTTCGAATATGTTAGAAGGGATTAAAAATTACTTTGATCTTTCATCTTCATAATAATATAGACATTTCGATGGAAAACTTTTTATTAAGTTTCGGGGCTTTTAATCATACTATGCTGTTTTATTTTAAGATTTAGTGGAGGTACCTAAATAAAATATACAACATATCTTTATTCTCTTCTTTGTAACGTAGACTGTAGTGTAAAAGGTGGCTTGGTGGGTGTCAACACACACACATCGAGCCATCCAGAAGCCGCTCGCCCCCAGTCTCTATCTCGGTTTTTCGTCAGATTCCAACTGCTGTCTGCTTTCTTACTCAACTCAACTCAACTGTCTTCCAATCTATTTATGGTGAATCTCGTTTTGAACACACTGTATTCCAGGCTCAAAATTGTTTTGTAACAATTTTGAGATTTGCATTAACTGACCTTGGCAACGCTGGTTATCAGAAAAAATTACATTCCTTTAAATCAATAATATTTTTGTTTGCTATAAATACATTTCTGTCTTTACATTACCAGACCTAGGAAATTTTGCCTGTCACCTGATGTCTGCATTTTTTAACTTTCATAACAATGAAATATTTTCTAAACAATATACGTTTTTTGCTAGCCATTTTGTATATTTTTGCTGTTATATAAAAATACACCTCTACCCAAAATTATGCACAAGGTCAGATAATATATAACATTTAGAAGAAACTGGTAATTCAGTCTTAAAGGGAAAACAAAGAATACGCATGTAAAAAAAAACTGGAGTGGTGTGTGAGCCAGGTGACAGGTAAACCAATCTAATGCTATTACGGAAAAATTACAAATAAAATTTCAGATTTAGTTGATGTTAGACGTATAGAATTGAAGTAGACTTGAGTAGAAACAACCGGAAACTCAATTCAAAACAGAAAACAAGAAATAAACCCATACCCCCGTTCAAAAACCGGAGAGAAGTGCATTAAATGTTTGCATTAAAGCGAGTGAAACTGCTAAAATATCAAAAGATTCTAGAGGTTAAAAATTGTATTTCATAATCAGTTCATTCGGTATGTAAATGGCCAGCCATCCCTCTTGAATAATTGTTTCATTGAACTGGCCTGGCGTCTCGGCTTCAATCACTCTTTCACCACCACAACGCTCCTCTTCCACAAAGATCCTCATGGTAATGCTTCGAACAACCTTCTTTCTTGGCACCTCGTCTTTTTGCATCCGAGCTCAGAACTATATTTTACCATTTTACAGTCGAAATGTTCCAATTGGTTATTATCTACTCTTTTCTATCAATTAATAATTCTAATACAATTAAATCATTTTAATATCCCCGCTTATCAGGCGTTTATCTTATTTTTCTTTCAAAGAACTTTCTTTGTAGCATGATGATTTTGAGTCAAGAATCAAAGGGTTTTTGCTTTTTATGCGATTGTGCACAAAAAAGAAATGCCTGTACGAATTACTATGTTCCCAAATTCCCAACATGATCGCCCAAAGAGTGTTTCACGTATGGAACTGAACTGACTGATTGATCATATGGAAACGTGACGTGGCCGTCAGACATTTTTGTTCAGTCGAAGTTTCACTAAAAGTTGTTATGGATACTTTTCTTCTATGTGGTGCTTCATTTCCGGACATAGAAAATCCAGCTCTCCACTATTTCCTCTCATTTGCATCCTTATCCACGTATCTCTACTTCCTTTTCAATTAATATCTCACGCTTAGTTCGTTATTAACATTCTAACCGTGACCCTAAACTCTCGTGCATTTAATTTATTAATAATAAAGATCTAAGCCAACTTTAAAGAGTTAATTACGTCTGTTTGTTACCCTCTCTGTGATTATTTCGTGCAAATTCATTAGATTAGTGGTTGTAGGCGAAGTAACGCAAAAATTAGAGAGCCGAGTTCGAATCTCAGTTTACATCGTTACATTCACTTACTCGCAACTACACCAAGGAAAATATGAATCCACCTCCTTTCCAGCTATGGGTTAAGCAACAAGGTTTGTATATAGAAAAAACACTGCTATTATCAGAAAATTGTACTGGAATGCAAAAATTTAAAATATAGTCCAGCTTTGAACAATCCACAAATGATAGATAAACCGTAGAAAACACATTAACCTATCAATCATAAAATTAGTTACTTAGTGTTTTCTTGATATGTCCTGTGAATGTTTCATTCTCTAGACTATTTATTAATTATGCATCTCAGAAATGTCTGTTTCTAACTGTAAGTATAATATTATTTTTGTTTTCTCTTAGAACTTCCTCCTTGTTCACATCTTTAATAGACGTTATTCTGTAGAATATGTAGAACCATATATTTGCTGTTTCGAGTCCCTTCATCAAATGTTTTATATTACAACGTTAACTAAGAGTTTGCTTTCTGATTCCTTTGGTAATAAATCCTGGTAGATCTATTCATTTTTGGAGTGTCCCGGTTTATATGTTAAATAAATTCGATATCAGGTCTTACTCTGTTTTCTATTTGCATTCGCTGAACTCATTTTCCATCTGCATTTAGGCGGAATTTTCTTCTGTAAAGCTTACGGATTAGCATCATTTGTTTGTAATAGAAATCAAGTTTTTCCCATCAGTTCAAGTAGATATTTGTGTCTTAATATCAGATGTTTTCTTTAATCTATGAAACATTGTTCCTGTTCTTTCTGCATTTTTATCATTGGCTCTGATAATATTTTCATCATAACGATTGCATTATTGTTTCAGTATCTTTAATATGCTACATTTTCTTGCTTTATTCCTGATTTAATTCTGCTATAAGCCATATTCCTTAGAATTCGAATTAAATATTTAATTCTGCTGTTAGCTATATTCTTTAGAATCCGAATTAAAATTCCATTTTGCTGCAAGCCATATTTCTTAGCATCTAAATGAAAATTTTAATTCTGCTATAAACTATATTCCTTAAAGTCTGAATTAATAATTCCGAATCCAAATGCCAAAAACAATTTTTTAAGATTTCGTTACAAAATATATTTCTTAAAATATAAATTAATTTAGAATTTAGACAAAATTTATTTCAATTTTGTTACAAAGTATATTCCTTAAAATTCGATTTAAAATTTTAATTCTGCAACAAATTAATTTCCTTAGAATCCGAATTAACAATTTAGAATCCAAATGCTAAAACATATTTTTAATTTTTTTACAAAATATATTTCATAGAATCTGAATTAACAATTTAGAATCGATATGCAAGAAACATTTTTTAATTTTGTTACAAAACATAATCCTTAGAATCCGAATTAAAATTTGAATTCTGCTACAAACAATCTTCCTTGGAATGAACATTTTAGAATCCAAATTTTAGTAACCTACTTTTTAAAATTCTGACACAAGCTATATTACTTACATTCGGAATTAAACATTTAAACATAAGGAATATAACCCGGATTAAAAACTTAAAATTCAGATCTAAAAACAATGTTTTGAAAATTTAAAAACTTAATTATTTTAAATTTTTAAATATTATTTTAAAGATTTTTGTTTGAAGATTCTTGTATGTCTAAGTGGGCATCAGATGGTAATTTGTGTTCGTCACTGTCTCGTGGAAGTTAAAAGTTTTTACATCTGCGCGGTGAGGCCAGCGTAGCAGGTTTTCACATATTTCTAATTTATGTCTGATTAGATAGACATAAGTTAGATTCTTTAAAAATGGGTTCAAACGAAGATGGCGATGTAATGTAATTTTTAGGCATGTGATTATAGGTGGTAATAATTGTTAAGTTTTCAATGCATTTTTTAGTAAAAGAATTACATTCTTTTTTTAATTATGGTCAGTCAGTTAAGTGCCATACGTGATACACGCTTTGGGCGATCATGTCTCGAAAGAGACATGACTGACTGGGCAGAACATTATCCCGCTTTCTGCGGTAGACCGGTTGCCTACCAAGGTTATAGAACCCAATCTGTACTGTTATTTAACCCATAACTGGAAGGAATATACGGATTAATACGTTTCCCAAGGGTATTTGTGCGTAAGTGAATGCAATACATTCGGCTGGAACTCGAACTCGATGGTAGCATTAGTGAAATCAGAATTATGTTCAACATCGTGTCGATGCAAAGGGAAAGAATTAGATAGTTTGTTTAAACGCACGTCTCTCTTGTGTTCGTAGACGGAGGCGTTTAGATCACGTGATGCCCCCTCAGATAAACATTCTTGCATTGTAAGCGATTAATTTGATAAATCTCGGCATTTAAATTAGTGTGGGGTTTATTTTATTATATGCCCGATTGTCTTAGAGTTTGTCGTTACAAACTCCAAGACAATACTCCTAGTATTAGGAATGACAGATTTCTTTGTAAGATTAGTAGAAAGAATGTTAGATAGCAGCATTACGAATTCTGTGTAATCTTTGTCAGTCGTGTTATTAATGGTGTCTGTTATTTTCTATTTTTTTATTTTTTTAGTGGGCTTTGTGGATTTTGTAAGTTTATTGTTTAGCGGTGAGTATAAATGTGATGTGGGTTGTGGAGAGATTTAAAAGAATTAATATATTTCTCTTCTCTGTTGAAGTATTCCGGGTTAAATATCCTTAATAATCTGAAGTAAAATCTTATGATTAATCCAAAAATTTATTCTTCAGTTGTAGTGGGAATAGAAATTGATTGGTTTTCTTCGTGTGTTTGCGATAAACTGTAAAATCTAATTTTACTAATACCACCCGAAATAAAAAAAAAATGAACACACTTTTTAAACAAGATTTATTGGAGTAGATAGACTACGACATCGCCCAGTTCACACTACACCCACGTCTATTGAACAGCTGAAGAGGCTCATCCCTTGTTCCCTGTTTAGGATGTGGTTTCCGGTTTCCTCTTTTCCAATCTTGTCACACCTTTTTCTTTTTTTCAATTTGGAGTAGATAGAGTAAACTATGGCCCGGTTCACACTCTACCCACGTCTATTGAACAGGTGAAGAGGCTCATGCCTTGTACCCTGTTTAGGATTTGGTTTCCGGTTTTCTCTTTTCTAATCTTTTAATTCTTTTTTTTAATTGGAGTAGATAGACTAAACTGTCGCGCGTTTTATACTCCACCCACGTCTCTTCAACAGGTGAAGAGACTCATCCCTTTTTCCCTGTTTAGGATGTGGTATCCGTTTTACTCTTTTCCAATCTTTTCACCCTTTTTCTTTTTTTTTTCAATTGGAGTAGATAGACTAAACTATCGCCCGGTCCTCACTCCACCCACGTCTATTGAACAGGAGAAGAGGCTCATCCCTTGTTCCCTGTTTAGGATGTGATTTCCGGTTTTCTCTTTTCCAATCCTTTCACTCATCTTTGTTTGTTTTTTTTCAATTGGAGTAGATAGACTAAACTATCGCCCCGTTCACACTACACCCACGTCTATTGAACAGGTGAAGAGGCTCATCTTTTGTTCCCTGTTTAGGATGTGGTTTCCGGTTTCCTCTTTTCTAATCTTTTAATTCTTTTTTTTTTTAATTGGAGTAGATAGACTAAACTATCGCCCGTTTCACACTACACCCACGTCTATTGAACAGGTGAAGAGGCTCATCCCTTATTCCCTGTTTAGGATGTGGTTTCCGGTTTTCTCTTTTCCAATCTCTTCACTCTTACGTAGCCCGCTGCACATCAGTGGCGTTACCGCCTTGCTCGGAGTGATATGATTAAAAAATTCATTAAACAATCAATAATAGTATGATTACCAACTATGAAAAAAAAAGAATAAAAAGTTGCTTGTATACTTATATATATATAAGCGGTCAGCATCTTCACGACTGGTCTGAATATCCCCAGCTGATCTGACGCCAATGCCTCTATTCTGACTCTCTTTTCCTTTTTCTCTCTTTTCCGTATTCTTATTTTTTATTTTTATTTTTTTTTTTATTTTCCTCTTCAGTTAAAGAAAATGCTTCATCCGGCAAAATCTTTTGTACCAAACGAAAGGAATATTGTGTGGTCTGATGAAATGAGATAACTAAGCTCCTTGAAATGAATTATAATTTATAACTAATTTAAATGATGTGTTGAGTTTTCCTTTATAAATACCATATTACTCAGGATAATATCAATTGAGCTCTCTATATAGGTATAATACTTAATATATAATATTAAGTTGATCTTGTTGGATTATCCTCGCGGTTTACGGACTGGATATATATATTGCATGTTTCGATTGTAAATTTTCATAACAATATATATATATATATATATATATATATATATATATATATATGTATATATATATGACCCCGTAATTTAACAATATTTAACTGCCTGCCGATGGTGCACTTGTCATTGAAACATGAAAGCTTTTGAGTTGCAGTTTTTATTTTTATAACACTAATAATATCTATATCGATATATATATATATTGGAGAAATTTTATGACAATGTGAAAAAAGTTTACTCTCGATGCGTTTTGTAATTCAGGACTTCCTTGGTCTATTTTTTTTTATTTTGGTCCGACAACAACTGCAACTGGTTGACGGTGTTGGGAATTATATAATCTTATTTTTTATCTTGCCGAATTCATATAGAATATTTTCTTTTTCTTTCCATCACTTTTTTAAGTAGGTATTCTGCACTGTGATATTAAAATCTATCAGTAATGGTGAAATATTATCAGAGATAAGGCGCAGATTTATTGTGAATTATCTTGCGATTAAGGAACTTTCTTGATATTTACTTCGTAATGAATTATCTTCCCCTTTCATCAGTGTAGCATTTATATATCAAAATTATGGTCTGTCTCGTTACAGTGGGGAACCAACGCATTTGATGCATTATTTTATTAAGTGTTCCTTTCGTGTTCAAGGTTTTATTTAGATTCCTCGATGTTTCTCTTGTGTATTTTTGTGACAATTATTACAGGCGATAGCAGAAAATCCCCCTTGAAATTCTACCTGATTATTTTATTTAGTAGTAATAATTTTATGTTAAGTTTTTGATTGTAGATGTGATACAGTTGTTAAGCAAGATAATATATATTTTTAATTCTTTTGGTTTCGCAGGAGGGGCAGATTTTCGTTTTGGAATATTTTACGGGCCTTTCGTTTTGCATTGGATATAAAATAATTAGGGTACAGGAAAAGTTTGAAAGAGTTTTTAATATATTTCTATCCTTCAAGTCAATAATCCAAGTAAATATTTCCTTTGTATTTCAAATTCCAAGGAGTAAGTTTCAATCAGACAACTTTGTCCCTAGAATCTTTAAAGTGTGGAACAGACTCCCGAGCGCATGCTTCCTCAATCAATAGGTCTTTAATCTCTTCACATTTAGAATCAACTGTTATCTTATTGTATACTAGCATCATAGCCCGGCGTTGCCCGTGCAACTCAGAACATTTTAGTAGTAGGAGAAGATGCCACTTTTTATTTTACATATTTTGTTTTTGTTTGAAAAAACTCTTTCTTTTTTAAAAAATATTTCTTTTGTTTCAAAATTACGGGGAAAAATATTCACATTTTTTGGTCGACCAAATGAATTTTTAAAACGTCGGAATAAAAACTATATATAAAGGCGTTTTATTTTTAATAAATATCTTAGTCGCGTTTTGACACGTGTGATTTGATTTCTGTGACGTAAAACGTCGGAATAAAAATTAAATATAAAGACTCATTTTTTTTTAATAAAAAATATTTTAGTCGCGTTTGACACGTGTGATTCTATTTCTGTGATGTTATTCAGCAACCATCTTAGATCTTAAATGTTTTTCGGAGTAAATGTAAACAATCGGCACCATTGACCAAAAAGTGTGAAAGGGAAAATTGCTGTCCTTAAACTCAAAGGTATGTGTCGACCTGGCTTCCCTGTGGATATGTGTCCCTAGAAAGTTTGAATGGCGTAGCTTAAAAAATGTAGGCGTGCATCGGGAACAGTCACACACAGACTCACAGATTGCCTTTTATATATATATATAGAAATCATCATAATATACACTTCTTACTAAATCAAAAAAGAACTCGTTCGATTCCCTATATCTTTCACTTTGTATTAGCCGTATAAAATTATAAACAATTGCATTTGTTGTTATCTTGTGTCTTGTCCTCTGTGTGTTATATTATCCAGGTCCTCTTTTCTCATGATGTATCCTAACAGTTTCAGATCCACCTAATCTTGTGTGTGTGTGTGCGTGTGTGTGTGTAGTTGTTGTTGTTATTGCTATTTTCCTTAACAGTTCCTCTTTGGTCATATGCTCTGTTCATGACATTCTTTCGCATCTTTCTGTAGAATCATATTTCTGACACTTTGATTCTCTTCTTTATTGATAATGAACTTTACTAGAGTCGTAAGAATAGGGGACGAGAGTAGATTTCTAAACACAGCAATAAAGAAAAATGCACTTAATATTATAGTAAATCTCTCATTTGTGAGTTGCATTTATGTTTATATTCATGGGCAGACAAAAAAGTGATAAGGAAAAACAGACAGATGATGAATTGAAACTGAAACTTCGAAGCAAACGAAAGAGAATGAGATACTGAAGTACATAAGGAGAGAGAGAGAGAGAGACAGGCAGACAGAGAAAGAGAGAGAAAGAGATTTGCAAATTTCTACAGATAAAACAAGAACTTCAAAGCGAAACACAGAGAAACAGATGGGTTGTAATAGATCCTTCCCTGAAGAATTTACTTTGAACTTCAAAGAAATACTAAAATTTCTGACGAAAGGTGTACGGCTATGTATTTTGGCGAACGAACAAGACCACAGGAAGAGTTGAAGAATCGGGTGATGGTTATTTCACTTGAATAAATTTCGATATGTAACTCATTTTTATTTTGGGAAATTTTTATTTAATCATCTTGCGGCGTCTACTTATGTAATTGGGTCTTTCTTTAGTAACCTAATCTATCTAACCTTATCTAATCTAATCTAGTCTAATCTAATCTAATTTTATCTAGATAGTTATCGAATGCTGGTTTCAAGAGTTACCTTAGGGTCCATGGATGCCGAAAAGAGATAGGAACCATCAAAGATGATGTGAAATGTCAATTTTAATCTGAGTAAAATGCTGGAATCCTGCTGGAGGGGCTTCTCCCTGATTGATCATGTCTTCTGGTTCTGGTCCTACTCAACACATTGGGTCAGTTTTGGGTTGGCTAGACTATTTAACCCACATTTGAAGATTTTAGATTCAGACATTCTTCTCCTACACCGATTCGAAGGCAAAGTTATAAGATCGAAACTGTCCTGTTATTGATCCATAACTGGGGTGGGGCACAAGTGATGGATTCGTACTTTTTTCCAATTTTAAATGTAAATAACGATTCCTCAATCCGATTCGCTATATATTATCCTACCAAGCCTCTATCTATGTTCCCTGGTTCGAATTCATCTATCGATCTCAATTCTGTTCAAAAATTTTTCAAGTCATTTGTCATCTAGCAAGATTACATTTGAGTGTACACTTCATGGTCAAGTTAAAGTGATGACATCTGAGGATCTTTCTATCCAGTTAGAAAACTATATAAGACAATGAATGGTTTCGTCGGTGACCTTTGTTTTTCTCACCGTCGTTACTTTCGATGTTTCAATGAAAAATGTCATCCTGATTAACTCTTTTTGATTGCTCACCACGATAAGGGTGGTAACATTTTAATAAGTGATGTTTTTTTATCAAAGACTACTGTAAGAAACTGAATGTACTGTCATTAACAGCATAGCACAAGATAAAAACTAAATATTGGAGATGACAAAATAAACCAATAAACCTAGGAATTTAATTATTCTGAAAGACGGAAATATGGCAAAAAAAAAAAAGAAAAAAGAAAACGGAGGCAAAAATGCGAAAATTGCCTTTCTAAAGCTAAGCTAAAGTATAAAGTAACAGGAAATTTTGCTGAAAAGTAAGAAATGTGTGCTCAACTGTTATTTAATATTACTCCTTTTATATGACAGTGAATGCTGGACAATCCCTCACAGATGAAGTCGAGAATTGTATGATCGAAGATGTGGTTCCATGGATGGACTCTGTGATAAATGAAGAAAATTTTAAGGCAAATTAGAACAACAGTAGACTTTTGCTTTGTGTAGCAATACAAAAGTCGATTGTCTCTTTTTCCTTGAGGTAGTAATGAGAGTCACGTGACAGTTGGTGAGTAATGGCTGGTGAGTGCCATAAGAAGATAAGGTGAAGAAGGCCAAATACAATGTACAGCCTGGTCGTTCGTTGCCCACAGTAGTAAGTCCTATAAGAAAAAAACCCCAACCCCGATTAGATCTCATTGGGAAACTGACCTGACGTAACGGAAAATATTACATATGAATTTTCCCCACTCTTTTTTACAGATTGCTTTTGCATGTACTGGGTGCAAAAGGTAAATTGTTGCCGTTTTATGCTTTTATTTTCACTGATTCGCATTGTTTGTTTTTGATTGTCTAAACTTGTCTAAACTTGACTGAACAGGACAGCATGGTCAGTTGGGCACCATCTGTAAGGGACAGGCACTATGACACAAGTCATTCCGCCAGAAATTTAGAAATGGCATGCTGTAGTAGTTGGCGTTAGCGCCGGAAGTTTCAATACAAACATTTTACAGTGTTTGTGTGACACTCTGAAGACAATGTAGAGAATTGGGAAAAAGTTGGATGAGTCTAATGGTGATTCCGAAGATGTTCGGAGTGATCACAAGTGATGACAATGTTATGCTTGCATTCATCTTCACAGAGAAATCCAGATTCGACACAGATGCCTGCATCAAGTGCTGTGAATTCGTAGTGCTGTCCTGGATTAAGGAGGTGACTACTGGAAGACCCTATGTCTGGCAACAGAACACTGCACCATGCCAAACAAGCACGAGAACCCACTCATGACTGTCAGACAATTTCTGCGACCGTATCATTCTAAACATCAGGCCACGTAACTCTTCAGACTGCAATCCCTTGATCATTACATGTGAAGCGCATTTAAGCGAGAGACAAACAGATCTTGAAATAATAAAAATAAACTGAAGGCAAGAATTATGGCAAGCATTTACCAACTTAAACAAAGCGACTCTCAAAATAGATGCCGAAGATTCCGTAGTTGTCTGGAGGCAGTGGTTGAGGTCAATGTCGTTTTTATTGAATAAGTTTCCTCGTTCGTATTGAAGATATTTTCTATTGAGATGTCAGCATTACT